>CM062613.1:13266103-13541103 GCA_025617555.3 Puccinia polysora
CCGTTCCCCATGGTTTTGGATCTCCAGGATGACCTCTCACAATCTCAAAAAACCAAATTTGGAATCTTTGGTGAATCTAATAACCAGGATGATGGAGTTAGAGGGAGCATTTAGAGGGGTGAATAGGGAGTAGAAGATGTGATTGGATGATGTTGAAGGGTGGATGACATTTTTCATGTTCATTGAGAGAGCATAAATGGCATATTTGATGCTCAAAAACCACTATTTTCATCAAACCTGCCATTTTGAAATACACCAGTCAGGAGGTATTTTTATTTCATAAAACCATGATTAAGATGGTGTTTTTAGTCAAACAATAATCTCAGGGTTCTACTGGCGGGTTTTACAACTCTTCTAAACCCTAATTATATCAAATATATGAGGTAAATACAGATATTTTAAGATATTCCAACCAAAAACTGTTCAGATTATAAGTCTTAACTGATTTTCACACAAATCAAACTCTCATGACCAGATGTGAAAGAGCTCTCATTACAATCCCATGTCATTCTCACTCCCGCGCTCTTATTCTGAGTCTTTCCCCCTCAGAAGGGTGTGTCTCCTGTTCTCCTCCAACTCAGCTCCAGAATCCATCCAAATGGCCAACTCAGCAACTTCAAGCCCCAATCAACCTGCCAGAAGTGACTTCAAGCTTAGTTTTCAATTGAAATTACTCTACTGAGTCTCTATAGAGGCCACAATCTGGCCTGTAGAATAAAGATTTTTTGTTGGTAACTGGTTCCTTTCTTTTCATTTTTTCATCATTAACTGCTCTTATTCAAACCAATTTTTTTCTCACACATCTTTTCTGTTATCTTTGAAATAAAATCCTGTTTCAGGTTTCCAGACTAAATCAACATTTTACACGGTTGAAAGCTCAGATGGATCCTTTGAACTCAACCGGACAATCACAAACCTCTGAAACCCCTGGAACAGGAATCGAATCAAATTTCAAAGCACTTGCACTGAAGTCACTCATGGAATTAACCCCTCTGCTAACAAAGTCCAATTTCTCAATCTGGAAGAAGAAGATAAAGAAACTATTCAAGATGTGCAGCATTCTCCATCTCTTCAGCTCTCCTAACCTTCTTGAAGACATACCTGATGAAAATGAGATGTCTGGTGATCTGATGTCCTAACTGGACCCAACCACCAACACCCACATCATCAATCCCAATACAGAGGACTCCTCCAAAATCATCTGGATAGCCCCTAAGAAACACTTTGCATCTAACCAAGCCGCCAACAGGGCAAGGATGTTCTTTAACTTCCTATATCTCTCCTTTCATCTGAGCAATATTGATACCTTTGTGACAAGTGTGAAGCTCCATCTTGCAAATTGGATGAGGTCAGAATTGATCTCCCAAGAAACATCCTCAGTTACTTGATTTTCTGCAAGCTACCTGAATCAATGAAAGCCATACGCTCTGAAATGATGCACTTAGGATTTGACCTCACAGTTTAAATGGTGCTGAACCGCTTGATACAGCACAAAAAAAAATCCAGTCCAAGGAGCAGGACCAATCTGAGAAAAACTCTTCCCTCTACCACCACAAAAACCAAGGTCAATCAGACCAAAGTGTGCCTGGATACAAGACAGGGAAAAAAAATCCTGCAGTGACCAATCATTCCCCCTCCTCATGCTGGTTCAAATTCTCCAAACAAAGACCTGACCATCCTCCTAAGAAATGAAAGAAACCAGAACCCAAGAAGTCTCCTGAATCTCACTACTACTCCTTTTTCTGCGGCTTCAATCAACTCAAAACTAATGACAAGAGCTGCTACATACTTGATAGCAGATGCTCCATTCATATGATCAAGAATTGTGAACACTTTCTGAACCTTCAAGAACAGTCTGGAAAAGAAACCATTTAGACTGGGAAACTAAGAGCTGGAATTGCTAACAGAAGCTTAGGAACCACTGTAATCAAATGCTGAATGAGCTCCATTGAAATTGAAAAAGCTGCCTGGGTTCCCAAAGTAACATTCAAACCTTTTTTCCATGGGAGCCCTACTGATAATAGGCTGTCACATTCAAGTTAACACCCAATTCAAACCCGCTCAGGTTAACCTACAACTCAAGGGACACAAATTAATTGAAGGGAATATCATGAAAAACCTTCTCATCATTACCATGGCTCTAGCTCCTCATCCAGTCTTCCATCTGTCATCCATTGATCTTGATTCTTTTCATCAAACACTGGGCCATGCTGGACTTAACCAAATTGAAAGATACATAGGAAGCACCATCAACTCAAAACTAAGATCATAATTTGAATGCTCTTCTTGCAAAGTCAGAAAAATCAGCCACTCCAGCTTCAAAAAAGAGCAGAACTCCTCTCAAAAAATTTTGATTGGCTCCACTTAGACCTAATTGGTTGTCTAGACCCCATCAGCAAAAAAGGAAATCACTACTCACTCACTATGGTGGACAACAAGTCCGGTTATATAGCTTTGTTCCGTTTAACCAGCAACAACCTTGCCACCAAAGAAATCATTTTTGATATTGAAAACAAGGCAAAGAATCAACATCACTATCCTATCAAATTGATCAGTAATGGAGGAGGGAAATTTGTTAACAAAAAACTCTCTAATTTCTTCAAGTCCATATCAATAAACCATATATTCAGCAAGCCATATCACCCTCAACATAACGGAAAGGCTGAACAAGCCAATCTCAAAATCATTGAATCAATGCAAACCATCTTCAGCAGCACTTCCATTCCAATGAAACAGTTGCATATCCTCATTCAAAGCTGTTTTCTGGCTCTCAATCAGATTCTGGGAAAAAGGGGGAAAAATCTCCCTACAAGCTTCTACACAAAACTGCAATCCCTTCTAACTACCTCAAAAGGCTTGACAACCCTGTTGTCTACCTCTTGAACCAGACCGAAATTTCCTCCAAGCCAAGCAAGAAAGGAAAAAACAGCCTTCTAATAGGATTCAATCCCAGACTACTTTCATTCAAAATATTGTCCAAATTGGGTAAGAAAATTGAAACTAAACATGTCTAATTCCTCACAAATCAGCCCACCAACACCATAGCTAAGATATCTGATGACATGAATGACATTACTCCCAACTTTGATTCAACCAATACTTGGTACTTGAACTATTCTCCCGTAGAAGAGGGAGCTTCAATCATTAATCTGTCCAATAAAATGGCCAGCCCAGCGACCAAAGAATGGAAACCAAGAATAAACATCCCTAGGACCTTAGAAAAAAAGGAAATCCTTGAAGCCTTTCAAGAAATAGACACCAACCTGAGACCCGTCCTTTGCAACCGCAGGCAAATCAAACCTCCCAACCAATACCGTTTCTACCATTCCAACATACCAAAAAACATCCATGAGCCCTTCAAATCACCCGCTTGGAAAAAAACCAGTGAATAAGTAGCTAAACACTGCAGAGGAACTAGGCGTCAGGGAGGATACTGATGACTCAGGATTAATTCATCCCTTAGAAACCATTTGGAACTTCCAGTGCATAGAAGGCCTGCACTCTGGTGAGGAAACCCTAAAAGCTAGAGTATGTTTCTGTCATAACCGTAGTTCTGACACTCCTTCAACTAAAACAATCCAACCTCTTCATTAAACTCACCCTCATATCAAACCCAACTTCACTACTCCTGTACCTTCCACCGGATAGTACTACCTCTGCATCTCTTGCAGTCTCTATCCTCTTCCACCAGCTTCACCCTCTCCCTGTATGGTATAAGCTCTATGTCCATGTACACCTCACCTGTCATGTGATTCAGCCAAACTTCTCAGGACCTATCCCTCTCTCCATGGCTTGGTACAACCTTCATCACTCCTCAACCCAATTGGTATATGAGTTAGTACATACTACACTTAGTATATACATAGTACATACTCTCCACTGTCTGTTCAGCCCATACTCCCAGGACTCCAGATAAGTACATGTCAAACCTTCCTGGATAGGCCCATCACCCAATTAGTCAACTTCAGCCTCCAGCCCAATCAGTCAACATGTAATACCATGGGAACTCCAACCTGCAACACCAGCCACTCATCCCTCAAGGCCTCCTTCTCAGCTCTCACATATACTGGCCTCTCCTTCCCTCCTGGACTAATTCCCCCCAAGGAATTAGTATACTGCTTCTTACTGGTTAGTCCCTCTGCCAGTAGGTGTCATCTCAGCACAAGACAACCTTCACCTAGCCTGCTTAACTCATATCACCTTGCCCCTTCCTGGTGTTACTCTTATAGGATTCAACAACTCTCTCTTCAACAACCTCCTGGACTGGTCTTCTCATCCTTCCTCTTCTCATCACTTTTACTCCTCCTTTCATCTCCTTCATTGAAATCCAATCAAACATCCTTGAGTTCTATGAGTAGTAGTGCCTGTGCCATCAGCCCCTTGCACGCCAGGGGCAGTCGTGACAGTGTCCAGGGTTTCAACCAGCCCTAGGGTATCAATTATCTTGACAATTTTGCTCCAACTGGCAAGATCGCGTCTCTCAGAGTCCTCCTCACATACTGTGTTGACCAAAACTGACCTATTCCCCAATTTGATGTGAAAGTTGCATTTCTCCAAGCCCCACTGAATGGAAACATTTACATCAAGATGCCCACCAGATCAAAACAAACATCTAAATACCTAAAACTAAGGAATTCTCTGTATGGACTCAAACAAGCTCTGCTAAATTGTTACAGGACACTTGTCAGGTGGATAAAAACCCCAAAACACATAAAGAAAGGACTTGAGGCTCTCAATCTCAGTGATTCAAAACCTGTCAACAAACCTTGCATCAGCGGCATTCATTTAGTAACAGCCACTGACACAGATTTTGTCCAATTCAAATCACTCAATTACAGCTGTTGCTCTTCAATTGGTTGACTCAATTTCATAGCAACATTAGCAAGGCCTGAAATCTGTTATTCTGTGTCATGTCTAGCCAGATACAACAAAAGAACTGGAATCTGCCACTCGAAGGAAGTAACTCTTGTTTGGAGATACCTCCTGAAAAACATTGATTTAAAACTGAAAATCAGCTCCAAGTTGGCAGCAAATAACCTAGTATCCTACAGCAATGCCACCTGGGGGGACAACCCCTGCACCAGACTATCACAGAATGCCTTCATTATCTTATTCAAAGGAAGTATGATCTAATGGACAAGCCGGCTTCAATGGTCAATAGCCCACTGTTCCACGGAATAGAAATGAAACTCTCTCTTGGCTAGTCACCTTGAAGGACAATGGATCAGCTGTTAAGTGAATGAAATTTGGAGGACTAAATTTGACCCACCTATGCACCTTATTGATAACAAAGGCTTAGACAACAAACTCAAGAAATTTGTGTCAAAGTGACATGCAAAGCACATTGACATAAAGCTCAAAATTCTTCAAAATGACTTTGAAAGTTGGACTATTTAGCTCAAACTAGTCTCCTTGCAAGACATGCTGGAAGACTCACTGAGCAAATCTGCTTCTACAGCCTCTGTTTCCAGTTTGATTAACTTCATCAGTGTCTGAATCTGAGTTGAGCCGGCGTGTTGAGATTATAAGTCTAAACTGAAGCGCACACCATTTGAACTCTCAGGACCAGATGTGAAAGAGCTCCCAGGACAATCCAATGCCACACTCACTCCTGCACGCTCATTGTGAGTCTCCTCCCCTTAGGATTTTGAGCCTCCTGTCCTCCTCCAACTCAGCCCCAGACTCCATCCAAAAAAACGCCTCAGCAACTTCAAGCCCCAATCAACCTTCCAGAAGTGACTTCAAGCTAAGTTTTCAATTGAACTGATTCTACTGAGTCTCTATAGAGGCCACAATCTGGCCTGTAGAATAAAGAATTGTTGTTGGTAACTGGTTCCTTTCTTTGCATTCTTTCATCATCAACTTTTCTTGTCCAAACCAATGTTTCTCTCACACATCTTTTCTGTTATCTTTGAAATAAAAGCCTGGTTCAGGTTTCCAGAATTAATTAACATTTTACAAAAACACATTAAGTTGCGGAATAATTATAAAACAACAAAAAATCATTTCTTTGCATAAAAAAAAGCATTCCTGATAAAACATAAATCCATTTTTAAAAAGGGTGATGTAAAATTCACGGCTCCAACCATGTGGTAGTTGTTTAGGGCCCTACACGGCTCAAATGAGCCATGGGGGCCCAGAGACGACTACAAAGGGCCCTTTCCAACACGCGCAACCCCTGGGGCTTTGTGTAGGAGCCGTATAACCCCCGCACACTGCTCAAATGAGCGGTTTAGCCCCGCACACGACTCAAATTGGCCGTGTTTGAGGGTGCACAACCCCCCACAAGCTGTGCCAGAATTTTGGGGACCCCCTGGACCACAATTGCATTTTTTCAACCCAAATTCGGGAGTAACGCATACTTTTTGGGACTTTTGTTCCACACCTAGCAATCCCAAAGAGACATTAAAGTGAAAGCCAAGTGAAATTAAATTGAATAATCATAAATCATGTAAAAATCTGGAAAAAATTCTTTCTCAACTCAAAAGTGAGCAAACTTTGTTTGATCAATTGAAAGTTGGATTGAATACTGAAGTATACCATTGAATTTTTTTGCATGGGAACAGTGGCAAGCCCTCATTCTTCTGACATGGCTGCATGGAAGTTCCAGATTGATAGTGCCATCAACAAAGCTTTGGAAAAAGGAAAAAACCATTTGGGTAATGAAACATTGGAAGCCCCAATTGCATCCCAATCAAGGGTGACAATTGAGGAACAAAATGATTCACAAATGGACATGACTGCTGGTGGTGAGTAACATTTTATTTAACTAGTCTTTGCCATATTTAATTTAATTGAAACTGATGGAGTGAATGCCATCAATATAACTATGTAACTATGGCAGATCAACTTGACCCAACTCCCTTGAGAGCTTTTCCTACTAGGGAACAGGGCCAAAACTATTGTCAAACATGGGCAATGAAGCATGGTTACGCTTTAACAGTTTTCAACTCAAAGCTTGACCAATATGGGGATTCAAGCCGTCATAGACATGGTTCCTATTCAGGAATCTTCTCAACAAACAGTCTAGAAAAAATCCCACAAGGAAGTTTGGGTGGAATTTTTTAATCCATGCAAGTCTCACAAAGGCAGACCCCTTGTGGCGCCTCTCCTACAAAGAAACCCAACATAACCATCAACCATATGAACATCCTTCTGTGCATCCTCAACTGAGGAGAATCTCAGGGGTGGCCTTAGACAATCTAGTAGAAGGCATAAATGATGGGCTCAATAGGTTACAACTGAAGAGATAATTGAGCAAGATTATGTTGATGACCAAACAATCTATAACACTAAGTGGAAGGTAACGCTTGCAGAACTGAAGGGAAAATGTGTTATGGAGTTACTCTTTGAACAGCTTGAAGAAACAAGTTGGAATAACCTGTAAAAGTTCAGTGGAGAGGTTCACTTGGAGGCCCTGTACTTAGCACATCCAGAGGCAGTAAACCTTACAAAAAAATTCCATCATATTGCTTTTTTGGATTGTACCTATAAAAAAATAATTAGGAAACCCCACTATTCCATTTTGTAGCAATGACAGCCAATTGGAAAGCTTTCACAAAAGCTCTTGTTTTTATAACAAAATAAACATTTGAGTTCTACATTTGGTCTGTAAATGCATTAAAGGAGTTGTTTTATGATCCTGAGAGACTTCCAAAAGTATTTGTGACAGACTGTGAAGAAGCTCTGATTTGTGCAATTGCAACTAGTTTCCCATAGTCATCAAGACAATGTTGAACTTGGAAATTGTCTAAAAACATAAAAGCAAAATTTAAAGTGCCCTTTTTTAATGACCTTGAAGGATGGAAAAGCTTTATGAACCTGTGGGCAAAGTATGGGGCCTCAAAGACCAAGTAGGAGGCGGAGGTCAATGATGCAGAACTCAGAGTAGGTCTAAATCACTGCTTCTTATTCTTCCTAGTTTTGGTTTCTGACCTTTTGGCTTGTATAGTGTTTCTTGAAAGACTATGAGGATGTACTCAATTATATGGAAAATAACATTTTTCCTATCAAAGAGACGTTTGTAACAGCGTGGACTTTTTTAAACCCATATTTTGGAAACAAAACAACATCTTGGGTTGAAGGGGCCCATGCAACTCTCAAACAATTCCTTGCAAAATCATTGGGAAACCTCTTGGATGTTTGGAAAATCCTTGATGAAGCAGTTTTGAATCAAATTAATTTGGTTCTTGCATCACTTTATAACTCTCTAATTAGTTAGGGAAAGTTCTTCCACCTGAACTGTTACAATTGGGTTAAAAATTGTCTTTAGAGGCAATCCATCTTTTTAGGGAACAATTTGATAATTTCAAAGGTGTTCATGATGGCAAAGTCTGCACCAAGTCATATTTCAAGACTATGGGTTTGCCCTGTTCCCACCAAATAGGTGACCGTCTAGAATTCAGAGGATCTGTGGTACCTGAAGGTGTTCATCCTCACTGGATGTTGAACTATGACCCTTGCAGTTCTAGTTCAGTAAGTTGGCTTAAGTTGGATTTTTCAAGTTGGATTGTTCAAATCACTATGTGATTAAGCCTTTTTGATGAATGCTTTTTGATTGATAAATCCTAATTCATTAATGGTTGATCCATGTGAATTTTTCAATTGCAATGTCAATGAAATGCTAAGCAATACTCATTTACGCGAAAAAGTCAATGAAATGATCTTGGAATCACCAGATCATGAGCAAAGCAGCCTATTGAAGTATATCATTCAGAACATTACAAAATATTTATTGAATCCAAGACTTGAACCTAAAGTCTTACAATCAAGTAGGGGCAGGCCAAAATCAACAGATACCCGGCAAGGACCACATTTTTTTGTGCTTGTTGAAAAAAACTCAAGGGGGAAAAAAGAACTAGAAGGGCTCCAAAAAAGAAAAGACAAAAAGTTTTTTCTTTTGGGATATGTTCATTTTTTTGGTTTAATGAACTTTAACAAATGATGCATTGTTATTCAAATTTGGCAGAATCTGAATCTGAATTTGATAGTTCAGAGGAAAAGACTGAAATTGAATTGGGATCACTTAATTTGGAATCAGAATCCTCTTCAGATGAAGATAATGTTCAGCAAAGCTCAACCAGAATCTTATCTTTGGTGAGTATTCATTTCATTGATACAAGTAAAGAAATGAATACTAAGTTATTTTTAATGATAGGAACCAAACTTGAATTACCTCAATCAAATACCAAAGAAATTCCATAAGTTCTTGGGTGAGGTTTGGGATCCAATTGAAGATGGGAATTGCGGATTTAGAGTCATTGCTAAATCTCTTGGTTATGAAGAAAATGGTTGGTTTAAAGTTAGAAAGGAAATGATTGAAAAATTAGAGAAACATAAAGCATTTTACATTAAGATGCTTGGTGGTTCAAAGGAGGTTGAAAAGATTCAACAAAGACTTGATGTTGAAGAAATCAAGGAAAAGATTCCCTCCTCAAAATGTCTGGCTAAATTGGACACGGGTCAAATCATAGCAGACACATATTCCAAACCTGTATTTTTCATTTCATTGGAGTCATGTGATACTTATACTCCAATGAAAAATGGTGTTACTGATCAATTGGATCCAATGTTTAATTCCTTTTTAAACAATAAAAACTGGTTTCTATTAGTACTTGAGTGAGAAATGATTCCAATCCTGCCCATTTTAGCAAAACAATGTTACTTGATTTCTAAAAAAGCCTCTGGTTGGGTTGATGACCTCAAAGATCAACTGCAAATTTATTCTATACTTTAATAGACTTTGACTTCATTTAATCATTGGATTTCATATAAATTTTAATTCTAATGCAGCTAGCAAGTTCTATTAATATAAAGGGTTATCACAATTTGAACATCATTATGTTGATTGGTTTGAGTTAACATCATTGTATTGAGTGTTTTGAATGAGATTTAATGTTAAGTCAGTTAAACTTGTGTTTGGCTGATTCCATCACAAGCTTAACTTATGTTAAGCTTGGGATGGGATCAGCTTAACATTTTTTTTTGGTGTTTTTACTTTAGGGCTTGTCAAAAGACTTGGGCACTTTTACTTTAGGGCTGGTCAAAAGAGTTCTTTAATTTTTGGGCCCTTTTACTTTAAGGCTAGTCAAGTTTAAATGACTTGAGGGCTTTTCAAGTTAGTTGTATTTTTTGTGGTGTTTTTACTTTAGGGCTTGTCAAGTTACTTGTCTTCTTTTTAGTGTTTTTACTTTAGGGCTAGTCTAGCTACTTGTGTTTTGTGGGTCTTTTTACTTTAGGGCTAGTCCATTGTATAATACCAGTTTTTTTTTTAATTTTGGGTTATTTATTTATTTATTTTTTTTTTAACCAAAAAATGAACATTCTTCATTTTTTGGTTGATTTATGTTTTTCGGAAGGATTATTTAGTTTATGGGTTGTGTTAGTCCCCTTTCATTCCTTTTACTTTTCCTTTTTTTTTTCTCAACCCGGTCTGGTGCTGTGTGGAATTCCACACACCTAAATTTGAGCAGTGTACAAATCCACAAGGCTTGAATGTATTCGAGTGGAAGTCCACATGGCGGTGGACTGTGTTGGGTGGGCCACACAACTCTGTGAGCCGTGGGGGGCTGTACACAGCCCAGATTGGACCCTGTGGCGTGCCACACAGCCAATTTCAAACCATGTGCACGGCTCAATGAGCCGTGCATTTAAAATTAACCTTTTAAAAAATTGAGAAAAACATATAAAAATGCTGAATATTCAATTTTACCAGATAAATCTTAAAATTTTGACATAATTCATCAAAGAATCCATCAATTGCAAGAATTATAAAAAAATTGTCAAAAAATTGATTTCTTTGAATAAAAAGATAAAGTTACTTGTATGACAATTTTTGTTCTCATATTGATAAATTCCTGGTTCTAATTTGATTTATTTTTGGAATAAATCAGGAAAAATTGGTATCTGACACTTTTTTGAATTGAGATTTAGACCTTGTAGAGATTTTTGTTCATTTAATTCAGTAAAATAGAGTTTTTCAATTAGCTAGTATGTAAGAGCTAGCTGAAAAAGCAGCCTATAATAATAAAATAACATAAATAAAATAAATTCAAAAAAACTTAACAAGGATTATGAAAATAAAAAATATCATTCAATATTGAATTCTCCAGCTAATTTAAGGTAGTTTCACTCAGCAATCCTAACTTTGAATTCCCACTCTTTAACCAACTTAACATGAAATATGAATAATGGGCCAAAAGTCATGCACTCACCTTGCTCCCTTTTGGCAAATCTAATTTTTCACATGAATCTTCATTTATAGTTTACACACCTAACATTTAGTCTGGATTGATGAATTATGTATATTTTAGGAGTTATGAACAAAGTGTGTTTTTTCAAAACTTGTGCAAGAAGCTATGGGAGCTATGTCTCTGCCTGAAACTTTGGTCAAAACTCAATGGGCAGCCACAGTACTAACCACCTCAGTGTACTCTTAATTGGGATAAAATTTCAAGTGGGTGTGCATCCCAGGCAGGTGACCAGCATGCAGCTGGGGGACTGACTGCCACAGAGCTCTCAAAATTGGGATACATTTAGGAAGTTGCAAGTACACCAAACAGCTGCTGCTGCTGCTGCTTCTTTCAAAAGAAATATAAAGTGTTTTCAATGGAAAACCTAAAAAAACACTACCTGCATTGAGACATACATCATATCTAATAAATTTCCCCACGGAAAAAGGATGTTCATAAACAAAAATAAATCAAAGAAAAACACTTAGAAGATTGAAGTAACATATTTAATAAAAACATAAAACTTTAAAAATGATTATTAAACAAATTTTAGGCCTGAATATGCAACTTAGTATAAAATATATGAGGGAAATGGAAAACAAAACTTTTTCAATACTCTCAAAAGATTGAATATGTAAAATTATTTCATAAAATCTGGAAGGAAGTATTTCCAAAAAATTACAAAAAATCCTCATTTTGAAATAAACTGTAATTAACTTCAAAGTACCTGAAATCTCACTGATAATGAAATTATCAGGTAAATTAAGAATTCAAAATCTCTCTAGAATCTCAACCAAGGAGAATATGCAATCAGTTTTAGGAAATTCTTGTTTCACTCATGACTAAAAAAAATCATGGGAACCATTGGGCGCTTTTTCCAATCAAGTTATCAAATTATTATTGGAAAAAGCTTTTATTTCAAAATGATTCACCTCCTAACAGTGCTACAGAAACAAGAGAACACTCTGGGATGCCATTGATTTCACTGCCAGGCTGAGAACCCGTTCCCTTTGGCCCCTATAGCCCTCAGAAGTACAGGCTTGGACCCACAAAGTTATAAAGAAGGTTATACACTTTTGATGATGTGTAGAACCCAGGTTCAGTTACATATACATCCAGCCACCGTGCTATTGTGATAAATCAATCATAAGAGACAATTAAGTGATTTATGGCTTTAGTCTGATGATTTTTACCTGTCCCAAAAACCTGATCAAAGAATTTGTGCTGCCAAAAGATGTCTAACCCAAGAACAGATTCAGAAAAATCCAGTATAAATTATTGCAGGTACCTCAATCATATAATACTAAGCCCATTAGTTATTTATCTCCTGCCTGCCATGGCCCTTTTTATCCAAGTCTCTTCCACTCCACCATATATTTCTATGTGCTATCTTGTGCAACAATTAATTAAAAAATATTCAAGATTCTGAAGTAGCCAGTTATAATGGTTACAAATTTAATCTCCTGAAGAACAGATATTAAATATCCCCAGTATACTATTTTGGCCCCCTCTTTTTATTTTTTTATTGATATATTTATTAATAAACCTCAACAATGACCAAAACAACCCATATTGAACTTGTTTTATACATATAAATACAGATAACTCCTGCTTTATTTTGAATAATATATATGTTATAAACTCTATCACCTCTGGTAGCTAAAAGGTAGCAAGTACCTTTGCATCCAGGAGACTGAAATATTTTTTCCAAAAAATTAACTTTTGATATTTTCTACATCATTCTTGGATTTTATTGAGTCTTTTTTTAGAAAAAATCCTCAAGAACAATTTTGATTCAAAGAAAAAAAATTTTGAATTTTTTTTTATCATTCATGTGGTCAATTGAATTGTTTTTGAATTTTTTTATAATATTTTGTTTTTTCTCATGATATATTTATATCTATCATTAAATTAACTTTTTTTAAAAAAATAAAATGGTTTTCAAATTAAATCTACAATAGGACAAACTTTGAAGATCTGGTAGTTGATTATAATTGATTCCAAAATCATTCCAGATGGATCCGATTTGTTCAACAACACCTTGAAGTTTTTCTCTTTCAAGGAATACATTAAAGAGAGAATTATCAAGGAAACCTGAAATTTAACAAACCAATCTGCTCAATTCTCCCAATCAAAATAATATTTTTCGGAAATCTGAGTCACCTATGTGTATTTTTTTTATTATCAAGTTCAATATGTGATTCAGCCTATCTCCTGACCAACATGAAAATATTGAGGGATGACCATAGAGCATGATAATCTTAGTCATATTCCGAGAGAAGTGAATTGTTGGCTTTGGATTAATTTCATTTCCCCAATGTAGCAATAATTCCTCCCGATTCAGCTGAGATCAATTCATCCAATTGGGTAACCTATTTATGGTTAAGTTGATGAGACATGACTAACTTGAAAATACCAACAAGTTTAGAGGTATTTAATACAAGATTTTCCTTCCTTGAGTTATTTGATGAGCTCCACTTCCACCTTGGAAGCAAAACAAGAACTACATGAATGGTGTAAAAAACCAACCATTCAACAGCCTTAGGATTACCAGCAGAAGGCAAACCTATATTTCTGGGAAGTCTAGTAATCCAAGATGGAAATGCAATCAAATTTCTACCCCCTTGTGTCAGCTTGCTAGTTTACAAGAGCAACCTGTCAAAGCAGATCAAAAACAGAAAATAAATCATAAAATTGACAGGAGTGAGAAATCCAAATATATTATTGCAGAAATGGATTCCCCACCCTAAATGAGGTAGATTTACTCACTGACCGGAACCTTGAGTTCCAACTCCTTATATTTCTAAATAATTGCAGAAGAAAAGACCAATAAACCACGGCACCACTATGGCACTTTTTGGCCATGATAATATTTCACACACAATTCCATCTATAGGTTTCACACCTAAAATTCAGTCAGAATTGAGTTGTTCTGTATATTTTAGGAGTTACAGGCAGATTTGTGTTATGTCACAATTCCAGCTCGCAGCCCCGCATTCATATAGCCCGGGTACACACCCCTGACACTCAGTATGTAGGCGCATGTCAAGAATCTCTAAAGCAGAATGAATGATGATGGATTCCCCCACGCAGCTGTCAAGTCTGCGCAAGTCAACACCAGCTGTACTAATTTCAACAGCCAGGTACTGCAGGAACATGCTACAACTTGCATGCATACATCATGCATATGTAAAAAGTTGACTGAAGGATAGGGAGATGTTGGAAACCTAAGAAAATTGAATAATAATATGAAAATCAAAACATTAAAGCAAATAAATTGTGAGAAACAATAATGAAGGTTCTCATGTAAATGAGATTGAAAACTCTTTATGAACCACAAAACACACCAAGAAGTCTGCCAAAAAATTATTAAAAATTACCAAAATGTGCAGAAGATGGCTTATAATCTACAAATAACCACTTCTACCCATGCCACACTGAAGAAAGTAATACAAAATGAGCAAATATGTCTGAACCATAAAAATAACAAAATTAATATTTAAATACCCTCTGAAAATTATTTCACCTGGAAATATGACACAGACAAGGCTAACCAGCTGACAAAACCAAGAATACGTGCAAACTAGCCCTTGCTAGCCTTCCAGCCTCAGCAACCAAGCACAACCATCTCTACGTGCCCTGAGAAGTTCTGATTACCCCAGAAAGGTATATAAACAGCCCCTTTTAGAGGCTTTAAACCCCAGTAATTTTTAAGTAATCAATCCAGACCCATTTCCATACGTGATCAAGTGTTTATTAAAGATAAAAAACTGATTTATGGCCTCATTCTGATAGTGTAATTATTAATTCTAAACCCATTGTTAATTCCATCAAATAATATCAGCAATATCCCCAACAATTGTCCTGAGACACTTTCGACCGTGAATTTCTGCAAGTTTATTGGAGTTTCTGCTTAAATCAGTGAGTTATCTCCTTGTTGCCTCCAGGCTTAAGTTCTGTGAGTAAGCCAGTTCAATCAATCTCCTTGAGTAAACCCCTTTTGAGTAATCACTTAGGAACTCATTGTCCCAAGGTCTTTACACGGTTCAAAATAGCCCCTTTAAGAGAGGTTGTTATCCAATAAAGATCCCCTGTTTGCATAAACTGTGGCCCTTCTTGAAAAATATATTTAAATCAATTTAATCCTACCAAACCACTCAAACTTTGCACTTGCTTCTAAATCAACCATAGAGTTCTCTTCCCAGTTTCATTTTAGCTTCCTGATTTAATTGTAATAGATCTGATTGGATTTATTTCTTGTGAGCCAGCTTTTTTTTCCTTTCTCATTTGATTTAGGTAAGGATTTGGGTAAGCTGTTTGTTGATTTGTTCTCAAGAAGCCTTGAAGAACGCTGGACAGAGGGTTGGAGGAGTTGAGATTCAGAATATTCCCAATTTCATGAGGAGCTGGGAGGATGAAGCCCTGGAATTTTTTGAACTACACCAATTGGTACAGATGTTCTCTGTTTAATATTGGATGGTCCTTCTTGCTTTTGATTTGCCCACATTTTCACCTTTTCAATTGTATTGGGAGCTGATTCCTCAATTTTTGTTGGGAGCGTTCTAGAAATTGTTGAACTGTGCTCCGGGTTACTCTTTGGGAGATTTATGGTGACCAATAGGGCTTTTGTTTGGATCCAGATCTAAGGCTACTTACTTGACTAATTGTGAAACTTTTTGGTAAATTTTTTGTTGAATTTCTGGTATTCACTGAGAGATTAAAAGAAATTAAGATTTCAAGAGGGCTGGAGAATGGGGGTAATCAGTGTGAAAAAACTACAAGAGAGGAGAACGGGAAGAAAATAGAAAAGGAAGAAACAAACATCAAGACGCCGCAGAGCTGAGATAGGTTTGATAGAGTAGGGACGCTGAAGATGGAAAGACGATTTGGTAAAATAAGGAAGGTTCTTTATATGGCAAAGAGTAAGATCAGAATCAAGGAACAACAAATGGGCAGGCGAAGAGATTCGTTTAAAATCTTACAAGAAAGAGCTGGCTGAGGATGAGGCCAAAGATGTCAGGCTGAAGTCGCAAGTTTAAGTGAGTTGAAGTGGATGCATGAAGAAGAATAACAGACAGAAACAAGGAAAAAGAAGAAGAATTGGAAAAGTAAAAGGAGAAAGGCGGAAAGAGATTGACAGATTGAGTAAGGCCCCTTTGGATGGTTTGGAAAAGTAGAAGTAAAAAGTTGATGATGAAAATGCAACAAGAAACCCTCAGTTACGGCCGCAACATAGATTGTTAAGGTAGAGTAAGGAGCGCCCGGTCTGTATGTGTGAAATTCAAAAGACAGTGAAGGAAAAGAGAAAAAGAAAGAAGAGAGGACGTGGTGCGTGGTAATTCTCATAAAGGAGGTGGGTGAGAATGTTCAGATGTTTCAACACTCCCCGTGGCTGGTATGAAGGAAGACACGATTGAGTGAGAGGGATTGATGAGATTCAGCAAATGGGATAAGGTGAGGTAAGGCAAAGCTTTTGTGAGACCATCTGCTTTCATCTCAAGAGAGGGAATTAGTTTCACAATAAGTTTTCCTGAGGAGAGTTCCTCTTGTAGGGCTTTTGTTTTGATGTCGATGTGGTGAGTTTTAGAGTTGCAACCAAATTTCTTGAGTTTTTCATCTAGAACTTTGTTATCTATATAGTGAAGACTGGGTTTGAGTTCTTTTCTCAAATGTTCAGCTACTAAATCTTTCATCCAGGTAGCTTCCAAAAATGAATATACCAACGGGTTCAATTCAGCTTTGGTTGTAGATTGAGTGACATTTCTTTGTCAGTAACTGCTCCAGGAGATAAGAGATCCAAAGAGAAAAGAAAGATGACCCAATTGGGAGCGTCAATTTTCCAGGTCATCACTCCACTTGGCATTGCTATAGCATTTGATTTGGGTGCTATGAAAGTGAATTTGAAGGGTGAGTTTGAGGTTTTTGGTTGCCTTGAGATATTTCCAGCAGCGTTTGACTTCCCTCCAGTGACGCATTCCCGGTTTCTCACAGAATCTAGCCAGACTAGATACAGAAAAACTAAGGGCAGGTTGGGTGAGACAGGCTAAATGGTTCATGAGAAAAACGGCCAATTGGTAGTTGATCTTTAAAGATTTGAATTCTTCATGTTCTTTGTCAGAGGCAGGGGTTAGACTGGCATTGACGGTAAGAGGAATGGAGGAAGGTTTGAAGTTGCTCATTTTGAGTTCTTCTAGGCCATTATTGGTGTGTTTTGGTTGAGAGAGAACAATTTTATTGTTGATTTGTTCTTACTTCATACCTAGGATGGTGTTGGGCTTGTGATGACTGGAATTTGGAAAAAAATTGAGGAAATCATTTTGAAATTCTTCTCCTGTTCCTACAAGTATCAATTTGTCAAAGTGGAAGAATAAAACAGAGTTTCTTTCAGCGTGTATATATAAGCGAGGATCTGAAATAGACTTGTGGAAACCCTGCTCTTGAATTCAGGATGTAAAAGTGTGGAACCAATTTGCAGGAGATTGCTTCAGTCCGTAGAGCGACTTATTGAGGATTAGGTACTTAGATTTTCTTTTGCTTCCTTTGGGAGTTTTGATAATGACCTTATCTGATAGAGGGGCGTGGAGGAAGGCGCTTTTGACGTCAAATTGTTTGATGGGAAGAGAATGATATAGACCAAAGAGAAGAGCCATTCTAAGAGACGCAGCTTTTCCTGTAGGAGAGAAGGTGTTGAGATAATCAAGACCATAGATTTGGTCAAAGCCCTGAACACATAACCAACTTTTGTAGACTAAGGGATCTCCATGGCAGTTATCTTGGAGAAAATAGACCTAGGTAGTGTTGGGCGGGTTGATGGGTTCTGGTCCCTTGTAATCGTCCCACATGGCAATATTTTCTATACCATTTAGTTTGGAGCCCATAGAGGCTTCCCACGTGATGGAGTCGAAACATTTCTTTGCTTTTTCAAAGGTTCTAGGGACGTAGTAGTGATGATAACCGTAACAGAGCGGAGGATTGAGTGAGGATTGATCTCTTAATCCATATCTGGGATCTAACTGGGTTTCCAGATCATCAGAAGAGTTGGACAAGTTATCAGAGGAGATATCCTCAGGCTGAGGAGTATCAAGAGAAGGGGAAGGAGAAGGGGGAGATTGAGATTCATCAGGACAGAGAGGAAGTGGAAAGGAAGAAGAAGAAACAGAGGGAAGAGGGAGGTCATTGTCTAACTTGATTAAGAGTGGGTTTTTAGGATAAGGAGAAGAGGAGGAAGCAGGAGGAGAGAAGGGAGAATAGTCTTTGACAATTTTTTACATGTTTGGAGGAGATGATTATGTTGTCAGGAGTATGAATTTGATAGGGTGGAAAGATGGGGTTGTAACCCACAATAGTGCCTTTAAGGCCTCAATCCTTAAATTTTTTTCCGCGGGAAATTTTTTTGTCCAAATAGAAAACTTTGGAACCAATGTGGTGAAAATAACTGTATGGAAGTGTTTTATTAGTAAAAATCTGATAGGGCAATTGAGAATGAGAATCCTTGGGAATTTTATTAAGAGTGAGACAAGCCTTTTTGGAGATTTTGGCCTACAGGTTGTGAGGAAGCTTGGAACTTTAAAGAATAGCTCAAATAGTTTTGGTCAGAGTTCTGTTAGTTCTTTCTATTTTTCCATTGTATTTGTGATGGTAAGGTTTGGTGACAAGATGACCTATAGAGTTCAAGGTGAGGAAATCATTGAAATTGGTGGAGGAAATTTCTCCAGCTCCATTGGTGCAGATTGTGGCAGGACAACAATCCCGTTTTTGATGTTTGTGATTGAGGATGATATTCAATTGCCTACTTGCATTGGATTTGTGTTGAAGATGAATGGCTGAAATGTAGCCCAAGTGCTTATTGACTATAGACATTATATAGTTCATATGGTTCCTGGAACTGGGAGTGATAGGACCAATGAGATCAATGTGGAGTTGTTCAAAAGGTTTTGATACTTGAAATTGACTATTTTTGAAAGTAGAATTTGAAATTTTAGAAAAGACGCAATCTACACATTGAAACCTTGAGAGTGACTTGGCAGAAAGATTGGGGAAAAGATTCTTAAGACGGTAAGGACTAGCCTTTCCAAGAGATTTGTGAATGTATTTGAGATTCTCAGTTGTAAATTACTTACAAGAGAGGTGGCGGAGTTTTTGATTTGCACCCACAATAGTAGGAATATTTAGAAAAAAGAGGTTGACTTGGATGAAAACAGAGAAAACGGGCTTTGATTTGGAATAAAGATGGAATTGAGACCCATTCAATACAAGCAAGCATGCTTTCAACAAGATTAGTTTGCCAGGGCTTATGAGGTTGATAACAACATTGGGAACGTAGAAACAGTTGTACAGATTCACCAAAGAGTTTTTCCAGAAAAGTTGAACAGTTCCTTTTCCTTTAATCAAAAGTTTGGAAACTTCTTTTTCTGTGTTGATGAAGTCGCCATTGGAAAAGTGATCAAGATGAACAAAGGAATTGGTAGAATTGAACATATGGCATGATGCTTCAGATTCAAGTATCATTTGGTTGGCTGGATTGATTTTTTCTATCCAAGTTGTCAGCAGAGCGTGATAATGGGCAACTTCTTTGCCTTTAGAATTTGAGTTCATTTGAGCTCTCCAGTTGGCTTGAGATTCTTTCCACCAGTCCAGCGCAAGATATTCATTTTTGTGCCAGCATTTATGCTCTGGTTTATCAGGAGATAGAGGATTATGGAAGCCTCTCTTACATAGTAATTCGCAAGGGACAGGTTTCTTGAGATTTCAAGGTGCAACTAAGGCAGTATTTTTCTACTTGATTTCCTTAGATTTGGATCTGGATTTGTTGTCTAATTGGATTAGATTGTTGAGAACAAGATCAAGGGAGATACTCTTGTCAGAATGAGTGATTTGCTGCCAGAGAGATTTTAGAGAGGAAGGGAATTTAAAAAGAATGAGTTAAGAGAGTATATCATCAGGGAGATTGATTCTCACTTCCAGCATTTTCTTCATGGAAATATTATTATCTGTAATGAAGGAGTTTATTGCATCCGGTTTGAACTGTTGATAGAGAAACTTGTTAAACATTTGAGCTCAATTTTCAGTTTGAGAAGAAGCAAATTGTTCCATAATATTTTGCCATAAGAGCTTTACAGAAGAAATATTTGAAGGAATGACCACGTTTTTGTGAGTGATTAAGTCAATTTGAGAGAGTAAGATGACTCAAAATTCCAAGTTTTCCATCAAGCCAAGACTTTTATTATCATCCTCCAACGCTTCTTTAAGGCCTTTGAGTTCCAGTAGCATCAACATTTTATCCTTCCAGATAGAGTAGTTTTTGTCTGTGAGTATGGGAACGGCTTCAAGAGCAGCCTTAAGGATGATTTGGCAGAATCCATTGGTGCTTGATCCCTCCATTTTTCCAGTTGATTTCGTCGGGATTGCATTTGGCTTTTAACCGTGTTGAATTTCTGGTGTTCACTGAGAGAGTAAAAGAAATTAAGATTTCAAGAGGCCTGGAGAATGGGGGTCATCAGCGTGAAGAAATTACAAGAGAGGAGAATGGGAAGAAAATAGACAAGGAAGAAACAAACATCAAGACGCCGCAGAGATGAGATAGGTTTGATAGAGTAAGGACGCTGAAGATGGAAAGACAATTTGGTAAAAGAAGCTAGATTCTTTATACTGCAAAGAGTAAGATCAGAATCAAGGAACAAAAAATGGGCAGGCGAAGAGATTGGGTTAAAGTCTTACCAGACAGAGCTGGCTGAGGATGAGTCCAAAGAAGTGAGGTTGAAGTCATAAGTTTAAGTGAGTTGAAGTGGACGCATAAAGAAGAATAACAGATGGAAACAAGGAAAAATAAGAAGACTTGGAAATGGAAAAGGAGAAAGGCGGAAAGAGATTGACAGATTGAGTAAGGCCTCTTTGGATGGTTTGGAAAAGGAGAAGTAAGAATTTGATGATGAAAATGCGACTAGAAACCCTCAGGTATGGCCGCAACATAGATTCTTAAGGTAGAGTAAGGAGTGCGCGGTCTGTACGTGTGACATTCCAAAGACAGTGAAGGAAAAGAGAAAAATAAAAAAGAGAGGACACGGGGTGCAGTAATTCTTATCAAGGAGGTGGGTGAGAATGTTCAGATGTTTCAACAGTGTTTTGCCTTCTCTCCAAATTTTGAAGATTTTTACCAGCCTTGTCCCTTAATTCCTTCCACATAGTTCCGTCCCAAATATCACAAAGTATATATCTCAGCATTCCTGGCTTGATTCTGTTGAGGTGCAATTAATAATTCTTCAAAAAAGGGAGAAGTAATTTTCTTAAAAATACACTTGTTTAGTAATTTTTGTCCGAACTGCTTCAGAGGATAAAATTTTGATTTGCTCTTGTCTTGAATCCAATTGTTGACCCAGATGTAACGTGATCTACAGTTTTTGAATGAACAATATTATTGCATTTGGGATAGTGCCTGGTTTCTTGATTGTATTCACCAGACTGGTTTTCTGAAGAAGGAAGTGCTTGATACAAGGCATAGAGTTTGTAACAAATTTCGCAACAGACACTTTCAACTCGATCATTTGTAATTAAAAATCTTTTTTTTAATTTTGCAAGACTTTTAGGTATTTCCACTGAATAGTTGGGCTGGCCAGTTAATATTGAATTAATTTATATTTTTTCATGTTCTATATTGATTTATTGCTGAAAAACATGGTCACCAAAATTTCCTCTAGACTTTGGTGAAGCATTTGAAGTGAAAAGATAAGGGCACTTGGATTTAGATAGAGAAATGGAAGAGGTTTCATCCCATTTGTATTGTAAATTTCCATGTTTTATGGTTGGGACTGTTATATTTCCCTATAGGAAGGAACCCTTTCAGGGTTTTTTTGGTGCATTGGAATCTGCAATTCTTGGCTTGAATGTGATAAAATAGGGGAAAAATAAGAAAATTCACCTCAATTCAAGCACAAATCAAGAAGTATACATTTGACAAAGATGTTCACTCACAGTGCTGATGTTTTCTTGTTGTGTTTCACTGACAGGGTTTATCCTGGTAGTGTAATGGGCAATTTGTGGTATCTTTTATGTTTAATTTGTGCACCATGAATGTTTTATCAGTTATCTTTCACATATCAGTCAAAAACAGAGAAAATCCCATCACATACACTTGTAGAATCATTTGACTGCAATTCATGGTTTTGATGTGCTTTTTTGGACCTTCCAACACCAGTGTATATATTTCTTCTGCCTTCAAATGTTCTTTCAGAACATTTGGAAAATCAGCATATCCAAATGTTTCCAAATCTTTTAGTGTGCTCCATTGTTATGATTGATTTGGATTTTGTGGTAAGTCAGATTGTTGGAGGTTTTCTAAAATTTATTGATTCAATCAGAAATAGATAAGAATCATTATAAATATTCAATTTTTTTTTGGTATCTCCTGGTGATTTTAAGTAATCAAATATCCTGAAAAATTTATTGCTTCCATTTTGAATATTCATATTTGGGCCAGTGTCCAAGGGATTTCCCAGTAGATCATGTGAGGATTATTGGCCCACAAGCTTAGTAGAAGAGCAGTAATTAAATCAAAAGAAATTCTGAGACAATAATTTCTTATGGTTGATTCTTAATATGAGGCAGAGGCACTGGCACACTTGTGAATGTGAATGAATTGGCAAATTAATGGATGGAAAACGGCAGGGAGAAGAGCTCCTTAAATACAAAAGATTTTGCTCATGTGGAGCTCATGTAAGGACAAGCAAAATGCAAAAAATCCCCCCCAAATGGGATCTACAGGCTCTACAAGCCTTGCTAATTGGTTTGGCCTTACTTAGCCCACTTGGCATTAGTCCCTGAACCCTTGAGACCAGCCATTCCCGGTTGAGTTTGGTTTTTCCACCCTTACTGGGCTGAACCAGCATTTGTTTCTGTTCGGGACCTGGCTGGTTGTCCCTTACAACCAGCCTGTTTTACCTCTGTCACCTCATTGGTCCTTACTACCAACTTACATGGCTGGTTGCCTCCTTTAACCAGCCCCTGGCTCTCAGATTGGCCGGGGTGGACCCAGAAACACTCTGGGTCCAGTCAAACTTACAGGGGGGGAGGTTGTAACCAGCAGACATGCATGTCCCCCCCCCCCTCTCTCTCTCTCAATCCCTGGAGGGAGTGGTCAAATCCCCCCCCAGGGAGCCCTGGAGGTCAATACCCCCAGCAAAACACAAACAGTTAGTGGGCTGGGTTGTGGTAAAACCCACCCAGCCCCAGGTCACCTCCCCCTTGGTAATGGGGGGGGGGGAGATTGCCCCTGCAACTTTTGCATTGCTACACAAGAGGTGGGGGGGTGGTCAAATCCCAACCCACCTCACCAGCTGCCTTGTTGCGGCCAGCCTTATTGGTCCACACATGAGGTGGGAGGTTATCAAATCCCCTCTCACCTTGCTGGTTGCCTTGTTGCGGCCAGCCTGCCTGGTTGAGGACCAGCCAGCCCCCTCTCCCCTTTGCAACCAAGCAAGGGGAGGGAGGGTGGCAGGGGCCGCCGGCCCCCAGGCCGTGGCTTTCCCCGGCGCCCGCAACCAACAGAGCAACGCAACTGGGGCCCCAGCCCCGCACACAAGCGGGTGGGGGGACTCCAAAAAGAGCCCTCTGCCCCATACAAGGGCCCTGCGCCGGGCCCCAGAGAGAAACAAGTGGCCCCAAGCCGGCTGCAACACAGGCGGCGGCCCCAATGGGCCTCTGAGTCTCAAAGACCATAAAATACATACTTTGGCAGGCCAGCCCGTCTGGCCAAGTATGTTCACAATAGACCTTGGTCCCAGTTATGCCCAGATAAGCCTGTCTGGCTAAGGTTACCAATCCACCCTGGCGGGCACGTGTCCCAAAAGACCTAGAAAACATGTTTTGGTGCACAAATGCCCAAAACCAAAAACATCCACATAGGCCCACGTGGCCCACATCATGTCCAATGGGACGTGGAGGCACGTTTGTGCATCCCATTTGTATTACACAATAATATTCACATTACCTGAGTGCATCTGTACTTTAAAAGATCTTTCATCTTGAAAAATATTCCCAATTGATAGATCTTAGAATAATTTTTCATGTGTGGTGCATGTAAAATACGTAAGCAATCCAAAGATATTTTGATTGAAATTTTAATACAAATGCCTTGTCCAAAAATGATGTATCCAGTCTCAAAATGAATTATCTCAATACAAACCCATTATTGTAATTTACATTTTGGCATTGAAAAATTTGAGTAGGCATTTTTTCCAAAAAAAAATTGGCCATTCCTGGAGTCAGACTCCTTTTCTCAAAATACTGTGTTCTCATCTAGCGGTATGTATATTCAATATTTCTTTTTCATAAAAATATTTTTTGGGATGTTCAGAATATGATTGATCTCAAAATTTCTTTTTTAAATTGTCTCAAAATTTCTTTTTTACATTGAATAAAAGGCTTTTTGATTGTTGTGAGTTGACAAAAAAATGTTGGAGTATCTAAGCAAAAGATGGGGTACACAAAATGAAATTACTCGGTGTTTTTCAATGGAATATTTCATTCCATACACACTTGGATTTGGGGTTTTCTTAATCTTACTTTAAATTTTTTGTTGTTTGTTGACAATAATTTATAAATTCATTCATTCAAAAATTTCAGGAGGTTTGAAATGTGGCCTAATTTTTTATAAGTCAATTTTTTCAGGCAGAAACCACATAATATAGGTTCCTAAATTAAGTTAATCTAGCTTTCCATGTGATTACAAGTTTCCAGTGGAAAAAGCATGAGTGGAAGCCCAATTAAGATACATGGAATACTCGATAAAACTTTCACAATATCCAATGTTGCATCCAAACACATTTTTCCTTATTCTTTAGAGGAAGAATAGAAAAAGTACACTATTTTCAATATTCCTAAGAATTTTGAGTGTTTTTGATTAAGCTTGAGGGCTTGGAGACTTGATTTCTGAGAAAGGAAACCACATCTGTGAGATCAACTTCTGGAATTAAACTCAAGGCTTTTTTTCAACATTAGTTATATTGTGCAGGGTTTCCTTGCTTATCCAGTGTTGAGTTATTGAGGTAGGAAGTGAAGTTGCAAAATCACCTCCTGTCAAATTTTTGGTTTTGGAAAGACTGCTTATTTTCCCTTGTCTTTCCCTCTTGATGTGTGGGCTTTTTCCTAGTTCAATTTATGCTTCATCAAGGTAGTGATAACTTGGGGATATTTTTCAAGCCCTCCAGATATTGGAGTGATTGAAATATTCTTCATCTTGACCCTCAAAATCACAAATGAAGCCACTATCCAAGAAAAGATCAGAATTCTGAGGGAAAAAATGCATCATTTCCAGATCTACTGCAGTTATCTTCCTGATTTCCTTCTTGTTATTCTGTATTTAAAAAAATCATGAATACTTTGTAATTGAACAGTGCCAGACATTTCCACAGTTTCAGAATATTCATTTGACCTTCTTTCTTCATGTATAAACTCTGGAATGCAGAAAAATTTGAATCCCTGCTCCTGGAGCCTCCTTCTACCTTTCTTTTCTTCTTCCAAAGAGCCTTTTTTGATAGTAGCCAATGATTGATTATGCCAACATGGTTTGCTGGGGTGTTGTCATTCTTGGTTATTGAATAGACAGAAGTACCCCCACATTCATTGCACATCTCCCATGCTCTGATGATGATTTCAGTGAGAGAAATTCCAGCTGGATTGTGCATTCTGTTCCCAGTGGTAGGTGCATCTGTGAATACCGGCATTTTGTATGAGGGCCCATGCATGGGATATCCATGTCTCATCATCATATTTGATACGGCCAATAGAAGCGGCTTCTAGTGATTGAGATTATGAAGAATTTTCTTTTTGAAATTGGCGCAATGAATCCTTCTTGACAAGTTTGAGCTCCTTTTAACCTAGGTGTGGATTGGAATTATATTGGTTGTGTTTACCAGTGTTTTATCATATGGCATTGGTGATGTATTCCTTCTTCTTTGAGATATGATTTTTCAGGGAAGGTAGTTCACCAGCAGTTGGAGGATCAGGGAGCTTTTGCTTGTTGGAATCCATTCCAAGAATTGCTTTAGTCCAATCAAGTAAGGATTTGGAAATACCACTAGAAAAAGGATGGATCCCAAGATTACGTGCGTGACAAGAGATTGAATATTTTTCCTTGGCCATAAATTTTTTATTCTTCTGGTGTTGGTAGGATTGGAAAATTGTTAGGCAATCATAAAGTATGAAGGGGGTGAAGAGTTATCAAATTCATCATCTTTCTTGCTGGAATATCTGACAGAGGGAGAGCAACAGCAAAGCCTCAGGGGGTTGGCGCAAAAATATCCCTCAGACAAAACCTCCTACAATAGGCGAGAGCACAGATTTTTACCCTCTAAAAGCTGTCTTGCCTGTTTTCCCTTGATCACTTTTGTTTATTCCCTACCAGTACCCTTTTCTCTATTGTCTTTCATTCTCTTCCTGACTCCTCATCAACTCAGCTCAACCACAATGCTTGGCCTCTCAACTTGTTCACCACCAAGCTAGGCCAACTGCCAACTTCAACCTCAACCCATCCATAGCTACATTACCCAATTTTGTTTCTGACTGCCTGTGGAGATTGCAATAAACTTGACAAACTCAATCCTTCAGTACTGACCCATCTCAACCATAGCAGAAAATCCATCAACTACGTTAGCCACTCTTCCTTCCACTATCCTCAGTTACCACAAAATCCTCAAACTCCTCTCTGATTTTGTTCATCCTACCGTGTTCTTCCTCATCTTATTGGTCTCATTTATTTAATTGTCTCATTCATCATTTTCATCATGATCTGATTTTCCTGTGGCTTGTCAGCAGTACCCAGCTTTTGTGTCCATTTAATTTCAGCCTTTGCTCACTTTTTTTTATCATTTCTCAAGACATTCCATATTTAATTGGTCCTCTGGAAGGGGGACATTTGATGGTTCAATGTTTTGTGGTGCTTGGCTAACCAAGCTTTCTTTATTTAGTAACATAAAATGGATTAAGACAATAATTTAGATTTAGGATTGTATCATTGTTATGAAGGCTTTGTGCTAGGGGAATGAGATCTTACTACGTTGCATTTCTGAATTTCCAATTTTATAACCAGATGATAATGTTCCTGATTTGATGGTTATCTCTTTATTTCCTACAAACTGATTCATTTGAAGTCAGATTGTCTCTTGTTGGAAATGTGAAAAATTTCAGAAATCAAGAGATTATATATTATGATTTCCCCTTGTTCCCAAATTTGTCTTCCAAGTGGCCAAATGGTATGTATATAAGTATAATCCCATAATAACAGTAAGGGAATAATTGCATAAAAGTACAGTATTGTGGAAATTCATATCATAATCAAGGTGAAAAGAGGTAGTATTTTCCCCACCCTCCACCCAATTTTTGGTGATAATGGTTGGTCAAGGCAGTGTAGAATCCCAAAGAATCTGCGGTGGAAAAATAAAATCTGTAATATTTAAATTGGGCATTTTTGAAATTATGTAGAAAAAGAATTACTTTACAATTGAACAATTTGAATCCAGAAAATCTTATTCCATGACAAAGATCTTTGAACATGATTTGGGTGAGAGAATATTTTAATTTATAAATAAATGGGATGCACCTAGTATGATTTAATGGGAATACCAAATCAACTGTATAATTAAATATGAAGAACATTTGAGTGGAATTTTGTTGAAAAATCAAACATACCATATCATATATTGTATATGCATGCTTTCCAAACTAATTAATTCGGCTAAACAGCCAATTGAATCAGTTTCATAACTAGAGAGATGGAAATTGAAGGCACAGCCCAAATTAGTTCATTTATAGCTGTCTTTATTTGTGGGTGAAGGATTTTAGCATCAAAATCCACAAAGATTGGTTGTGAAAATCCAATAGAGCAGGCTTAAAAAAGAAAATTGGCATGCATGGAGGTTCACTTTTTGGAATGTTGATTTGGAAGAACTTGAAAGTATAAAAAAATTCTGATTGACTTCATCATATTGACTTGTGCCAAATTTTTTTCATGGAAAGTGGGATTTGGACTTTCATCTTCCAATTTTTTAGAAAAAAAATCTATTTTATCTCATGATATAAGCAGATAAGGGCTTTGGAATATTAAAACTGGATCTATATTGAATTCTAAAGTGAGTTTGGAAGTGTTATTCATGGGGTAGTGGTTCTAAAACTTCCTCATTTCTGTTTGGTGACAATTGATTCCTTAAAATAAAACTTGGGACTGAAGATATTTCATTACTCGATAATCAACAAAATATGAAAAAATGTGAAATGTAGGGATCTTTTTCAAGTTTAACTAATAATAGCAAGCATGAAAAATTTTCACTACTTCAAGCCATTACACAAAAAAGGGGGAAATGCATAAAAATTAGGAGATTTGTGTAAAAAAATTGAATGGCAAATTTTTGATGAAGAAGATGAAGCAATCAAAGTCAAAATTTCCAAATGCAACTCACATCAAGAAATCAATAAGGGATAGATATTTTATTCTTCTATTACTTTATACAAGATCAATACATAATTCCAAATGCAACTTACCATATCCTATTGAACAGAGAGTAAGATTTTCAAACCAATAATAGAAGTATACAAGCATTCAGTTGTAGAATCTCAAATTTCAAAGAATTTTCTGCATGATAAATGTGCACAACTTTAACATCAAGAGAAACTCCTGAATCTATGTTTTGATTTGATGGAATAAAGTATGAAGCATTAAAATTCTGTATTATACAGAAAAAAAATTTTTATTTCCAGTGTGAATTCTTGAAAAAAACCATCCAATTACAATCACTAGTTGTTTTCAATGCAAGAAATAGCAAATCATGATTCAGTGAGGAAAAGAGTATTGGTGTGTAAGGATCATGCAGCTTGTGATGAATTTTACGTTAATCTGCATTGGTGTTTGTTATCTAGAGCTGATTTATTTGATCTGGATAATGCAGGATAACCATGTGTTATTCATCTTGAAAATAAATAAATGAAAATGATTTTTTGAGAAGAAAATTAGTTTTTACATCCATCTCAAAAATTTCATTTTATCCAAGAAATGACACAGCTTGATATTAAATGAATTCTGAAGTGAATCATTTTGGGATGCATACTGATGCAACAGGTGGGTTGGTTTCCTAACAATTTTGAGCCATATATCCAGAAAAAAAATAACACTGATGATAATTGGGGGTGGTCATGTGCTATTTTTTCTGGTATTGTTGGTATGTTTTTTTCAACACCATGGTACACTTAGGCTAAGTGCACCATGGTGCTGGAATTGTTTCCAATAATTTTGTTCAACTGCAGTAATGATTTTAGTTAATTACTTGTAACTTGGAATAATCATGGCAGACTTTAACTCTGAATTATTCCATGCAATTTATTTTGGTAAGGACCAATGCCCTCAGGCATGATGGAGAATTTGTTGGGAGGATGGTTCACCTAGGCTAAATGAAAACTGCTCCCACAAACTTTTGGTGTTTTTGACATCTCACTAAAATACTTTTTATTAATATTTCTACTTTGTGAAACAAATGTGTGATTTTTTTTCATCCTAAACCATTTTTGATCCCAAAGAATGCAATCTGAATTCTGGAAACCATTTTGCTGTTGCAGGAATTTGATGAAGTTCTGGAAATGTTTATTGGATGAATTTCAAGCCCTCAATTTTGAAATGCAAAAAAATCTCACCACAAATTTTTGAAAGGATTAATCATTTTTGGTTGTGTATTCATTGCACTTCAGAATATTCATATTTTGGGTGGATGGAAGAAGGATTTACAAGGCAAAAAAAATAAATTTTGAATTATATATTATTTCAGGTTTTTGGTTTGGGAATTTTAATATTCTCATTCACTGAAGGAAGAAGTTATATTTAAAATAAATCTATTTTTGGATGGATGGATTGAAAGCATAAAAAAGTTCAGAAGACAGATTTTCCTAACTCTCAACTTAAAATGAAATCTATTTACAGTTTTTGATATCATTTTATTCTGATGGAAATCTTGAGAAGCATGGCTTTTGAATGCATTTATGGAAGATGAATAGATGAGATTGCATTAATTGCATACCATTTTGAATATATTCCGTTTTGGTAGTTTTGATGTTTTCTTTGCAGAATTGCTAATTTCAAATGCGTTATTGTTAATTCTTTGGTGTATGTATTGAGGCAGATTAATTTTATATAAGTAATAATTGAATTGGAAACATTATTAAGCTTAATCATTCTTTAAATTAGCAAAAACTGTCATAAAATCTTTTGTAACCAAAAACATAACTAATAAAAGAAAAAATTGAAATTTAGCCTTTAAAAAGCTAACTCATGCATTGATATGGATGACAGCTGGGGACTTGTAACCAAAATTCCTGGAAAGCTTCCCATTTGGGGAAATTGTGACTGCCCCCACAAGTAACTCAGGTGGTAAAGCATAAAATAATGCAGTAGGCTTAGGTTCATAGTGTTTTGGTGATGGTAGAATCATGAAATAAAAATTCACTGAAAGAGCATATGGGGAATAAAAAATAATCCTTATGAAGCCTCCTCATTTTTTCTGTTCTTATAAGAGTTTCATTTGGTTTTGACTATTTTCTGATGAAAAAGTATTTCAATCTAAATAAATGAGTGGAACCAGCTGTTTGTTTGAACCAGCAATTCCAAATTTCTAACAGCTGGTAGATATAGTTTGCAAAATTTAATATGCCTCAAAAAAAAGTGCAGGAAGACCAGGTGAAGTGTCTATGAAAAGGATTTAGGGAGGACAATATACAAGATCCCTTGATAGCAAAAGTGGATTTTTCAGAAGATATTATATCTTGAAGCATGAATTGCAAACAGAGGGGGATTTCCTGTTCTTTCACATTAGGTTTTCAAGTTCATATTGAATGTCTACATTGGAGATGAACTGAATTTTTGGGGCATTTTCCTTGAAAACCATGTTTGAGCAAAATGGTGTCTCCCAAATCAATATTATTTTAGGCATAGTTTATTGAGTTTGAGAAGCTTATCATACACTGGGAATGGTGAGAAAATCATGAATATTGGGAATATCTTGATTAATCCATGAAAGAAACTTTTGCTCTATCTCCAAGGATTCATTCTTTCTGAGGAAAAAATCAAGAATCGGAGGAAACTATAATCAGTGAATCAGGCTACATGGATTCAAATATTTTTTAAAAAGAATTTGGAAGTTTTCATATTGGAATCAATCAAAATCATATTTAAACTGAAGATGGATCTTCCCAACATTTGATGGCAGTGGTGGAAAACTTATGATAAGTTTCCACCCCTCTACATCTCTGTTGATAATGCTGGGAAAAGGGCCAATAAAAGCAATTCAATTTTTAATGGGCAGGTATAATGTGGTTTGAATCTTTTCTGAATTTTTGTTCTGGTAACCATGGGGTGGGCATTTGACCCTGTGTTGGTCAAATAAACACAAACTATAATAAATGCAAGCCAGCATGAAATTCAAAGGCACTATGGTGGAGTCATCTGCTGTGCTGTGTCTTGCATGCACCAGATAGTTCATTATCTGCATCATTGAATGATTGAAACCACCCTCCAATTTTAATTTTGCAAGAAAAATCCAATGCTTGAATAAACTGAAGGACGTCTTTCAGATGTAAAAAGTTCACCAATTTTGTTATAATGATTACAAAAATTGGAAAAATTAATCATAAGGCTTTAAATTGTGCTTGGTGGAATTTTATAAAAAAAAGTGTGATTTATGGATTGATGATTATTTTGAAATATCAATTGCATTTCTTGTGATTTTTTTGGCTAGCAAGAAGATGAATTGTTTATTCAAACATACTTGAATTTGGACTTCATCAATGTTTGGGTATAAATATTGAGATCTTTATAGAGTCACTCAAAACAGTTGAAAGATAAGATTTCACTGAATAGTCCATGGTCAGGAGCCTGTATTTCTCACCCTGTATTCAAAAACATTTACTTCAATAGATAACTTATTCAAAAAAAAATTTTAAAGCTTCAATCAATTACTCTGCTGTTTCAATTCAAGGAAATGTGGAATAATTTCATAAAAATTGTTTAAATGATGAAAATCAAACACAAACTTTGATGGTGATCCTCCCAAAAATTATTCCAAGTACAAATACTTTGGTGTTATTTTAGGGGTGGAAGGGTAGCTTTTGTAGTATTTAGGACCAAAAATTTTGATTCTGTGAAGAGTGAAAAGTTTTGGTAATATTTCAATAATAGTAATTTGGGATTATTTTTAGATATTCCAAATTTTATCTAGGCTTACCTGAAGGCATGAGCAAGCAATGAGTCTTGTGGCCAAAAATTCAAATTAAATTTGTTCATTGTTTTTTAATTGTTTCAAACTTAGGCCTTTCTTGTTGTGGCCATGTATTTTATGTGATTTTGGGCTTTCTGGCATGGGTTCATAAATTCCAAAAGATGGAAAATGATATATGTCAGATTTTCTAGTCCCACAACCATGGTCAACTGTTCTTCAGAATCATGGTTCACTTAGCCAAAGTGCACAATGCTTCTGACAATGTACAAGCCTAAGTCACCATTGTCTTACTACCCCAATTTTTAAGATTCACCCCTTTTTATACACCACAGCCTCAAATTTTTTTCAACAGTTTTTTATCCAAAATTACCATGGGAAACAACCATTTGCCATCATTAATCCACAAATTAATCCCCTCCTGTGGAAATTTATCTATAGATAAATATTTAAATCATTAATAATACAATGCCATAATCAATTCTGAATCTCCTAATCAAAAAGTTCCTCAAACAGAAAAAGCACATAGTTTTTTCAAATTTATTTAAATTTGTGTTCTTAATTTAACAAATATCAGCGTATGATTTTTTTTTGATGGCAGTCAAATTTCAAGAATCATGAAAAAATTTTTGGTGTCAAGATTTTGAGCAATAAAGTCCCGCCAGAAATTTTTGAAGTCTCCATTCCACCATCATACAATTTTTCAAATACATTTCCTTAATTTCAGTCATAATCAATAACATGAACCAATTTTTAAATGAATTATACTTTTTATGAAATTTATTTCTCACTACAACATCAATTTTTCAGTGAAACCTTTGAAATGAAGCTGACTCCAAGCCAAAAGTAACATTTGATTCAATGGCACATTTGAGATCACTACATCAAAATATTTTAATAAAGTTTTTCTTTACCTTTGAAAGACAGTGTGTGTTCAATATTCCTGAAATGGTGAGATTTTCACAATATCAAGCATAAGCATATTTTATACATGGTCAATTTTAGCATAATTACATCCCTTCCATCTATTTCTGGTTTAAACTGACCAAAATGTTTGGACTCAGAAATATTCTTTTTTATTTAAGCCCCATTTCTGATATTTTCTGATTACTTCTTCTACAAGACTCAACATCTATTGTTCTTACTATTCAAAAATACTGGGTTAACCCTTTTTGGATGGTACATGCTCTTTATTTTGCAATAACCATTTTTGATTAAATTTTTTTAGGATCTCTTTTTTTTAACCATATTGTGCTGATGCACAACAGATTTTAATTTTTGCCTCAAAACTTGCCAAAAAAATCACCCCCACCATCATCATGCAGGGATTTTTTGTGGTCACAATGAATCCCTTGATCCACCCCCACGCGGCTTGCAAAACCCCCTGGTCACCCCCTTGTGCCCCCCAAACCATCCAATTTCAAATTTTTTGGAGGCCACGCAGCCTTTTGATGCAGAAGGCCAGACAAGAAATCAATATGAGTGTGCAAGAGGTGTCCTGACTTTCCTCTGTGAGAATTATTGGCCCACAAGCTTAGTCAAAGAGCAGTTTTTAAAGAAAAAGAAAAGCTGAGACAAAAATTTCTTATGATTGATCCTTAATCTGAGGCAGATCAATGGCACACTTGTGAATTTGAATGAATTGATGAATGAATGGATGGAAAACAGCAGGGATAAGAGCTCCTTAAATACAAAAGATGGTGCTCATGTGGAGCTCATGTAATGACAAGCAAAAGGTAAAAATTCCGCCCAAAATTTGCACTAAAGGCACTAGAAGCCCTGTTACTTGGTTTGGGCTTACTCACCTCACTTTGCATTAGTTCTGAAAACTTTTGACCAGCATGTACCATTTGAATCAGGTGTTTCCACCCTCACAGGTCTGAACCACCCCCATGCTGTTCAGATCCTGGCGGGTTGTCTGTTACAACCAGCCCTTTTACCCCTTGCAACCTCACATAATGGCTAGTTGCCTCATGCAACCAGCCCCTCGCCCCACACATGGGCCAGGTGGGACCCAGAACTCATCTGGGTCTGGTCTCAAAGTCACACAGGGGGGTTGTAACTGGCGGACATGCCCTCCCCCCCCTCTTTCATACCTAGGTGACCAGCAGGGGTTGTCAAATCCCCTGCTTGTTGCCTGGGACAAATTTTTCCCCTGGAGGACCAACAGATTAGGGGGCTGGGGGGGATCAGGTACCCCCAGCCCATTGGGCCTCCCCCTCAATAATGGGGGGGAGAGCGCCCTGCTTTTTTTTTTGTTTCCACTTTTCACAGATTTGAGGGTGCTGAAATCCCCCCCACTGCCGGTTTCTTTGATGGGACCGGCCTGGGACATACCAAAATTCAAGTGGGCTGGAGGGTCCCCCCAGCCCTTGGCGCCTCCCCTGGTAACGGGGGGGGGAGCGCCCCATTGTTTGCTTGCTCAGGTGGGGGGGTGATGAAATCCCCTCCCACCGCCGGTTTCCTTGCTGCAACTGGCCTGGGAAGTCTTGGTGGCTGGTTTGGTAGAGGAGGGACCAGCCATCCTCCCTCCCCCTTGCGAACAAGCAAGCGGAGGGAGGGAGGAAGGGGCTGCAAGCCCCTGCGGCCCCAACCCAACTTGTTGGCCACGTCTGGGGCCATGGCCCTGCACACAGCGGGTGGGGGGACTCCAAATGGAGTCCCCTTCCCCGTACAACAGCCCCACATGGGCTGTTGGGCCCCACAATGAGACCCTGGTGAGAAACAAGCGGCGCCAGCAGGCGGCAACACAGGTGGTGGCCCCAATGGGCGCCAAGACCCAATGACCCCAAAAAACATACTTTGATGGGCCAGCCCATCTAGCCATGTATGTCCATAATAATCCCATAAATGCCCAGATAAACACATCTGGATAAGGTTGCCCGACCACCCTGACGGGACCATCAAGGCCCGTGTCCCAATTGAATTGGAAAAAATGTTTTGGCGCCCAAATTCCCAAAAACAATAACATCCACATAAGCCCACATGGCCAAAATGATTTCAAATTGGCTGTGTATGCCCATCTGGGAATCCCATTTGGATTGCAAACTAGTATGCACATTACCTCAGTGCATCCATTTCTTAACAGCCTATCTTGCATGTGGCTGTGCACAGACCTCTCACTAGGCCCAAATTTTGATTTTTGTCTTGCTACTGCTTGCACAAATCCAAACCAACCCAAATCACCCATTTGCCTTTGCACCTCCGCTCAACTCCGCAATTCTACCCTCTCCTCCTTCAGGAGACTTTGCAACAAGTGCAAGGCCAATACTATGGTTAGTTTTTGTTTCTTTACTTCCTCTCCACTTCCTTTGCAACAATGGGCTCATTGAAATATTTTTCCTATCCCGCCTGCATCATTCATAGGCCTGGTCCCACCACAAGCACCACTCCTCCAATCTTCTTTCCAGACAAGCTCAAATTTTTTGAACGCCACAATTTCCAGGCTTTTTTTCATCCTCCTTTGTTCTTCTTGGTGGAAACAGCATCTTCTTATCTTGTAAGTAAACCCCCCTTTTTCCTTTCATCATCATCACCTTTCAACCTTTTAATCATTCCCATTCATCTCACGTCCTACCTTCCATCCATTGTCTCTTCCCCATCATGATCACATCAAGCTGATGCTGATACACTATTTGCCTTTCCTCTCAAATATCTACTTTTGGTTCCACATTGCCAATTCTGTACTGTTCATTGAATGCTCAATAATGTGGCGCTACCTTGCTTATGGACCTCTTTTCAATCAAAATTCCTTTTCTGATCATTGCTCAATATTCTTCCCACTGATGAGGCTTCTTTGTTCCCACTGCTCATCATGATCAAATTCCAAACATTTTTGTTAGAATTTGAGTTTTTATATATGTGACTTTCACTGGAGTTTGAAGTATCTTTGATTGGATTGATTTGATTCAATTTATTATTGCTATTGAATTGTTAAAATAAGGGGTAAAATATAACTAGGCTGTGTTTTTTTATTGTGATTGCCAGACTGTGCAATCATTGCATTTCACATACCATTTCACTTAAACTGCTTATGCTAATTTTACCTTATTCATTTTGTACTGAACCACTTGTTAGACTATTTTTTATTTCTTCTATTTAAACACTGGTCCTTGAAAAAAAATTAAGAAAGGTTAAAAACCTATACCTAGCTGTCATTTCACAAAGATTCAAACAGAGCGTAAGAATCATTGTAGAGAATTGATTGATATCAGAAGGTGAAATGACAGAAAGAGAATCCTTGAAAATACCAACAGGCAAACTACGTTTGTATTGTTAGGATTGTCCTTGCCTTCAGTTTGATTGAGATTTCTTCACTGGTGAGGTTTGAGCAAGATCCAACTTCAACTTTACTGACTTGGGTGGTGGAATGATGGAGCTGGTAGTCAGGTGATTTAGACAGATCTGTGGTTCCTTTACCCATTGAGTGTTGTGAATTGTGAAAGTTGAGTAACAGCAGCGCAAGTAGTTAAGATAGAAGGATCACAGGAGTACAAAAACTATGGTAACTGTGAAATAACCCAGTAGAGATAGGGGATAGTGAATTAAGGAAAGAGACAGACAACAAATGACAAATCTTTGAGACCAATCAAGAAAAGTAATCAACAGTCCTCTCAAGTGGAATTCATCATCTGTTCATTCACCAAATCAACCTGAGTGTCCTTTCCCTCCTGTCCTCAGGTTGGTTACGCTTGATGTTATAAGCTCCTTTCATTCTTTTCTAAGTAACATTTACTTCATTGGAGCCTTAGCTATTTTTATTTTTTTATACGGTTAAAAGCCTTTGCTCAACCTGAGCCAACAATTGGTTTGCCTTCAATAGTCTCATCCTAAAATCAATCTTTGACTCTTTTGGCAAGGGTGTGAGATGGGGATGAGCCTTTTCAGTGATATTCATGCTCATCCCATCCATCCACTTTGACAGTGTCAGCTTGCTACTATTGCAGAGAAAGCTGCAAAAGTAACAATAATAACACAAAAATAATAATAATACAATTTACCCAAGAAGGGGTAGGAAAAACATAAACATTATTACAGAAATGGATTCTCCATCCAAAATTAGGTAGGGTCACTCACTGACCCCACCCTTGAAATCCAACTCGTTATATTTTTAAATAATTAAGGAAAGAAAAACCAAAATACTATGGCTCCACTATTGAGTTTTTGGTCAGTTAAATATTTCACACACATTGTCACGTATAGGTTTCACACCTAAAATTCAGTCAGAATTGAGGTGTTGTGTATATATTAGGAGTTATGGGCGGAAATGTGTTTTTTCACTATTCCCGCACGCAGCCGCGGCAGCCAATGCACCTGCGCGCGGCTGAGATACAGCCCTGTCACTCCGTCAAGGTCGTGTACGCAGCCCTGGGCCTCTGAAAAGTACGCAGCCGCGGGACTACGGGTTGACAGAGTGACAGGCGGCCTGAGAGGCTCAGGTACCGCGTAAATATGCTACAACCTACACGGGAACATTCTACATATGTAATAAATGTTCCTGTGGATAGTAGACAGTCTAAAAATACTTAAATAATCCTTATACATATTTTTTATTTAATATAAATCAAAGCACCAAGAATGTTGAATAAAAGACAATGACAACTTCTAAAAATATATTAAAATACTTTGATATACTTTTATGAAAATTTCTAGACATCAATATTTGTGTGACATACTAAGTAAACCAATGATGTAAAAATATTACATGAATTTCCATGACTTATATTTTTAATTAATTATCTTAGTAAATCAACTGGAACTCGAAAATAAGGAGTAAAATCAATACCATGACTTTTACTCCAGATATATAATACATAATGAGAACTTACCTGACATCAAGATGTCCGTAGAAATGTCTATTTATATAATTATTAAATTACTGGGAACATTTACTAAGGATAATTAATTAAATAATACATAAATATGACAGATTATTGTTATTCACAAGTCCTAATGTCTATTATTTAGTAGAATAATTCCCATACCCTGAAGAATTAGATGCTACCCGTGCTATAGCACCAAGAACACATGACAGGCTACCCCTGGTTACCCTGCTAGCCTTAGTTTCCGTCCCTTTTAGCACCTACAACCCTCAGAAGGACAATATTTCGACTCCAAAAGCTATAAATAAAGAGCTCTTTTGAGGATATTGATGGGCAGAGACCCAGTTATATTCATATTTAGACACCGTGCCAAGGTAATAAAGTACTTATAAGAGATAAGTAAGTGATTTATGGCTTATTCTGATTAATAATATCCATCCTCAACCTCTTTTTATCAGTTAAAACTGCTGAACAACCTTATAACCCCAGTAAACAGGTTTAACCCATCAGTGCACGTCTCAAACAGATACCCAAAGTATTTAATAATACACCAGTGAGTTTTATTCTCCTTTCTCTGTCGTGGCAGCTTGGCTACAAGGCCCTGCCACTCCACCGTGTATTTATATACATATTATCTTTGGGTAAAATATCCTTTAAACTAAAGAGCCCAAATTAACCAGGACTACGTGTTTTCATACTGAAATCCCCAAAGAGAGGTGTGAAAAATCCCCAATATAATTGTGGCCCCTCTATAAAAATATTTAATAATCAATTTATTCATATTGATTTAAAACAATAAACAATAACCAAACCACTTAAACTTGCAATAAGCTTAATCCAAATATTTTACAGATTTTTGCTGCATTTATTAAATAATATATTTATTATTTACTCTATCACCTCTGGTAGCTAAAGGATAGCAAGGTTCTTAGCATCCAGGAGGCTGACAGAAAGTAGGCATCAACCATAAACTTTGACTGGAAAATCTGACAAATACTTTGTTATCTGGATAATCTGCTTCTCAAGATTTCAAGTTATTCAAGTTGCTGGAATAAATGGGAGAGACTTCCAATTTTGCATTTGGAAGTTGGTTGGAAAGCAAGGGGTTGAGCCAATTCATGAATTCAATTTGACCAAGAAATTGGTTCAATTCTCACCAGAATGACGGGTTCTAGCTCAGCCAAGGCAGATAGAGCCAAACTTGGTAAATCAAGAAAACGGATGTCAACCCAAAGCTGATGATTATTAGTCCTAGTGGAGAAAAGCCAATGAATCAAATCAAGATCCTAGCTTCCCACCAACCAAATCAAGATCCTACCTTCCTAACGGCGCCAAAGCCAACCACAATGGTGACAAAAATCTTTCAGGTTTTTCAATCATCAATGCCTTTTGAAGACCATCAGTATTGATATTCAATTCTTGAACTTAAATCAATCAATTTTGGAAGTCCCATCCAAATCATCCAACCAAAACAGAGATTGATAGAAGCAGAAAACTAACCAAATCCATCTATTCCACTTATCCCTCAGATTTGCAATACATCACCGCAGGTTCAGAAATTCTAATGATATCTACTTAATTTTCACAATCTAGGTAGACAATCTTGATCATGACCTTTGGCTGGAGGGCTCAGTCAGATTTCTTCCATTTTTTTCATTGATCCCTTTTTTGAGTCTCTTGCATCTCATTCTTTCTCATTGTTAGGACCCTGACTTTGAACACTCTTTGAGGATCAAATCCCGGCTTGAGTTTGGGTAAAACCAAATACACAATTTCTTTTTCATCAGTTCAAATCAAATCTTGTGCTTGGAACCTTTGTAACAATTGCCTTGTATTGAACTGGGACTGAAGATGCGACTCACCCCCATCATCTATCCTCATAGAGCACACCTATTGATCTCTCAAACTCAATCTCAAATTCACCTCACATGCAGGAAGGCGACCACAGTATTGAAACGTAACCAATGGATTCAAGTCAATTTTTAATGATGAAGCCAGGAGGGGTAAGTAGCGGGAAAGCCAAACGCACATTGCCTTGGAGGACAACAAGAAAGTTAGAGAACAAGAGAGAGGCGGATCACGAAAAGCAGAACATCAGCTACCATCAATGCATATGCCTGACAGGGAACAAGCCCCTATTTTCAGAATACCTGCTGTTGGATTGTTATCCAATCCAGCTTGTCCTCCTGCCAAAAGTCTGCCCAAAAACTGCCAGCCAGCTTCGAGTTCTTCACCAGAACCCTTGAATCTTGCTATTAACTTGACTTGCAAGGATTGGTATACTGTCCAAAAACTTGCCCTGATCACCATTGACCTCAACATTGCATCATTGTGTCCAGGGGGTATTGGACTACAATTTGCTTGCTGCGTTCTTACTCTACCCACACTAAATTTTTTATCAATCATCCATCAATTCTTTTACTCTCATTTCAGTACTCAACTCCGAAAATCATCCAATTCAATTTTGTCTATTTGAAACAATAAAATACAACCTTGAACAATTCAAGGCATCTTACAAGTAATTCACCATTTGAACTGAAAAATATTCCAGCAAATAGTAGAAATCATTAAGATAGAAGTTAGAATCAAATATGCCTTGGGGAGTTTACAAGTTAGTCAGCTCATCTTATTAATCAGTCACTAACCTGTATGTATAATTATTCCAACAGTTAGTATAAAATTATATTAATTTAAGAAAAAGTGTTAGATTCCTTTTTAGGACAGTAACTTCCTCCAGTGCAAGCCAAGCGGGTGTGTTAGAATTTGAGTTTTTATATGTGCAAATTTCACTGGAGTTTGAAGTATCTTTGATTGGATTTATTTGATTTATTTTATCATTTTTATTGAAGTATTAAAATAATGGGTAAAATATAACTAGGCTGTGTTTTTTGTATTGTGATTGCCAGACTGTCCAATCATTGCATTTCACATACCATGTCACTTAATCTGCTTATGCTAATTTTACCTAATTCATTTCGTACTCAACCACTTGTAAGCCTATTGTGTATTTAGTCTATTTAAACACTTGTTCTCTCAAGTGGAATTCATCATCTGTTCATTCACCAAATCAACCAGAATGTCTTTTCCTCCTATTCCCAGGTGCGTTAAGCTTAAGGTTACAAGCTTCTTTCATTTAATTCTTATTAATTTTTATTTCATTAGAGCTCAAGATCTTTTTATCCTTAAATTTGAACATGTTTTTCCTTTACAAGTCCACTCTGAATCCCCTTGAAATGAATCCAAAATCACTTTCAGATCCTCCATTGTTTCCGCACAACCTCATTAATGAGTTTAAACCCCTCCAAAGTGCTCAAATTAGCCATATGTACACATTTATTTTTAAAACCATCAAGATCATTTCATCTTACTAATGATTATTTCTTTTTTTATTTGTTTATTATTGGTACTTGTAAATCTGTGAATTCTTTCCAAACACGGTTTGTAGGAAAAATGAGCTAGTGTCTCAGAAGCAGGATCAGTTTTTAACACCAGACTTAACTTATAAAAGCAAGCCAGCACTCAACTTCAGTCAATCAGAACCAGCCAAATCCAGAGTACATAAAAAAACATCAGAAATCTCTACGTGATCACTGAAATAGTTACAAAACCTCTGAACCGGCCTACTTTGTTGATCTTAGGCCAAATCTTCAACCTTTACAAGTTATAGTACCTCTTACACGGCCACCAACCACCCTTCATGTTTTTTGTAATTGTAAATATGAGCCATACCTAGTATTGAAGTATCATACCCTCAACCAGTGTCCTTATACCTTACTAGCCACTCAATTCTCACAAATGATATCTGATCTCTATACCATGGCCATCAACCAAATCAACCTTAACAAAACCAATCAAAATACCAAATCTTGCTCCATGTATGGGCTTGTCTTTAGCCAGGGAACTGATGAAGGATATTCTACAGGTATTGTGATTTTAATTATAAATTTTTCATCATCAAATAAAGATTGAATTACTCAAAAATGATTTACCAAATCAGGAATATATGCTAGAAGAAGAGACTTGAATGAAGAATAAATTGCAAATGATTTTTTTTTGTGGGCTAAGCTTCCATTTCACAATGAATTGGTCTTCAATTGTATCAAAGCTCTCTCCAACACAGCCCATATGAAGCACAAGAAATTATCTGAAGAGTTCAAAATACCAAACTGGACATCTCCAGAGTGGGGTGATCAAAGAGAATCTTTCCTTCATGCATCCAATGTCATTGTGACTTTTGATGACTTTTCCAATTTTTTTCATACTGATGAGGATGATTTGAATGGTTATACTTATGGTATGTTCTCAAATATTGAAAAACCCAAAGGCATGCCAATTCCACCTCCCTCCATTGAAACAGGCAATGGTCTCTCCTTCCCAAAAATTGTTTTCATGTTTGATTATACAAAGGTTGAGGGTATTGTTGATATATCATGGCAAACTTGCATTTTTCCCCATCATACTACTTTCCCTCCACCCAGTCTCCAATCAATGGAACAACATACCCATTTTGGTTGCTCATTCCAAATATAAAAAAAACTTTCCCATTCCTCCCTAAAACTCCAAAGTTGTCCTCCTAATTAAATTTTATGTAAATTAAATTGAAAAAAGCTAGATATGGGTATTGAATCAATTTTTTTCATGCAATTCAAAGAATTGCTGTTTTGGATATATATTCTGCAGTTTTCCTCAGAGCCCAATGTGAAAATTGACATGAACTGTATAATTTTTGTGATAAGTGCATTTTCAGACACAATCTCATTGTAGTGATGGATGACTTATGCTAAGTTGTCCACCATCCCACAGCAGTCAAAACATACAAGTAATTTGATAACAGTTGTATAAGGTTTTGGGAACATGGTTGCATTATGATAAATTTTCCATAAAGCCAGGAAGCCAGGACTCAGGATACACATGACCTTTAAAGTTGATGTCAGAAACTAGTGAGGGCATGGACAACTTGTCCTAAGTCATCCACAATACAATGAAAGGACACTCAACTTCAAAATCCTCACAAAGGCACCCGCAGCCTTGGTGGACTGGTGGAAAACTTAGCATAAGTCTTGAATGCCCCCCCGGTTTGTCACATCACTGTGACTGGTCATATGTAACCCAAGTCCCCTCAGCCTGGCACCATGGACGACTTATCATAACGCAACCATGGTCCCGGTACTGGACACACATCTTTACGTTATGAACTTACTTGGAAAGAATGTTGATCCCCCAGCTTATTTCCACAAATAAGCATTTAAATACAACTTAATGTACATAAATCTTTCCATCATAATTCACACACCTGTCAGATGATTTGCGTTTTTTCCAATATTTAGGCAGTCAATCCATAACTAAGGAGTGCTGTTCCATTCTGATCTCAACCAACTAATACCCCATCAGATTATAGAAGAAACATCTTGTCCTTATCAACCTGACCAACCTTCTTGAATACAAAATGGCCAATTTTCCAGGTAAGACAGTTTATTTTCTGAGTTCTATGCATGTGTTCTGATAATGATGAGGAATAACTGATTAAATTTTGTAGATAACGCACTCTTAATCAACTTCATGCTCTACTGGTTGATACCTAGGTTGAGGAATCACACAAGAAAGTTTTTCAGTCAATGCTTTAGTTTTAAAAGCAGAAGTACAATGCAAAGGTAAAGAATTTGAGGTTGCAAGAAGCCATAACTTTTGGAATTTCCAAACCTTTAACTGACCAAGACAAAGAGCCAACAGCCAGGGATCCTTCAAATATCCCATCAAAAATCAATGAATATGTCAATACCACTACACCACTTGTAATTCACACCAATTTGTGACCCAGCTTACGCCAGTGCCTGCAAATGACCAGTTGGAGCAACCCTGTGAGTTGAATAAACCATTTGTTTGAAAAAAACTTTTGTTGGAATGATTTGAAATATGAAAAACTGATACAGTCCCAATATATTTCATGGAATCTGAAATACCAGCTGAAACTTCTCTAGTGGAAAATCCAATTGAAGCCCCAGAACATCTTTCTGTTGCTCATCCTACTTTCAAGGCACTAGAAAATACCCTATTGCACCCAACATTTATTGCACCTCAAGGAGAAGCCATGGGTTCTGAAAATTGGGCATCTTCTTTCCTGGCAGCCCAAGCTGCTTTACAAGCACCCAGAAGATCTCCACACAGGCCCCCCTCAAGCTCACAAGCATCATCTTAATCCTCTGATTCTCACTCTGAATTGTCAGATTCAGACAATGTTCCACCAGAGTAACCCAAAGTAATTATGCTTAAACCATCACCCAGGAGTCAAACTCCAGCTCCCACCCTGGTTCCGACATCCCCTGAGCAGGTCAGTTGCCTCTCCTCCACAATTTTCTTTATCCTTTACAGAAAATTGACTCAAAATTTGTATTTCATTTCTGAATCAGAATGAATCAGCCATAATACCCCAAAGAAGGAATGCTTCTAATTCTGGAATCATCACTGAGGATGAAACTCAAAGGAATCCCCATCCAAGAATTGGGGAGTCATCAGGAAATCCACCATGCCAGCCTGAAGGTTAAGCTAGTAACCAAATTAAAAACCAGGCCCAAATTACTAGGCCAATAGATCCCTCTGGTTAGTTTAATCAAGATGTGGTGAAATGAAAAGCATGGGAATTGACTTTATTCCATTAACTAGAAGTCTTTTTTAGCTTAACCAAGGAACACCTCTTAAGGTTTTCATACTGGGAAGAAATCAAGGACAATGCAACCCCTTCAAACTATTTTAAAATTATAACCAGCACACAGTTTCTAATATCCAACACTCTTAACCTTCTTAACAGGAGGATCTTGGAAACCCCCCTGACACATCAACAATCCTAAAATAATTGGACCTTTGTTTGAAAGGTGCAAAGATGTCAAATTCTTATTACAACATACTCCAATCCTATGAAAATAAACTGAGTCTTATGTTCTATCTTCTCAGAAAAGATTTTTCTGGTCAAGGGTGATGATATCTTTTTGAAAATTCCTTCATCAATACCTCCTCTCTCTCTTGCTCCAAGAAGGAAGCCAAAACCCATGTGCATCTCCTTTCAGAGATCCTGACGTACACAAGAGAGCCAATATGCAGAGCCTATGTGAAATTGACGCATACATTGAATGACATTGTAGGTGTGGTCTGACACAAAACCTTAAGAAATGTGCTCTCATTTATGGAAGGGATTTATGGGACTTCCAATGAAGCTCTACTCAAAGAAAAAAGCTACTTTTCCAACCTGCAGGCAGCTTTCATTGATGATCCAATATTCCTCCAAAACAAGATGTTGGGTTGTAACCACAATGCTGATGTCACCAGTGGGAGACACAGTTTGAATATGGTGTTTCAATAAGGGTTCTCTCTAGTGACTGGGCTCATCAACTTATTAATTGATGAAAGGGAAGAAAATTGAGAGCCTTTTATATCTTAGGACTCAGCTGGAAAAAAGAATCAATGGGAAGTCCATTCTCTAGCATGTGTTGCACACATGTTTGCCTTTTGTCCTGCTGCAACATGGATATGCCCTTGAAATCAAAGAGTCATGCCCAGATGGAAGGCTGGCATTCTGCTTGAGTTTGGAACCCTTGTCCTTGAATCAAATTTGAAGGTTTGCTGGCCTGCCAATCCCTTCTGGGGTCAACTAGGTAACACAAGGGCATAGCTTCTCAGGGCCTTGAATTATATGGGTTTTAGTAAAGATAAGAAAATTGATTGGAGATGTGTGATAAATATTTCCACTGAGATATTTACTTATTCAAATCTAGCTGAATTTCTTCTGGAGGATATTTTTCTGGTTACTGAATATGAGCTTGGAAGAAATTTCAAAAATTCCAGGGCTTTTGAAAAGGTTACATTAAATAATTGGACTTAAATAAACTCTTGCCCTGTTTCTTCTGACACGTCTGCTGCATGAGGTTATGGTTTGATGTATTGAAAATTATGTCTAGTTTTGTCACATTTTTTGGTTTATGAAATTATTTTTTGTGTGGTCTTGTAGACATTTATTTTTTCAAAAAGATTTGTGCTCAGATTGATACACACAAAATCCATATACAACTCCACTTGTCTGGTAACATAGTCAATTAGCAGGTTGAGAGTAGTCCATTGCCCAATTGAACCCATTACATATTCAAAAATTTTTACAAGTGAATTAAAAGAGGTTTTCTTTAAAAATGATGTAATTTTCCTTATACTTCCAATTCTTGAAAAATGATCAATTTTCTCCAAAAAAATTTCAAATTATCAAAGTGTGAGAGTTTTTTGAAAACTAAGGAAGCCTGTTTGTATCATTTGTTTTTTCCATTTTTAGAAATTACTGCATTTTCAAAGCCAATACTCCTGTGATTTTCAAATTTAATCAATTAAAAAACTGGTATATTTTTCCCCAACTACTTGCGTCAAAAAAATTACAAGCTTGATTGATTAGGTTTTTTTATTACCAAATAGTTATTCTAAGGTAAGGATTTTGATATTCATTTCATTTTTTCTCTGCCAATCCACCATACTTCCATCTACTCAGTCTTCCATCTATACTTCTGTTGTGCCTGTCTTGTGTTGTGTCTTTAGTTTCAGTATTGCTTTGCTTCTTTTCTCATTTTCACATAAGTTGTTGTCAAGCGCAGCAAGTACTGCTCCGGCCGCGAAAGGTGTCAGCAACAGTCAGATGTCACTGAAAATTCCCCCATGGGGAAACAACTTGAACAACTCCTTCACTCCTATATTAGCTGTCCTACCTTCAATCCTTGTAGACTCAACCATCCGCCTCAACCTCCAGCCACGATTGCATCAACTATTGACCTGAACCAGCTTGATTGGTTTGCAACTTTTTCTTGTTCACCAGATTGCCGTCAGCATTGATATAGGAGTAGGTACAGTCCTATCTTTCAGCTCAATCTCCAGATGATCAAACTTATGGAATCCATCCTGGTTAATAAGTCTCTCTATCTGGAAGGATTGGCGTTGGCTGCAAAAAAGAAAAAGAACAATCAAAAACCCTTGCCCACTGAGTTTGAAAATGCCAAGCACACAATCAAGCAATTCCATTTCTTCACCCATGGCAAAGGAATTGTTCTCAACAATTCTGATCACAAAGTTCTTTTTGCAATAATTCAATTTTTCCTTTTGGATAAACTTTGAAACCAAGACAAGAAGTACATCAACTTTGTGACAACTTTCCTTCACCATACAAAGAAATTTGTCAACACTGTCAGTCTCTCAAGATCTTGGGGTGGAATAATGTGCGCAATTGGATGGAAAAAATCAATGCACCCCTTTGAGTTATTTGGATGCTATGTGAAGAAACCATCCATTCAATCTTCCCCTCAAGAGTACACTTTTCTCATCCTTAAGGCTGAAAAAGTCTCTCAAATTTTAGGACAAATGTTTTGCAATTTGGCCAGAATTTCCTTTGAATCAAACTGTGAAATAATGAAGGACAACCACATCTTCTCCTTCTCATCTCTGGAATTTGGTTCCCAGCCTACACCCTTTGACTGCTCTCTGCATGTCACTTTCACATACAACTCTTTTTACAACTCACCTCAAATTGACAAAGGTGAAATCTTGGGGTATTCCTCTCTACTTGCAGTTCCAACCAAGAAATCAAATGGAAAACTTATTGAAACCACAGATGAATTTCAAGTGTCAGATGGCCAATTTTTATTTCCAGGCCTGGGGTTTGGAATTGATTTCAAGCAAAAAGGTATAGTGAAAATGGTTTGGGCAGCAAATTGGTACAAGCGCTGTATATTTCCTGCTGTGGAAATGGCCACCCATACCAGAATGGCCATGTCCATGAAAGTTAACAAAACAACTCAAAAAATTTGCAGGGAATTAGCAATTGGGAAAATATACTCTAGGAAAACAAATAAAAACAAAAACAAAAAATATTTTTTCATTGGTGGGGTTGAAAATAATATTAAGCATTGTAACCATTGTTTTAATCAAAAATAATTTTCTTTTTTTTTCTCTTCAAGTTTTTCATTCGAGAAAATATATTTACAAGCCCAGCATTTTAGTAATCCGCTTTAATTCATCTACTGTTCTACTGATATCAATGTATTCTGCAGCCATTGAACACTTATCATTTTTTTATTTTGCCAGTCATTCCCTCTCCATTTCCAGTTGTGCTTGCTTTCAATACTTCTCCTTTTCCTCTTTTTGAAATTCTATCACAGCCTGTTTCAACTTCCACTCAGAATCCCATTTTTTTATGAGTCAAACTCTTGTCTTCCTGCTTTTGAAAATCAATGGCCAGTTGAAAATCCCACTTCTCCTTTTCAAACAGAATGTTTTCAGATTCAGTTTTGAATTTCACTGTTTTTCAGAGGGGAATAGGAATGAGCTTGATTTGGAAACCAAGGAGAATCCAATGGGCTTACCGGAATCTTGCTTCTCCATGATCTCCTCAAACCCTGAAAAATTTGAAGTGTTTCTCCTTTTTTTAATGCTATTTGGGTTGATGTTGATAGAATTGGAGGCCTTTTTCTTTCCCTTTTCAGAGGAGGTTTGTGTGGGAACTTCATTTCTCTCATTTTAAGGGGATGTTGGAGGCCCCATTGGCTTGAGTATTTGGCCATTCAGGAACAGATGAGCCTGTTTTTTTACAATCTAAATCAGTCAGGATTAACAAGACAGAAGAGAAAATATCTTGGTTCCTTCCTTGAGCAGATGATGACAATGGTGGTGATACAGGAATAACTTGCTACTTTTTGGCCAAGTTTTTAATTTCTTCCACCCCAGGAAGAGAGAAATCCAACAAAGGAAGTGATGGGTGCAAGGAATGGTTTGAATTGTTTATCAATGCTGATGTAGATGTGATTGGAGCTGATTCTGTTGGAATATCCTCCTCCACATCAGATTGGGGCCACTCATAGATTTCATTGGGATCATCATTGCTAGGCCAAGCATCCACAGCCTGGTCCTCAGCATCAACTAAATCTGATTTTTGGGCATCAAAAACGGCTAAAGGGATGATATTGGCCTTCTCTCCAAATATTTCATCCATTTTGACATGAAAAGGACAAATGGAGTCCAACTTATCAACCACCAATTTTATTCCCTTTGCTTTATTGGATTTGGTGATACCAAAGCCGGTGAAGATTGACATTGAGTGTGCTTTTTTGTACTTGGTTTGATAGTTCTTGAATTGCTCCCGCATCTTCTTGGATGAAAGATCCAGCTACCTTTTTCTTTATTCTTGAGTTCATTGGCCATTAGGAGATAATCATTAACCTTAAAGGAAGGAGGTCTGTCTAATTGTGTTTCATTGTTGGATCCAAAGCAAGCATTGTGGTTGGATGAAATTTTGAGCCAATTTACCAGGATGATGTGATCAGCTCTCTTGAGCTTACTTGAGCCTGTGGAAGCTGATGGGGGAGGGGTGTGGGACGTTAAGTTCCTGGGGGATGTTTGCTTTGGTCCATTGGATTGTTTAGTGGACTTGTGGGGGAGGATTGCTGAGGGGGCATTTTAAAAGAGTCAGGAATGAAGCAATGAAGCAATGAGAGTGATGAAGTTATGACAGTGATGAATTGATGAGAGTGATGAAGTGATTAGGGGATGAGAGTGATGAAGCAAAGAGGATAGGAAGAGATGAGAGTGATGAAGTGACAAGAGGTATAAAGAAATGAGAGTTAGGATGTGATTAAAGCAATAAAGTGATGAGAGTGATGAATTGATGAGGATAGTGATGCAATGAGAGTTGGCTGGATGTGGTGAAAGAAATAAAGCAATGAGAGTGATGAAGCAATGAGGATATTGATGCAATGAGAGTGAGCTGGATTTGATGAAAGCAATAAAGTGATGAGGATAGCAATGAAGAGATGAAGAGCAATTGATCAAATTTTTTTCAGATGAGGTTGGAGGTAGAATTTTTTGGAGTTTGGTGGAGGTGGAAAAACAGGGGTGTATGAAGTGGACAGTTGGTGTATGCCTTTATATTATTTACTTGGAACAAACCACTTATTTCCAGGTAACTCTGAAAGGTCTGATGTGAAATAGGTGGGTTTTTTTATTTTTAATGGCGGGTTTGAAATGGCAGATTTGGTTTGAAACCCGCAATTAAAAAATTGCGGGTTTGCTTAACTCTGACACGCCCTAACATTTAAATTCAATCAGAAATATCATTTTTATTGAAAAAAATCAATTTCTGATCTTATTTTCATTATCAATTTAAGCCATGAATTCATTGTTTGAATATTTCAAACTATTTTAATTAACCTCATGAAATAGTCATACATAGATTTTTTTTATGCTTGCTATTTTTTCCATAAGGTGTATCCATCCCACTTGGAATATCAATTATTATTTAAAAAAATCAATTTTCAAAGTCAATGGTTTTAAGTTTTCAATGGATTCAGCTTTTTTTGAAATATTTAAAAATATTTCAGCTCTCCTCATGAGATAGGTAAATTTATAGATTTTTTATACTTTCTTTTGGTACAAAGAAATTTATATTCCAGTTGAAATCTTCAATATTTTTCAAAAAATCTTTTTTTTCATATTTTTTTTGGATCATTTTGTAATTAATTATTATTTTTTTGAAAAATTTGGACAAATTTGAATCCCCCTCTGGAAATAATCAAACGTACCATTCTTATCAGTTTTTTTTTTTGGTAAAGGGGCTGGTTTGTGGGGGGGGAAGGAATTCTTCCCACTGATTGCCCAAAATAAGTAGTTTGATGTCTAGATGCATTTTGAAGGCCAAATTTTCCAGTGCAAAAAAAATATCCATTTATTTAATTTTTATCAGGATTTATTTTAGTATGTGCCCTTTCAGCTGGCAATTTAATGATGATTCAAATAGTCTAACTTCTTTTTTTTTAAAAAAAAAAGCCAATGGTAATTTTGAAATCCTGCATTTGAAAATGGGGGCAAAACACCGTTTGCAACCCATCTGAGTTGCAAACAGTTATATTATATAAATACATATATATATATATATACATAACCCATCTGATTTGAAAACAGTTATATTATATATATACAACCCATCTGAGTTTCAAAAAGTTATATTATATACATATATATATATATATACTTTTTTTGTCTATTATTTCTTTCTTTGATTTTAATAATAAAAAATTAAATATAAATTAATCAATTAAATCAAAAATATAAATATAAAACAAAACAAAATATAAATATTGCTGGAATAGTGAGAATGTCACAGCTGTCGGAGCACACCAACAATACAACCACAATCTCAAAGCCCGCGCCCAAAAAAAACAACCACACCTTAAATACCAGACCACACCTTAAGTACCACCGCAATCTCAGTCTCAAAATAAACTAAAACATTCAATCAACCTCACTTCAACTTCCCACCTCTTACTCCTTACCTCTTTTTCCTCATCCACTCAAACTACATCCTCACCCACCAATCTCCAGAACTCAAGCTCAACAACTCAAACTGAAAAAACTCACAAACTCTGCCTTGTCATCATCACACCAAGCTAGAACAACCCTCCTGCCATGTCTTCCTGGTGAGACTCACAATTTTTCATCCTCAATCTTATCAAAGCTACTGGTTGCTTTCATTATGTCCTTTGTCATTCTAATAATGCAATTGTGCTCTCAGTCTGTTGTCTGTTCCTTTTTTTTTGGTAATTCAACTGTAAACATTTCTTCAAATATGAAACCACATATAAATATAAAAAATATATAAATAAATAAAATGAAGTAAAAAAATAAGTAAAAATTAAATTAATTAATTGAATTAAAAATATAAATATAAATACAATATAAATACAATACAAAGAAATAAATTGAAATGAAATGAAATATATATATATATATAATAAATTAATTAATTACATTAAAAATAAAGATATCAAATACATATATATATATATATATATATGAAATAAACATTTTCTACTATTTTCTTTTCCATTCAAAACCAAAAATGGGTTTTTTGGCGCGGTTTGCGACAAAAAATGCGTCCCAAATGGCCATTCACAACCCAACTGACTCTTGAATAACTGTTAGCAACTTAGGTGGGTTGTGAATGGCTGTTTGCAACCCATTTTGGGTCCCACATTGCGCCACAAAACCTCTATTAGGTAGTGAACGGGGGTTGAAAGTTTTCAAATTGAACATTTCCCAAAAAAATTCAATACACAAAGATAAAGAATTCCCCAGAATATATTTCCCATAAATCAAAAAAAATGAAACCACTCTTTTGCAGTCAAAATCAGAATAGCACTAAAAAAAGAAACTTGTTAAATTTACCTGTTCAAATCATAGTAAAAGCAAATTATAATATAATTTTTTTTGTTGTTTTGATGATATTTTGATTCAATAATCAAGATGGGTATCTAAGAATTCAATAAAATCAAGCATGAAATATTTCTGATGATTTTTGAGTAATTCAGTGTAATTCAACTGGAATTTTAATCTTCTTTTTGAGCTTCCAGAATTCTATGAAAGGTTCTTGTTTTTTTTTTTGTTTTAGAGGAGGGGCTGATTCTATGGCTTGCAAAATGATTTAAATTTTCAAATTAAATAAAATACTTCAGAAAATAAATCATCTTGAACTTCTGAATGAGTCAAAAGCTTATAATTAAAAAAATCAGCCAAATAAAATGAAATGTTCCATGTTTAAAACAAGCAAGAAAAAGATTCAAAAAATATCTGAGCAGAATTCTTTTTTGAATTTTCAGGAAGAGATTCATTTACATTATAAAATAAAGAGTTGAAAATTGTTAATACTTTTCATGTTTATATTGTTTCAAAATTGTTTAATCTTGATTTAATTTGTTCCTTTTCAGACTATTCTTCAAAAATTTCCGGTTTTTTCACAAATCAGTTTGTAGATTTACTTCCCCCCCTGTAAAAGTGTATTTATATTTCACCAGAAATATTCCATCTGAGTCAATAAAATGAATTTTTTCTCTTTTCATTTTGATTTTTCTCATACTTATTCAAGTTTTTTATTCAAATATGATCTATATTTTAACTCATTTCAAAAAATTGATATTTATTGCATTTGTACATATCACATTAACTCAATTGGTATCCACATATGTATTCTCTCAAAAGTGCTACATCAGGCAGATCCCAAAAGGGATCTGGGAGCCTTTTTTCAGCCCCCAAAGGCCTTTATTAATGTTTTCAGCCCTTGTGAGTGCTAACACAGCTTGAAAATGTGTGTTTTCCACTTCAGGGACCTCTGTATACCTTAAAAGGTGTTCCAACCTTTTAATGTCTAAAACAAAACCTTTTTTATGCTGACACTTCTTTTTGAATTTTTGAAAAATTTCAGGGGTGGGAAAACATGCTATAAGGCATGAATTTAGCAAAATAATCACTATGATCATCCCTCATTTTGAAAGGATTTTAACTTAAAAAAAGTAGCTAAAACCATGCCTTTTTTCAAAAAATGTCTGTATTTGGTAAATTTGAAGGTGAATTCATCCCAATGAAACGGATATTTCAGGATTTTCAAGTTGAATCTGAGCAGGTGGATCATTTATTTTGCACACCTCCTGAAAATGGTTCACTAGAAATGCCTGGAAATCCACTGGCAGTTCTTGAGCCAAAAATGTGTAACCTAGTTCAATATTAGAAGCCAAGTTGATTTAAAAGCAGGGTAATTGGTCTGAATTTGGCTGTTTTTTGTGTTTACCAATCTGATTTGAAATTCTGAATTGGATTCAAGAATTGAGAGACTATTATACCAATAATTTGATATCTTGGAAATTGTATATTTTTAAACAATAATTATTATGAGAGTCCTGGAAGAAATGGAAAATATGTATGTTGTGATGTAGTTTAGAAGGGCTGAAGTTGGAAATATAAATTATAGAATTCATAGTATAATTAAAAATAATTAATTAAGACCTGGAATTCTGAGTTTCAACTGATTTGATGAGGAGGCTATACACTTGGTCTCTGAATACACAAAGTAAAACTTTTGCATTTGTCTGATTTATCATATTATATTTCATGAATATTTTAAATCTAATTTCAGATTATTGATGATTCTGGAGCACAAATTAATTAATAATTATTATTTTTCTTTTTTGGTACTTGCTGAAGAGGTTTTTTCAGAATTCTGAAGAACATGGTTTTTTTTGAAAAGACTAGATATTTGATTACATCTGTAGCTGTTGAAGGAATCCTATTTTTGCCTCATTGGATTCACAGCAGCTTTGAGGTTACCATATTCTTCTAGTTTGAGAGCAGGTAAACTATAAGCATCTTTTTTGGAACTAAATGGCTTACATTAATTAGTTTCATCTTCTTCCTTAGCCCCTTCCTCAATATAATATAATATAGCAGGTAACTGAGACTTAAAATAAGGAGTATTTTGGCTGTTATTCTTTTAAAACTTTGGTTAATTGAGGAATTATGCATCATCTTTTTTTTGTGGTAAAAAATTTTTTATTTCATGAAAGGATTCATTTTCTCTTATATATTCTCTTGGTTTTAATCATATCCAGTCTGCTGTTCCCTCAAAGGGGCATGTAACCCCTTACAAAAACTAATGAATTATGATTTCTGACCCCATCCCATGATATTATTCATAATATTCCCTAATTAAGAAATAAATTTACTAGAATATACCCTTTTGTTTATCTTAAAAATATTCAGTTCTTTTACAAGCCTCTTTTTTCAAATAATAGCAACCTAGTGTTTTGATATGTTGGTTGAATTTGGTATAAGAGTTAATAGCAAATTCTGGTTTTATTTTGTACATGTGAGACAGATAATGTTGGCAAAATAAACTAGCTGTGGCTGTGAGATATACAAACTCAAAAATGATTGTTTCTTTGTAAAAAGAAAAACAAGTGTGATAATTGTAGAACATTATTTCACAATCTTGAGGGAAGTTCTTCCGCTTGAATGATTTATATTCATCCAAAGGTTCAGGCAGATGAATAGAATTTTATTTTAAATCAGAAAAACTTTTTTTCAATAGGTTCCTTTGAATGAGTAATTGAATCTCCCATTTTCTTGAAGATAGCTAGAAAATGAATTTTTTTACTAGAGTTCCAATCACTAGTTATAAGATGAGGATATTTGCCTTAGATTTGAAATTAAGAGTTACCTTAATTTGTAGTATAGATACAAATTTGGCTTCATCAAGGTGAAGCAGAGTCCTGGTAACTACAAATTAGATTTCAATTTTATGAAAAAATATAAGAGCTTGAGAGGGAAGTTTTAAAATTTTATTCCTTGAAACATTGCTCCGGGGTTTGAGATATCATTAGATTGATTTATATTTTTACCCCTGGAATTCAAATCAATCAATGGTATATATTTATGAGTAAAAAGAGTATTTCTGAGAGACATTTTTATTTATGCAAAAGGATTTGTAAAACTTTGTATCTTCAGACATAAATAAAAAAAATTGATTTCAAAAGAAATTTAACTTTTCACCCAAAGCATAAAGGTTTCAAAGGTTAAAATTTTGAAACGTTTGGAGGTTCAAATCAAAAATTTTCAAAGTTTTATAGCCTCAACTTTTCAAAGAATTAAATTATAAGACTGAATCATCAAATTCCACTGTTTGTTAAATATCAAATATATAGACAGAATCAAAATTCCTTAATAAAATATAAAATTGACCAAATTCAAGAAGGTTTAAATTAATTAAATGAAAATGCCACAATGAAATTTAAAATGAGTCCAATTATCAAATCTTCAATAAAAGGAGTTGGAATTATGCAATAAAATCAAAATTGTACCCCTAATTATTGATGTAAGTATTGATGCAGAGATTTTTTGAATTTAGAAATTCAATTTTCAATCATTAATGTTTTTATAAAAATTTCATTTTGGAAAAGGCATGAAATTCATTCTGTTTGGCAAGAAGATCTGGAAATAGGAGTAGTATCATCACATTATCTTATGGCATAATTGAGTGGATTAAAGGGTTATCATATTCATGAATGAGATTGAAACAGTGGTTTGGTGACATGGTTTAATTTTTCAATAAAGAGGATTCACACTTATTTCTTGTGGGAAACAATCACAGATGAAAAAATTGGCTGGTATTTATCAGAAAAACAAATTTTTAGGAAAAATCAATACACCAATGAGGACAAGCATTTTTTTAATAATAAAAACGGAAGGGCTAATTGCAAGAAGGGGTCTTGCAATCAACTGAATTTTGAACTGGAGTGAATCCAATGGGAGCTGTTAGACAGAAGTAATGCATTGAAGGAGGTCCCCGGAAAGAATAGTTCCAAGTAGGGAATTAAAAATTCATGGAACTTCTGGGTATGTGTAAGCCATGAGAACATTTGTAAATGTGAATGATAGTATAAAAATTACCTGGTGGAGATATAAATAGGTATTTCAAGGAGGATGATGAAATATTGGAATATGTGAGCAAAAGATCAAGGAAATTAAATAAATTTTGAAGCCTGAGGAAGAAGTGTTGATCAAAAAAGAGGAAAGAATTGTAAGGTAGATTCTGATTTTATACAAAATGAGTTCTTTTTAGTCATTATGCTGGTTTCATTTGATGGAATGAGTTTAAAGTTGGAAAGTTTAGCTCAAACTAAAAGAAATAAATATTGCTTTCATGTTAAGTAATTTTAATGGATGAGGGTGATGAAGATATTTTTGGAAATATTGGTTTGGTTTAGAAGTGACTATAAAGAATATTGTGCAAAATATTATTTTCAATTTTCTGAAATTTCTGGTAGAAGTATTTTATGGATCAAAAAAATCTGAAAATGAAATGAGCTTCACCCAGTTTATCAGCTTTCAATCTCTATTGAGAATTTTCTTTTGTTTTGATTTTCCCTTGATTGAAGCACTTCAGTGAGATAATGGATTGAAAACACAAATATGTAATTCATGATTGCTCTTAAGGATTTTAAATTTTTTATTCTTTTGAATAACTCCTCATTTTTAACTCTCAATCCAATCAGAAAATCTGAAATCCAAGGTTCTAAATAAGACCATAAAACAAAATCAAATTCGGGAAGGCTCTTTCTGTTTGAAGGAAATTTTCCAGATTCAAATTCAGAATTTCCCTTTTTCTGATTTTTTCTTGATTTTGATTTCATTTTGAGCTCTTCTTTTCTTTCCCATGCATTCTTAATTAAGGAATATTCAAAAAAAATCATAGCTTTTTCCATTATTGACTTATTTGATTTCTCAGCCACATGAGACTCAAAAGTTGGGTTCATGTGTAGCTCAGATAGATTTCTATCCACCCCAATAAACTCATCATTTGTACCCAATATGGTATTGAGCATATCAACATAGAATAAAAAAGCTATAAATATTTTTGAAAAGTATTCCTTTGATTTATGATTTTTTGTAATTTTCCTAACAGCCTCTATGGTTTGATAAAATTTAGCTTGGATTTCCAATTTTTCACATTTATTCAATTGATATTTTTGTTCCCAATATTTTAGCCACAGATTTCTATGGGAAAACAAAAAATTTTTTGATATTCTCAAATTACTCCTCCTCAAATGATGGTTTACATTTTTTTTTGATTTCAGCATTTCTCTTTTTTCTCCTGGAAACCTATGAAATTTTTTGCATGAATTCAGTAACAAATCAAACTGATAAGCATTCTGTATATTTACTTCCTCATTTTTAAATTTTTTTATGCATTCAATGAATGATTCCAGTATTGTTTCATTGTAAAGATGTTTTATTGGGTATTTACTATCTTTGAAATAATTTAATGCATTGATATCAAATTTCAGGAGGTTGGAACCATCCAATTCTTGATGATGAATAACATGTTTCATTGGTTTTTCTGTGAAAGTTGGAGTCCTTCCATCAACTTGCGATATTCTTTGGCCAAGTCTATCCTCCTTGAATTTAATATCTTTGAGACCTTGTTGAACTTTCATCTGTTCTTTCTCATTGAATGACAACTCATAATTACCTTGAAATGAAGTAACAGTTTGTGTTTGTTTTTTCAAATATGGACCGGATAGACCGCTCTGACCAAAATTTTTTTTACAAGGATCACATGAATTGAAGACATCAGATTTTGGTTGCGAAGGGAAATTTGGATTATTTCCGGGTAAAAAATTTGAATCAAGCCGCGGATGATTCATGAATTGATTTTGACAAACTTCAACGGGTTGCTGAGATTTTCCAGGTAGTGTGGGATTCGACAGTGCTTCAAGATGAACTAGATTAACCGGCGGTTCCTGCCAAGTTGCCCAGTCTACCGATAGATCTTCAGGGTAATTTCGAAAGTTATTTCCGGGGAAATACATCTCTTGACAATGCAAATTTGATACCAAGCTGTGGCGATGTTTGAGCTCAGCTTCTGGACTAGTTGCTGAACACCCGCCAAGGTTATCACAAGAAGCATAGTTTTCAGGCTCCAGTGTCTGATAATTTTGAGTTGAAGCATCCGGGTGTTGCACTGTGGAGCCGGGGGGGAGGTATGTTTCAAGGTGCTCGTATATTCCTATGAAGGGATCGGGTTCCTGAGAGTTGTGACCCAAAGGAAGTATGTTCTGTTGAGTGATCCACTCCATGGGCGGCCGATCTTCATGATGTCGAGCCAGGGAACCATCCGATGATTCTAACTGTCGATAAATCAAATCATAATGCAATTTTTCCTGCTCAAGTTGACTATGCAGATTCTTATTTTCCATATCGTAACCTTGATGATAGGAGCTAGCAGCCGAGAAGCTGCTGACTTGATCGTTCATGCCATTTCCACCAACCCAGTTTCCTATGGGTTTGAGATTAGCATGAAGGGGCTCAGCTTCCTGATGAATAGCGAGCAGAGAATTTGTCGATTCAAAAAGTGAATGATCCACACTTAAGACCCCAGGGTAAACATGAACAACATCAGCCGCATTATAATCTTGGAAGTTCTTACTTGATGAGGCGAAGCTTCTACGTTGATCATCTTCAAATATCGAATCGAGCATATTTTCTATGGGGTTGAAAGTGTCTCTGAGATATTGACCTTGGTGGCTGTGATCAACAAGAAAGTCCGATGAGTCCGGATGAAAAGGAGGCGGATTCGATGACCAAATGTGCTGGTCAAGATTGCCACCAATGAGCGCCTGAGCTGGGTTGGAAGGTTGATGTTTCCAAACAGAAGCAGAAAAACTTTCAAGTGGAGGGTGATCATCCGTCCAGTCGTATAGTAAGTTTTCTGCCTGCTCGACGGTGCCGTCAAGCTCTTTGATGGCGATGAGTCCCCAGGCGATCCAGTGACAAAGGCCCCGAATAATCATGCTCACTCCCACTATCGAGTCCACTCGCCTGTCTTCGAACAGAACTTCTAGTCGTGTGCTCTAATTGCGTGGAAGACTGAAAGCTGTAATGCTCTTCTCCATCAAGTGGTTGGGGGTGAGGATAGGCAACTGCGCTCGTGGAACAGGGTTTTAAGGATCGGTGTGTCCATGGTGGGTGTTGTAGTGGATCAAACCCGACTACAGAATATCACTACGGGATATCACATAATCTGTGACATATGTATATAGGATAAAATGAAAGCCCGCGCGCACACGAGAAATATAATAAGGATTCCGTTTTTCCTAACTCTTTACCATTAATCTGAGCTACTCGAGTCTACAGGTTAAAAGCCTGCTCTACCCGTTACCGTTATCACGTATATCTTTATAAGAACCGTTCCGAAATCCGATCAACACCAATCGTCCGTTTACCATTAAAAAAAAAAAAAAAAAAAAAAAAAAAAAAAAAAAAAAGAAGAAAAGAGGAACAAACTCAAACCAAGCAATTGTATGATCAATCCCCACCGCGGAAAAGCACGACCTGGAAGACCTGGTGTAGCCCCTGAGTACAAAGAAGGGAATACCAAATACGGCAAGATGGAGCCCACCAAACCAGAAATGACCACGGCCCATGGGATGAGCACAGCGAGGGCAAAATTCCTAGCAAATCCTACCAAATACGTGGCCACGGTTGAGACTCTACAACGTGACGGAAGTAATATTGACAAATGGATCAGCGGAATAGATACGATAGGCCTACTGATCTTTGGCAAATCAAATTTCACCTCCAACATTGGAAACCTCAAAACACTAGATCATTTCGAGAGCATCTCATTGCGCGTTTTCTTCACTCTGACCGTCAATTGAGAACTCAAGACGCTTGTATCCAACAAGCCAACGGCTTGGGAGGCATTTTACACCATTCAGAAGAAATTCCAGTTATCCAGCCGAACTTGCCAAGTGGAATTACTCAGCAAACTATTTTTTAAAATGACCACCATGGAAGGCTCCGTCTCGTCGCATCTCACCCAAATCTCCAACATATTCATCAAACTAAGCCGACTGGGGTGCCCAGTTCCAAATCCCTTGATATCGCTAATCATGCAAGTCCTAACACCTCCGCTGCCAGGTACGACCAGGTCCCAACTGCTCCAGAGCGTTGGACCACAACTTGATTGCCTCAAGAGCCCTAGCCCCGCAGACACCCAATCAATCTTGACCTCCTTTTACAGCAAAATCACTTGGGGGAATGCAACCAATAACCCGTACACCATCAACGCCGTCAACCCTTACACTTGGCAATGTCCTCAACCAACCCAGCCACGGAGTACTAACAATAGATCATCACAGCCAAGAGCGTTTTACCACCAACCAACCCCCAAAGACATCCAAGCTGCCTGTAACAACATTGATAATGGCAACCGTCCTGTACCCCAGGAAGTGCATAACCAACGGGGCGGTTCGTGTGCGTATTGTTGTTCTCCCCATCACTGGCAATCCGAATGCCTGATCCTTTGAGCCAACGCGGGTTTACACCCACCCGGTGTATTACAAGAGGGCACTCCTCACCTCAACAACCAATCACCCCAACAAGTTAACGCTGTACAACCCCATGATACGCCAGTCACTGACAAGGATCTCCCCAATCAGGCCATGATCCAATCCGTGAATGGACCTAATGCTTTGATAGTCAATTCTGGGGGGACCTTGACGGCGAGCGGTTATTTCCCTTCTTTTATTTCCTACTTTCCCTTTTCCAAACCAATATCCCTGAAGCTAGCAGACCCTAACGCATCCTTGTATGCCGTGGGCAGAGGGACAATTTGACTTTCAACAAACCAGTATGGGGCCCCTGGGGACCCACTGCTGAATGACGTGCTGTACTGTCCTACTATGCAAGGGACACTCCTATCACTAGGTCATCTCATTGAATCAGGATACATGCCCCATTTGTCCAATTGTAATATTATATTATCCTCCCATTCCCATATCATCACCTCTGAATACAACAATCCACGTGGACAGTCCACCAAATAAATCACCCAGACCATCTACCCCACACCATCCGTAACTTGTCCCTATCTCTTTCCCCTCTTCCGTTTGTTTCCCTTCCCTATTACTATCACTGCGCCCTTGGACACATATCCAATGACATTGTCAAGCAATATCTCAAAGCCCACAAGCTGTCCTTCGACATCAAATCATGGACACCATTCATTTGCAAACCTTGCAAGATTTTGAAAAGCACACGTTGTGGAAACTTTAGAGAGCAACCCCCCTGAAGTCGTCCTCGAGTTCCGGAAGTTATTGATCAAAGCATCTGTAAGGAGATTGGATGCAGCCGTTCAAGAGAAAAGGAGAGAAGAGGAGAGAGATCCTGTTTTCCTAAGTCCGCTCCCCGCCTCCTGATGATACAATGATACATCCTCCGACTACCTGGAGTCGAGGGGAAGGGTATTTGAGCCCTCCCCCTCAACCCTAACCTAAGTACAAGCACAAAGACAGACTGGCAATCATGAAGAAGGAACCCTATACCCAGAACCCTGGCCCATCCCCCAACCCATACCCTATCCATGTCCTATTCCGCTTGCTTGCCTGCCATTACACGCATCCGGTTTGTCCCCGCGGCGCGGCCCTCCGCCGCGCGCTTCTCGAAGTTCACCGCGATTGCCCGTATCCGCCCGAAGCGCCGTCGTGAATTTCCCGTCCCGTGGCTGGCCCGCGCTTGCGCGCGGCTGTCCACGGGTATAGCCCCGCGATCGCTCCGTCCTTTCCTTCCCTAACTAACCGCCCAAGAACCTGATTGGCCCGGCTCCATCCCTGGGTTGGACATCCAAGCGGGTCGCGGCCCACCTCCCTTAGTCAGGCCCGGCCCGCAGTCGCGTGCTTGATCCCGCCGCGTCCACTGCTGAGCCCGCAGCGGCCGCTGCTGAGAACGCGCGCACCCCAACTGCTGAGCCCCGACCTACCAGATGCTGAGCGCGCAGGCCGCGACGCAGTTCCCGATCCGAGGCTATATATTGACACCACAACGTCAATGCAAATATTTCCCCAATACCATTCCAAAGATTAATCCTCTCAATTTGCTGGTCACGGACATGCTAGGCCTGTTAACCCCTGACTGCAATGGTAACCGATACCTAATCACTATCCAAGACCACGTCTCAACCTTTATCTTTGTCCATTCCCCCAAAAACTGTTCCGAAGTTCCAAAGTTAATCTTGTCCACCATCCAATACTTAAAAAACTAACTGGGATTGGCACCAGTACACATCCGATCCAATAATGCAAAAGAATACCATACGAAGTCACTCAACAACTCCCTAGAATCAATTGGCACTAAACCTATTTTCACCAGCCCTTACACACCGGAACAGAACGGCGAAGCCAAACAAGTCAACCGCACGCTGGGAGACATGGCCCAAACAATGCTGAAATATGCTTGACTCCCTGACAAATTTTGGTCTTTTGCCTACCAACACGCGTGTTTCCTTCAAAATTGAATCCCAAACTCTTGAACATCTGTTAAAACACCCACCAAACTCCTATATAACGCTCCCCCAACCGACATCACCCTTTACCCATTTGGCTCCATTGGCATTGCGCACATCCCCAAAGAAAAACACTTGAAGCTCGACAACAGAGGCAAACAGGCCGTTTTCTTAGGTTTCCAAGATGACAACCGCGGTTACGTATTCTGGAATCCAACATCATCAAGCTTGACATACACAGACGTCTCCAAATTCCCTGAATCTGTCCCAAAACCCTTCATTCCAACCCTGACCAAACTTGACTCCATTGACCCAACGCTCTGATTGATAAATCTCCGACTTGGGGAAACCCCAACCGACGAAATATTTCCAGCACAAGACTCATTCATCCTGGGTATTCCCAACCGCCCCAACGACGGCCTGCTATCATCTGTGTTGCAAACACTATCCAAAGACTTGCGCCACATATGGGAACCACCATTAAAGAAAGAAATCAATCAACTATTTGACATGGATGTGTGGGAGGCTGTCAAACGGACACCGGGGATGAAAGTGATTGGTTCTAAGTACATATTTGCATTGAAACGGAAGACGGACGGAACTGTTGACATGCCAAAAGCAGGTTACGTTGCCAAAGGATTTTGCCAGAAGTTGGGGGTCGATTGCTACAAAACTTTCGCACCAAAAGCATCCCTTTCTTCCCTGCGCCTCCTACTAGCCTGGGCTACGTCAAAAAAATGGATTGTCAACAGTTTCGACATCTTGGCGGCTTACCTACATTCCCAATTGATGAACTTGTTTATGTTGAACCGCCAGTCCATGTCCGTCCCAAGCTTGAAGGAATGGCGATGCGGCTGAAAAAATCATTATACAGCACAAGACAGGCTGCAAGGTGCTGGTGGAAATTCTTCAAATCCCTTCTTGACGACTTAGGCTCCACCGGTGATTGCATCAAACAGAATGTCTATCTTTACCGGAAAGGCACGGCAATCGTGGCAATATGGCTTCATGTTGACGACGGCCTGGTCGTCAGTAACAATGCTGAGACAATATCCAACTTACGTCACAATATGTCTACCCGAGTCAAACTAAAATGGCAGGAAGGTTGCGACCGCATTGTAGGAATCAACCTTGCCACTGTAGGTAATATCTTGTACTTGGACCAACACCTGCTGGCAAATCAAATCGTGAAAAATTGGACACTCCTAAAATGCAACAAACTCATTAGGAAAACTACCGTGTTACCAGATAGCGAGCTTCAAACAGACAAATCAACACCCGGCATCGACACCAACCTTTATCAATCTTTCATTGGCTTGCTAAAATATCTTGCGTTGGGATCTCAACCCAACATATCTTATGGTGTGAACTACCTATCAAGGTACAACAAGTGCCCGCAAGTTAAACATTGGGAAGACCTCTGCCATCTCATCCGATACATCAATTCTACCTCACATTACAAATTAAAATTCCAACCGTCCGTTACCGGCCTCCAACTATGGACAGACGCAAGCTGGGGGGGGGTGAATTCCATCGATCAACTTCCGGTTTCCTAATTATACTGAATGGCTGCCTGGTTTCTTGGTGTACTAAACAACAGAAAACCGTGGCAACGCCGACTTGAAATGCGGAATTCATATCAATTGGGATGGCGGTGGAATTTTTTATATCATTACATAATATAGTCCTGAATTTTTCTCCATCTATTTCTTCTTCTATTTCTTGCAATAATCGTGCAGCTGTACTTGTGGCAAACGACATTGGTTCGCGGTCGAGGATGCGAAATATATCACCAAATTTCTTTTTTATTAATGACACAATCCAACAACTGCAACTTACTGTTAATTGGGTGAAAATGGACAATCAACTGGCCGACGTGATGAACAAAAGCCTCAGACCAAACAAGCAAAATAATTTCTGCAAAAAATTCTTCTCTAACGTTGTCACATCATAACTGTTATCGTGTTTCTCATATTTTTGAAGTTCCTCGAGTTTTTTGTTTGTTTGGTTTCATTTCTCATCATCTATAGTCTGCTTTGTGGGGGGGTGTTGTAGTGGATCAAACCCGACTACAGAATATCACTACGGGATATCACATAATCTGTGACATATGTATATAGGATAAAATGAAAGCCCACGCGCACACAAGAAATATAATAAGGATTCTGTTTTTCCTAACTCTTTACCATTAATCTGAGCTACTCGAGTCCACAGTGGGAGGGTGGTGTGTGTATGTATTTATGTATTTACATACATCCACCTTGGGTACTAAAACCATTGAACAAAACGCCCCATCCCCAGACAAATGGGAAGAAAGGTATAATGGACTGGTGCATCCGCTTATAATATGCATTTTGAAAAAACTGTCCTGAATTTTCGACGCGCATGTCCGGTTTGGCCAGCTGCTGAAAAATCAGGACAGCGCTGGGCAAAAACCAGACGCGCGGGGGAAATAACCCTTTCACAGGATTACCTGTAACAGGTTGCCTGTTTTGGGTTTCCTGTCCGGGGCTTGCTCAAACCGGACTATTAAGAATATGGATATAAGATAAACATGGAAAATCTGGAACCACATAATATGTATTGAGATACCAGTAGATCACATAGTATGGTACTAGAAAATTCCAGAAACCCATGTATTAACATTATAAATAACCAACTCTTGAACTTACATTTCTTTTTATTCTTGGGGGAATGCATACTATCATTTCTTGACCAATACCTCTTTACAGGTTATGAGCCTGTGCATCCACTGCCCTAAACCTCGGCCTGATTTACCCCCCTATTTATCATTTGCATAGACAAAAAAACTGTCATATTTTGAACCCCAGCATACCGGTGACGGATCAACTAGGTCTGGCCGGCGTTACCAGCCACAGCAAAAAGAGAAGAAAACAGCAAACATGTTCTCTTATGAAGATTTGGGCAAAGAAACCCCTACCACCTCAACCTCTAGCACTCAAAACCCTTCTGGACGACCAAAGAAAGACAGCATGACCGGCCTGTCAGCCAACAACTTGGCAACAATCCTCGCAGCCCTCAAAGCCCAAAGCAATGCTCCCACACTCGACTCTGTGGCCCAAACAATTATCCACTATGAGCAAGTGGGGAGAAGCCTACGACCAAACTTACTTGCGGATGGTTTGAATTTCCCGGACTGGTCCCAAGCATTGAACCTCAAAGTTCAAAGCCTATTTGATGAGAAGGACTACTATTTGTACTCAACCCATGATGAAATTGCAAACCGCGGCAAGATCACCGGGACAATTGTGGAATATAGCGTTGATCCCTCCCTATCACCTTTTGTGGCAGCAAAACCCGGCCGTGAGGCATATCAACTCCTGAAGGAGCGTTTTGGGTTGGTATCTTGGTTGTATCTCATGAAAAAATGGTCCGGCATTTTCCAAGCCCAAGACATTGCCGTCAACCCAAACAAAACCTACAACGAATTGAAGTTGGCGATACAAACTATTGAACAACATATTGGTGGATTCACCTCAGACAACGTCCTTGCTCTGGTCCTCCACTTCAACGCACACCACGCGTATCAAGAAATTGCAAATGCACTCAATAGTTGCATTGCCATTGATAAAAGGGTCCAAGTCACATTGAAGATGTTCTCAAACTTGTCTCCAGACACATTAGCCCGCAGAACAACATCCCTCCAAGCTCTCTTTTAAGTTACTCGGTTTGACCAACAAGGCCCCCACCAACGCATAGAGATCCTCCGGCGGGCCGGACAAGACCCGTGGAACACCCAACCACCTTCATGGACACGAGCAACAACTAGGCGCATGCATGGCTCACATTCCGACACCCATGGAACAACTGCTTTGAGTGGGGCCATTGGGCGATTGATTGCCTGCAAAAGAAAGCTTGCCTTCCGCCCGTCAAGGATCCGCGTATCAACAACTGCTTTATGAGGCTCAAACAATTGGACCATTGCCATTTGGCCTTCAAGCGCGATGCCCCCCCACATGTGGCGTCCATTAGCAATGACTTGAGCAAATCAAACTCCGCCCTCCTGGATTCAGGAGCAACCGATTCAGTGTCCAACAATGTTAGTTTATTCACCTGTCTAAGACCTACGCATCTGACCCTCTCTGTTGCATCCTCAGACCAATTTCCAGTGACACAAATTGGGGACATCAACATTCCAACGCTGTATGGTCTGCTCTGGGTGAAGGATGTCCTTTTCTGCCCTCATGTCAAATGCACAATCATCTCAATTGGCCGCTTCAGCAACATCAATGTTAGGGTCTCTTTTGATGGCAAGCAGTATACGCTGACGCAGGGCGGGTTGAATTTTGCATTTTTTGAAGTTCAAAACCGTTTTTTATCTCTATTGTTCCTAAACCTGCTCCTCAACTCCATGCAATGAACACAACTGCTTACTAAACTCATGACCTTGTCGGACATTTATCCCTCCAAATGTTGAGGAACACTGCAAGAAACAACGCGGTTGAGAACCTACCACCCTTACTGGCTGAAGACATGCCTTTCTGTGAACTGTGTGCACTAATGAAAGCGCAACACTCGCTGCCTGACATTGGGTCAAGAGACATATGCCAAGCGCCTGGGGACGTTATTGCAGCTGACATTGTGGGCCCGTTTGTGGAAAGTATTGATCATGACCGCTTCATTCTGACAATTGTGGATCTGTTCTCAGGAATGTGCTCAGCAATCCCAATCAAGAAACGGTCCGATGCGCCAGCAGAAATTAAGCAATGGATCAGCAAGTTTCACATTTTCTGTCCATTTTGCATTAAACAATTTAGATCAGACAACACATTTGAGTTTGTCCAATCAAAGGCTCTGTCAAGCTTCTTTGAACAAGAACAGATCCTACATGAAAAGACTGTCCCGCACAAACACCATCAAAACGGTGCAATTGAACAACTCAACCAAACACTGACAGAAATGTCCAGAACAATGCTGCACGCATCCGGTCTGAATTCAAACTTGTGGAACTATGCCTTTAAGCACGCTGCGTGGATTGTGAATTTGCTAGTTCACAATGAGACTACAAAGACCCCGATTGAACTTGCAACACTGAAGAAACTATCATTGGCAATGCTCCGGCCTTTTGGCTGAAAGGCATTTATTTACAATCATACCCACCTGAAGCAAATGACGCCCTACGCTCGGCAGGTTCACCACTTGGGGGTCTTCCCAGACTCCAAAGGGTGGCTGTTCTATGACAGGGAGACCAACAAGACGATGCAAGGTATCTCCGCCAAATTTATGCCGCCTTCAGCCCAGTTACACGGGATTGAGACTCTCACTCTTGGGGACTTCAGCTTGGGAGATGAGCTGGAAAAGCAGGATGCGTTAGTTTGTGCCTTACAAAAGAACATTGCCCACAATATTGACAACCCCAGCGTCAATTTTTCTCTGCAATTGGATGAGCGAGAAGGATGGATTGGCGCAATTGACAAAGAAAACCAGTCCCTTTGGGACATGGGAGTAATAGAATTCGCGGACCCGCCTAGTGATAAGTCACAAATACTAGGTTTGAGATACGTACTCACCACGAAGAGGGGCCTGGACGGCGAGTTTTTCCAAAAGAAGGCCCAATTGGTTGCGCAGAGATTCACGCAGGTCAAAGGAATCAGCTTTGAAGAGACCTTTGCGCCAAAGCCAAATTTTGCTTCCCTATGCCTCATACTAGCCATCTCCGCAAGAAATCGCTGGCCAATTTGCTCATTTGATGTTAAGACTGCATACTTGCACAGCAAAATAGACAAAGAAATCTACATCCGCCCCCCAAAAGGTCTGAAATTCCCTGAGGGCAAGGTCATTTGACTATTGAAATCATTCTACGGCACGAAGCAGGCAGGGTGCTGTTGGTGGCTGCACCTTTGGGAGCGGCTGGAGAGAATTGGTTTCATACCTAATAATGAAGATCCGAGCACCTACGTCTTTGATGGGAAGGAAGGACGGGAATTTCTCTGGATCCACGTAGATGATGGAGTCCTTACGGCGGATAATGACAACTTGCTGCAAATCCTAAGGGAACAACTTGACCAAGCTATCACCCTCAAGTGGGATGACCTTTTGGCATCAATTGTAGGCATACAAATCAATATGGTCGACGGCAGGTATCAACTCCAACAGCCAGCCTTAATCAATAAGCTAATAGCCACGGAGGACTGCTCACTGGTAGCAGCAGAGACCCCGCTCTTGAACACCAACCTCTTGTCAAACGTATTGGTAAAGGCAGATAGCGAATACCTCCACAGGATAGGAATGCTCTTATACTTGGCCCAGGGAACTCGGCCCGACATTGCTTTTGGCGTTAACTTCCTGGCCCAATTTTTGCTCAACCCCAATGACACGCACTGGGAGGCACTGCGGCGACTCATCAGATATTTCTCACACACAAAGGAACATTCTCTGCTCATTACTCCCAGCTCCTCGGAACTGCTCAAGATGTTTTTCGACGCGAACTGGGGCGGAGAAGGCTCCTGATCTTTCCATGGCTTCATATGTACACTATGGGGCACTCCAATCCACTGGGGATCTCCACAACAGCTGTGTGTGGCCCAATCTACCTGTCAAGCAGAATATATGGCACTTTCTTATGCGGCAGTTGAGGCTTTATGGATTTCCTCTCTCACAAGAAAGGTGCATCCAAGACTGCATTGCCCAACACTGTTCTCCAATAATCAAGCGGCTGTGAAGATTGCATCTGACCGGTCCAGCATGAAGCGCACAAGGCACATCAAGCAGGAATTCCACTTTGTGAACGAACACCTCAGGCGTGGCGATTTGAAGATTCAATGGATCAAAGGCACGGACCAATTAGCAGATTCCCTCACAAAGGCCCTGGGTAAAATTAAACACTCCAATTTCTGCAAACAAATTTTCTTTTGATCTCGCTTAATTTCTTTCTTTTCTTCTTCTTCATTTTTTTCCCCTTTTTTTTCCCTCTGCTCTCACTCCCTTGTTTCACTTCCTTTTTTAATCCCCTTCTCTGCTGGATTATTATTATTATTTTTTTCTTTCTTTGCTTTGCTTTAATGTCTCTTTTCTTGCCTCACCTTTTTTCAAAATTCACCTTGTAAATTGTGGGGGGGAATATTAAGAATATGGATATAAGATAAACATGGAAAATCTGGAACCACATAATATGTATTGAGATACCAGTAGATCACATAGTATGGTACTAGAAAATTCCAGAAACCCATGTATTAACATTATAAATAACCAACTCTTGAACTTACATTTCTTTTTATTCTTGGGGGAATGCATACTATCATTTCTTGACCAATACCTCTTTACACGGACAAGTGACCGCGCCAGGGATTGATCAACTCCCTTCACTCACCAATCACATCTAAGGAGACGCCAAAGGATCAAAGCAACTCAGTAAGTCCTCTCAAGTAAGTCCTTACTTAATTCCTTTTGAATTTTTCAATGATTTAGGTAATTAAGTAAGATTACTCACTTCCTTTTCCTTTTCCTCTTTTTTTTTTTTTTTTTTTTTTTTTGATCAGATCAACATCAACAATGGAAAACCAATATGCCAATGAAGAAGATGGATTACCCAATTATGATGAATGGGAACAACAGTAACAGGCCAAAATCAAATTGCATTCAAGTGCCATCCAAGAGGCTCATCAACAACTTTTTGCAAATTGACACTTTTCAACAGCATTCAAGAGCCTTGGTCAAAAAAGTGAAGAAAAGCAAAAACAATCCAAGGCCTAAACAAGTCAGCCACAAAGGCCACATCAACCAATTAGTGGCAATGTGAAGGCATTGGTTGGAAACCAAGTGCTTATTGAAAAAAAACAAAGGTTAAAGTAGCCAAAAAAGTTGGCATGTCCAACCGTCAAGTCCAAAGGATCATTGGGAACACTCAAGAGGGAAACAGCCATCAATCAACTTCCTCAAGAGGGGCAAAATTGAAGATGCCCAACAAGATGATTGCATCAATGCTGATCCATTTGGAATAAAACCCTTTTTCTTGTTTGAAGGATCTGTCTAGTCACATCAAGAGCAAATTCAATGTCTCTGTTTCAATCCCCTCAATTCAGAAGCTCCTCAAGAGCCTTGAAATCAGCTGGAAGATGGTGATGCCGGTCCCTTGTAAGTGGAATGAGGCTTCCTTCCTACAACACCAACACAATTTTTTTATCAATTGTGTGACTGATGTAGGAATTCATCTTATATTCATTGATGAATCTGGGTTCAATTCCCCAACTCAGCCCACTCATGGGTATTCCCTTTCTGGTTGGTTTTCTTTACTTATCAAATTTGAAAAAACACTGATGTCATCCTTTTTTTATTTTTTTATTTTTTTTTACTATGTCTTAGGTCAGGCTTCCACCCTGGCAGCAAATGCCAGGGGGAGCATGGTCCACCTCATTTGAGCCCTGGCTAAATTGGGCATGATCTATTTTGAATTTCTCAACAAAGATGGTAAGAAAAAAGGAGGCACTGTCTCTTTGGATATCACAAATTTCCTTCTCCAACTCCACAAAAAATGCCCACAAAATTCCCTCATCATGATGGATAATGCATCCATCCATCACGGTGCAGATTTTGACAGAGTCATCAAGATCATGAAGTATTCAACCAAAAAAACCAATATTAAATTTCTTCCAAAGTAATCCCCTATGCTCAACCCAATTGAATTAGTATTCAACATCATCAAGATCCTTGTGAAGCACCAGGGTATCCAAAGTTGCAAGGATCTTGCCACAGCTATCCATGGTTCTATTGAGAAAAAAAAATAACACCTGAAGTTTCTCAAAAGTGTTTGGTACACTTTTCAAAGTTTTACAAAGCATGTGGGGACATGCAAACAATGACCAGGACCATTATCAAAGATGCCAATAGTTATCTTAAGTCCGATTGAGTTTTTAATTACTTAGTTTTCTTTTTTTTTGTACTTTTATTCTCATTTATTTATTTCAAAAATAACATTATTTGTTGATTCTTATTTTAATTTGAAATTTGTAAAATTTGTGCTTCCCAAATGAGAAATTTAAATTTTTTTCCAAATTTTTTCAAGCAGATTTTGCCTCAAAAACATGATGTCTGCTAAAATTAAAATGCAGACAGAATACTTGAAAACATGGGACAAGTCAAAGAAAAAATTGGACAGTTAATTATGAATAACTCACCGTGTTTGATTAAATTAAGGAAAATAAAGTAAAACTCATTACAAAATAGAGAGAAAATAGGAAAAAAAAAATCTTAGGCCAGAAATAAAAAAAGAGCAGAAAAGATTTAAAAAAATTTAGGACATTTTTTTTGAAATGGGTATTATTCATTATCTGCCAACTTCTTGACACAATCCTTGACAACCTTGACAAGTTTTTGAGGGGCGCAAAGGTGGATAATTGTCAATACCTGATTTTGCACACTTGTTGCAATAAATCAGGCCTGTGGAACAGTCATCAAACAGTTAGGCTGCACTTGGCTGCTGCATGTATCTCTAAGAGCATCTACCCTTGTCATGAAAAAATCCTCAACAACTTTGACAAGAGGTCAAGGCGCACTGTAGTCACTCAGTATGGACATTGGTGAGGTATCATAGCTAGGGGACACGGAGAAGGTATAAGTATCCTGCTTGGGGTCACTGTCAACCTGTGGGTTACAGAAATGCAGCCAAGTAACCATGGGACACCCAAGTACCAACACCCACCCCTTTGCAAGACGCTGGCACCCTTCAACAAATAAAGAAATAACAGAGATGAAAAAGGACCCACCTTTCAACATACAACAGTTGAGGGCAAGTAGATATAGGGATAACCCACCCCGTTGGCCATATACTGGTAACGGGTTAAACAGTTGAGAAATAAGAGGTCAAGAAAATTGGTGGGCAGATTGGCCTCTCCCCTCATCAAAAACTTACAATTGTTATTTTTCAATTAGCTTATGGTTGTCCTGCTGATTCTACTTATGAACATGTCTGTCTGGAGAAACCATAGCACTTGAAAATCTGAGTAAATTTTCCAATGAAATACTTGAAATTGATGAAAATGAATATCTACATGGTCCAACTGATTATGAGCTGAAAGTTATCATGAAGGATTATGAGGATTGTGGTTTTCCTGGCTATTGTGGAAGTATTGATGGAATTAACTGGGCTTGGAAAAATTTTCCTCAAGCTTGAGCTGGTCAATATCAAGGAAAAGAAGGTGTTCTCACTACAGTTTTGGAAGCAGTTGAATTGCTCAAATAGCACATCTGGCATTGATTTTTTGGATCTGCTGGGACTCATAATGATACAAATTTTGTTCAAAACAGTCATATATTTGATGGATTCCTTACTTGTATGGGTTTCACAAATATTTTTACCTTTTTTATATCTGCTAAGGTGGAGGTTGATGTGCTGTGTCAATTGTTTTTTTAATGATTAAAGGATCAACTTCTGATTTAAGGTTTGAAGTTAAAAACAACCAATATTCCTATGGATATTATTTTGCAGATGGAATATATGCCAACTGGCCAGTTTTTTTCAAATCATTCAAACTGCTCAAGATGATGCAACCAAACAATTCAACTCACTCCAAGGAGGGTTCAAGGAAGGATATTGAATGTGCTTTTGGAGTTCTTCAGGAAAGGTTTTCAATCATCAGCAAGGCCAGCAGATTATGGATGAGGAATGATATTTTCAAGATAATGAAGTGCTGTATTATCCTCCACAACATGATGGTAGAGGATAGATCACCATGTGATCCTTTATTGAATTCTGACTCATATTCTCAAACCTCCAACAATACAATAACACCTAGCATGCATGATCCTCATTTGTCCCATAATTTTCAAATTCATGCTCAAAATTCCTTTTCTCTTCATCATTCTACTTTCCATTTCCAGATTTTGAATGATTTGAAGGTATCTAAAAGTCTGAATAGGTGATTCATGTGAACATTGTTTTCTTTCTTTTTTTAAAATTTACACTTGCTGCTTGATTGTATTCTTTTTTTTTACAATTTTTGAATAGCATTCAACATGATTGTTTTTTTTTTTAATAAAAAAAGTTTGAATATCATGGAAATTTTTGTTCTTATATAATTTTTAGCGGTTGAAACCGTTTTATTTTATAATTTTTGGTGATTTAGAATTGTTTTCTTTATGATTTTCAGCAGTCAAACTATCAAAAAAAAAAAACTCTCACTTTTTACAAAAAAAGTTGTCTTCCATTCCATAATAGCATTCAAAATGATTGTTTTTTGTTTAAAAAAAATTGAATAGCATGAATTTTTTTTTTTTTATAATTTTTAGTGGTAAAACTTTCAACAAACAAACAAACAAAAAAAAGAAATACTCTCACTTTTGACAAAAAATTTGTGTTCCGTTCCATTGGAGGTGTGACATACACAGATATGACACCATCAAGATTTTTTTTTGAATAGAATTTAAAATGATTCTTTTGTTTTTTTTTTGAATTTTCAAATAGCATTGAAAAATTTTTTATTTTATAATTTTTAGCATTCAAACACTTGAAAAAGCAAAAAAAAAAAATCCTCTCACTTTTGACAAAAAAGTTGGAACCCAAGTTGTTATATGACTACTTCCAAAAAAATCAATTTCCTCATTGAAAAATTGGAAAAATAATTATCTCACAGTTAGATTATGCAACCTTATATCTTCAAAAATTACAAAGAAGATTTCAAACTCTCAATCAGAATCCTGATCCTAGAGGTCTGGCCTTGTTTGGTCAAGTATCAGACCAAGAGCGTGACATGGCCCTGCTGGCAATTTTGGACCAAAACAAGACTCTTGAGTTGGAACCTAACCTCAGTCAAAATGTCTGCTGAAGCTTATTTAGTCCTGAAAAAGGAATTTTTTATTTCAACTTGTTTATCTCATCCCTGGAAAATTTCATCCATGACAGTGAGAACAGGAAGGTGGTTTATGGCTTCAAGGTTGTTTGGATAGAAAAACCTTCCACCAACAACAGCTGGGCTGTCCAAACTGCTACAAGCTCAAGAGTGACTGATGTGGCAGGGGAGAAAAATAGTTTTGGGCTAAGTGTGTGGTGAATTTCACTGGACTAAAGTCATTCCCTCAGGTGGTGGAGTTATGGAGGTCTCTGTAAATCCAGGCAAGGGTTAGGGTTAGCAAGCTCCATAAGTCTTTTGAACTTCATTGATTTTTGACCAAACTTAAGGAGCTTGTTACATAGAAAAGTCCTATTTACAACAAAATTGCAGTTTGTGCTTGGTAAACTTAGCTAAAAAGCAGGTTTACCAAGACAATTATGGATAATCTAAGAGCATATACCCTTGTTTTGATAAAATCCTTGAAAACTTTGACAAGTTTTCAAGGAGTGCAAGGGTTGATAACTTTCAAAACCCAATTTTGAACCCTTGCTTCAATATATTGGGCCCACACAAACTTTTTTCAAGAGTCAGGAAGCAAATCCCACCATTGTCCCTACCACCCATCCCTGCTCAATAAGGTTTGGGACTGCCTGCAAACATGGCAAAAAGGATTGTTTTAATTTAATTTTGATTTCAAAAAAAAAAAAAAGACCAATTGTAAACAATATCAAATGGGTGGGGGTTTTCAATCAAAGAAATAAAGTCCAAAGAAGGGTGGGGCATGGTAGGGTTACTTTATGGAGGGGGAGGGCCAGGGGGAGAAAAGTTGGATTGGGGCTTGACAGGATTTTACTTGTCAATCCTCAACAAGGATCAACAGATTTATGGATCCTTGTCAAGGATCTTGTCCAGTGGACAACTATAAAGCCCTACCAAGCCCACAATGATGGACCAATTGGGTAAATCCTCAATAATTTTGCTTATCAAGCAGAATTATTGAATGGTGGTAGATGCTCTAACTTTGGATGAGTCCTTGGGACTCTGCAGCCAAACATACCACAGATTTTTATGGTGTTTCAAGCTTGCCTGGGAACTAGGTTTGGCAGAAACAGGTTGGAGAAAATGGCAATCCAAATGGTGCCATTTCCCCCCTTCCCTGGTGCACCATTTGAAGGTGGCAACAGTGGCACACCATTTTTCTTTGGGTAATTGTAAATTCATGGCTCATTAAGCCGTGCACACGGTTCAAAAGGGACCGTGTGGCAGGCCACATGGTCCCGTTTGGGCTGTTTACAACCGCCCATGGCTCATGCAGTTGTGCGGCACACCCAGCCCGGTCCGCCACTGTGTGGACTTCCACACGACTACATTTGAGCCGTGTGGAGTTGTACATGTCTCAAGTGTAGTCGTCTGGCATCTCACATGGAACTGGACCGCAGTGAGCAAAAAAAAAGGAAAAGGAAAAGGAATGAAAGGGTACTAACACAACCGTTAAACTAAATAAACCTTCCAAACAACCAGAAATCAACCAAAAAATCAAATAATGTTCATTTTTTGGTTAAAAAAATAAATAAATAAATAAATCAAAATAAAAAAACTTGTACTATCCAATGGACTAGCCCTAAAGTAAAAAGAACCAAAAAAACACAAGTAACTGGACTAGCCCTAAAGTAAAAACACCAAAAAAAAGACAAGTAACTTGACAAGCCCTACAGTAAAAACACAAAAAAATAAGCCCTAAAGTAATCTCAACTTGACTAGCCCTAAAGTAAAAGGGCCCAAAAATTAAGGAAGTCTTTTGAACAGCCCTAAAGTAAAAGTGCCCAAAAAATACAAGTCTTTTGACCAGCCCTAAAGTAAAAACACCAAAAAAATGCAAGTTCAACTTAGCTGATCCCATCCCAAGCTTAACATAAGTTAAGCTTGTGATTGAATCAGCCCAACAAAAGTTGAACTGACTTACAATTAAACTCTCATTCAAAACACTCAATATAATGATGTTAACTCAAAACAATCAACATAATGATGTTCAAAATTTGATAACCCTTAATATTAATGGAACTAGTTAGCTGCATTAGAATTAAAATTTATATGAAACCCAATGATTAAATGAAGTCATAGTCTATTAAAATCTAGAATACATTTGCAGTTAATCTTTGAGATGATGAACCCAACCAAAGGCTTTTTTAGGAATCAAGGAACGTGGTTTTGCTACAATCTGAGGGATTGGAATCATTTCTCCATTAAGTACTAATAGAACCCAGTGGGTATTGTTTACAAAGGAAATGAACATTGAATCTGATTGATCAGTAAAACCATTTTTCATTGGAGTATAAGTATCACATGACTCCAATGAAATGAAACATATAGGTTTGGAATATGTGTCTGATATAAGTTGACCTATGTCTAATTTGGCCAGCCATTTTGAGGAGGGAATCTTTCCATTGATATCTTCAACATCAAGTCTTTTTTTTAATCTTTTCAACCTCCTTTACACCACCAAGCATCTTAATGTAGCATGCTTTATTTTTCTCTAATTTTTCAATCATTTCCTTCCTAAATTTAAACAAACCATGTTCTTCATAACCAAGAGATTTAGAAATGACTCTAAATCCACAATTCTCATCTCCAATTGGATCCCATACCTCACCCAAGAACTTATGTAATTTCTTGGGTATTTGAATGCGTTAGTTCACTTTTGGTTCCTACCATTCAAACTAACTTAGTTTTCATTTCATTAATTGGATCAATGAAATGAAGACTGACCAAAGATGAGCTTCTGGTTGAGCTTTGCTGCATGTTCTCTTCCTCTGAAGAGGATTCTGATTCAACATTAAGTAATCCCAATGCACTTTCAATCTCTTCCTCTGAAACATGAAATTCAGATTCAGATTCTGCCAAATTTGACTAAAAATTAATCATTAGTTAGTAAATAAGTTCATTAAACCAAAAAAATGAACATATCCCAAAAGGAAAGACTTAAAATCTTTTGTCTTTTCTTTTTTGGAGCCCTTCTAGTCCTTTTTTCCTCCATGAGTTGTTTTTCAACCGGCTCAAACCAAGATGGTTTTTGCAACGTATCTGTCAATTTTGGCCTGCCCCTACTTGATTGTAATACTTTAGGTCCTAGTCTTGGCTTTGATTGATATTTTGTAATCTTCTGAATGATATACTTTAATATTCTGCTTTGCTCATGATCTGGAGGTTCCAAGATCATTGCATTGACTTTTTCATGTAACTGAGTAATGATTAGCATTTCATTGACATTGCACTGGAAAAATTCAAAAGGATCAACCATTAGTGAATTAGGATTCATTAATCAAAAAGCATTAATCACATAGTGATTTGAACAATCCAACTTAATACAACTTACAGAACTAGAACTGAAATGGTCATAGTCCAACCTCCACTGAGGATGAAAATCTTTGAGTACCACAGATCCTCCAAATGCTAGATGGTCAACTATTTGGTGGGAACCGGGAAAACCCAGGAATATGAATTGGTTCAGACTTTGCCATCATGATCACGTTTGAACTTCTTGAATTGTTCCCTAACAAGATGGATTGCCTCAAATGAAAATTTGTAACCCAATGGTAACAGTTCAGGAGGAAAAACTGTCCCTAAATTAATTCAAGAGTGCTGAATCGATGCCTGAACTGATTTAATTTGATTCAAAACAGTTCTGTCAAGGCTTTTCCAAACATCCAACAGGTGTAAGCTTGCTACTATTGCAAAGCAAGCTGCAAGAGTAACAAAAATAACATAAAAATAATAATAAAATAATAAACCTAAGAATGAGTTGGAAAACCATAAATATTATTACAGAAATGCATTCTTCCCCCAAAATAAGGTAGGGTCACTCACTGACCCCACCCTTGAAATACAACTCCTTATATTTTTAAATAATTAAGGAAAGAAAGACCAAAATACCACGGCTCCACTATTGATCTTTTGGTCAATTAAATATTTCACATGTATTTTCACATATAGGTTTCATACCTAAAATTCAGTTGGAATTGAGTTGTTGTGTATATTTGAGGAGTTACAGACGGAAATGTGTTTTTTCACAATTCCCGCACGCAGCCGCAGCAGCCAATGCACGCATGCGCGGCTGGGATACAGCCCTGTCACTCCGTCAAGTTGTGTATGCAGCCCCGGGCCTCTGACAAGTACACAGCCGATGGACTACGGGTTGACAGAGTGACAGGCGGCCTGAGAGGCTTAGGTACCCCGTAAACATGCTAGAACCCACACGGGAACATTCTACATATGTAATAAATGTTCCCATGGATAGTAGATAGTCTAAAAGTACATAATATTATATAAAAAGACTTAAATAACCCTTATACGTACTTTTTATTAAATATAATTCAAAGTACCAAGAATTTCGAAAATAAGACAATGAAAACTTCTAAAAATATATTAAAATAATTTAATATACTTTAATGAGAATTCTTAGACATAAATATCCTCGTGACATACTAAGAAAACTAATGATGTAACAATATTACATGAATTCCCATTACTTATATTTCAAGTAATTCTTTTAGTAAATCAACTGGAGCTCAAAAATAAGGAGTAAAATAAATATTATGACTTTAATCCAGTTATTTAATACATAATGAGAACTCACCTGACATCAGGATGTCTGTAGAAAAGTCTATTTAAATAATTAGTAAATTAATGGAAACATTTACTAAGGATAATTAATTAAATAAAACATAAATGGGACAGATTAGTGTTATTCACACGTCCTAATATCTATTATAAAGTAGAAAAATTCCCATACCCTGAGGAATTAGATGCTACCCGTGCTATAGCACCAAGAACACGTGACAGGCTACCACTGGTTACCCTGCTAGCCTTAGTGTCCCTCCCTTTGAGCCCCTGTATCCCTCAGAAGGATAGTATTGGGACTCCAAAAGCCATGAATAAAGAGCTCTTTTGAGGATATTGATGGGCAGAGACCAAGTTATATTTATATCCAGACACCGTGCCAAGGTAATCAAGTACTCATAAGAGATAAGTAAGTGATTCATTGCTGAGTATGATCAATAATATCGGTCCTCAACCTCTTTTTTTATCAATTAAAACAGCTGAACAACCTTATAACCCCAGTATACAGGTTTAACCCATCAGTGCACATCTCAAACAGATACCCAAAGGATTTAATAATATACCAGTGAGTTTTATTATCCTTTCTCTGTTGTGGCAGCTTGGTTACAAGGCCCTGACACTCCACCGTGTATTTTGTATACATATTATCTTTGGGTAAAATATCCTTTAAATTAAAGAGCCCAAAGTAACCAGGACTACGTGTTTTCATACTGAAATCCCTGAAGAGAGGTGTTAAAGATACCCAATATAATTTTGGCCCCTCTATAAAAATATTTAATAATCAATTTATTCATATTGATTTAAAGCAATAAACCATAACCAAACCACTTAACCTTGCAATAAGCTTAATCCAAATATTTTAAGGATTTTTGCTGCATTTATTAAATAATATATTTATTATTTATTCTATCACCTCTGGAAGCTAAAAGATAGCAAGGGTCTTGGCATCCAGGAGGCTGACAACAGGTTTCCCAAAGAGTTTGCAAGGAATTGTTTGAGAGTTGCATGGGATCCTTCAACCCAAGATGTTATTTTGTTTCCAAAATCTGGGTTTATACAAGTCCACACTGTTACAAACATCTCTTTGATAGGGAAAATGTTATTTTACATATACTCGAGTACATCCTCATAGTCTTTCAAGAAGCAATATACAAGTCAAAAGGTCAGAACACAAAACAAGGAAGAATAATAAACAGTGATTTGGACCTACTCTGAGTTCTGCATCATTGACCTCCCACTCCTCCTTGGTCTTTGAGGCCCCATACTTTGCCCACAGATTCATAAAGCTTTCCCATCCTTCAAAGTCATTAACAAAGCGCACTTTACCGTTTGCTTATATGTTTTTAGACTTGTGCCAATTGCAACATTGTCTTGATGACTCTGGGAAACTAGTTTTTATTGCACAAATCAGAGCTTTTTCATGGTCCGTCACAAAGACTTTTGGAAGTCTCTCAGGATCATAAGCCAACTCCTTTAATGCATTTACAGACCAACTGTAGAACTCAAATTTTTCTTTCGTTGTAAATACAAGAGCTTTTGTGAAATTTTTGCAATTGTGTGTCATTCCTACAGCATGCAATAGTGGGGTTTTGTACTTATTTTTTTTATAAGTACAATCCAACATAGCAATATGATGGAATTGTTTTCAAAGATTTACTGCCTCTGGATGTGCTAAGTGCAGGGCCTTCAAGGGAACCTCTCCACTGAACTTTGACTGGTGAATCCAACTTGTTTCTTCCAGCTGTTCATATAGTACCTTCATAACACTTTTTCCCTTTAGTTCTGCAAGTGTTACCTTCTGCTTAGTATTATAGATTTTTTGGTCATCAAAATAATCTGGCCCATCAATCTTGCTCAATTTTATTTCCAGTTTTAACATATTGAGCCCATCATTCATGCCTTCTGCTAGATTGTCTAAGGCCAAACCCAAGCTTCTCCTCAGTTGAGGATGCACAGAAGGATGTTCAGATGGTTGATGGTTATGTTGGGTTTTTTGTAGGAGAGGCGCCGCAAGGGGTCTGCCTTTGTGAAACTTGAATGGGTTAAAAAATTGCACCCAACCTTCCTTGTGTGAGTTTGTCTAGACCGTTTGGTAAGAAGATTTCCTGAATAGGAACCATGTCTATCACATGCTAAATCCACATATTGGTCACACTTTGAGTTGAAAAAGTTAAAGCAAAAACATGCTTCATTGCCCATGTTTGACACTAGTTTTGTTCCTCTTCCCTAGTCGGAAAAGATCTCAAGGGAGTTGGGTCAAGTGGATCTATTAAACATTCATTAGTCAATTCATAGTTTCATAGGAACTTGCACCCATCATTTTCAATCAAATTAAATAATGCAAAGACCAGTAACATAAAATGTTACTCACCACCAGCAGTCATGTCCATTTGTAAATCATTTTGTTCCTCAATTTTCACCCTTGATGAGGATGCAATTGGGGCTTCCAATGTTTCATTACCCAAATCCTTTTTTTTCTTTTTCCAAAGCTTTGTTGATGGCACTATCAATTTAGACCTTCCATGCAGCCATGTCAGAAGGAGGTGGGCTTGCCACTGTTCCCATGAAAAAAAATTCAATGGTATAATTTAGTATTCAATCCAAATTTCAATTGATCAAACAAATTTTGCTCAATTTTGAGTTGAGAAAGAATTGTTGGCAGATTTTTATATCATTTATGATTTCAGTTTTCACTTTAATTTCACTTGGGTTTCACTTTAATGTCTCTTTGGGATGCCCAGATGTGGAAAAAGAGTCCCACAAAGTATGCTTTAATCCCAAATTCGGGTTGACAGAACCCAAGTGTGGTCCAGGGGGTGCCCATGTTTCGGCGACAACTTCTGGGGGGTTGTGCACCCCAAACATGGCTAATTTGAGCCATGTACAGGGGTACACGTCTCAAATGAGCCCTGTTTGGGGGTTACACAGCTCCTACACAACCCCCGGGGGTCGCTGCTGTTTGGAAAGGCCCTTTGTAGTCTTCTTGGGGCCCCCAAAGCTCTTTGAGCCATGTAGGGCCCTACATGACTACCACATGGTTGGAGCTGTGAATTTAAAATAACCCTTTTTTCAAGTGAAAGATTTATCCTGTAAATTTAAGAAAGGAGAAATTTTTCCTTCCAAATTTAAGTAATTCATTTCATAGATTGATGATTTTGTAAAAAAAATGATTTTCATGAAGAAAACATGACAAGGACATTGTATGTAATGAGGGAGTAAGCAATGATTTTGATGAAGAAAGCATGAAAAAAAGAAAAAAAAATTAGAAATAGCTTTTATGAGACCAACTTCCATGGGATCCCAGTTATTATTCTCCTCTGGATCATCTTCAACAATTATTGCAACATATTTCATCTGGTTTTACTTCTCCCACTGATTGAAGTCAAACACTGTTTCAATGAAGGCATTCTGTCTTGAAATAATGGGAAGGTTTGGGGTGTCATTTTATATTCTATTTTCAAAAGTCTCCAAGTCATCTGGGGTGATGAATGAATCATATGCTTGGATGTCCATGTTCTCATATTTAGAAGGTTGACTGTTTTAACTTCTTGCCCACAATTTTTGAGACTTAAAAGCTGAATCACCTTGGAGTAAGTGTAATTTTAATTGGTTCAATATTTTTAAAGTTGAATTCTTCATTTGGTTTCTTGTTTTTGTTTTGATAGCATTCACAATTGAAAAAAGGCATTCAAAACCAGCTGCATGAGGAACAATCTTAAAGACTTGTATTGCAATCTTGTTCAAAGCACCTGATTCAGGGCAGATAGGAACAGACATCCAATAATTCAATTGGAAAGATGTTAGTGCAGAATATTCAAGAGAGACATTGAATGGGAAGTTTGAATCATAATAACTATGATTGATTAACTTTTGAATTGATAATGCCTCAGATCTATTGAAATAACAATTTTTGGCAAGTTGGAGTATCATTTTACCCATTTCAGATAGTGAGTGTTTTTGAGATACTTCAATCTGAAAATTTGATGGCTGAAAAAAGAAAGCAAGTATGTAGATATTATCTTGGAAAAACAAAGAAGAATTGTAGAGGAAATCAAGTAAATGTCTCTTGAAGGCCTTAAATATTGATTATACTTCAGCAGATTTTGTGGAATTGTAATTATTAAGAAGCTCTTTCCAAATGTTTACCAAGGTTGTTTCATTTCTTTCTAAATGGCCTATTGAAATCACTACTGGCTTGAGAATTTGAGCCATAACAGAATTTGCAGTAAAATGATCATACTTTCCAATGATTCTCAACACTCTTGCTGCTGTATGGAGTATCCACCATTTGATTCACCATTGTTTCCATGCAATACTTGAGTCCAACTTCATGTTCTTAAACCCCCAAGCATACTTTAGCTGCTGACTACCAATGTGTTTCACTGAGGGTTTGAAAAACATGACTGATACCATTCTGAACCCTCCATTCTGAGAGATGCTCATGCGAGAATCCAGAAGTAGTAAAGTAGTTGACTAGAGTATTGTTCCCTTTAAAGAATTCTTGCATGATAGGATAATTCAAGATTTAATTTACTACCAAATTAAAAAAATGTAAAGCACAATGGATTTTGAGAATGTGTAATTTTTCAGCATTTAAATTGTCTCTAAAATTTACCATTAATGAGGGAAAATATTTTAAAACAGCAGAAATTGCCTTGAAGGAAATTTGCTTGTATTTGAGGATCTATTTCAATGCTTTCAAGATATTTTCAGAGGTGTGCCTATGGCAGTGAAGATCAAGAACATCAATGAAATATTTTTTTGAAGGTCCTTGTAAGGCCTTAAAAGCATACAAACTTTTCCCAGAATTTTCAGTCCACCCATCAAGAGATATAGATAGGATCTTCAGATATTTGAGTTTGTTGATCATCTCAAATTCATTTCTGGAAAAAACAGCTTGTAAGATGATTTCCATTATCTGTTTTTTTTGTGGTAATTTGTACAGACACCTTGATAGCTCCTCCTGGTATTGTTGGAAGTAAGGGTTTTCACAGATAGTGAATGGTAATATACAGCTAATCATAGTTTTGAGAATCAGTTCATGAATATATTGTGTATGCTGATTGAATATTTGTTTGAAATGGTTTTTGAATGATTGGGTTTTGATTGGATGGGTATTTGAAATTTGCAAGCATTTATAGTGATTTTGTCTTGGATGGAAGTACTAGATATTGGAACACCATCAGGTAATGTATTTTTGTTGGCCAATATCAAAAGAAAGTATTTTCATTTCTATTTGGGGTTAATTTTATTACAGGAATATTGGATGTGAGCTTGAAGGAGGTCTGGCCTGGCTGGGTTAAAACAAACAAGAAGTGCCAAAATTGTGCAAACCGTCTTCTTGATTCATTGGCTTGAGGTACACAAATGAGAATGGAAGACCAGGAAGCCCCATGAAATTTTGAGTTTTTAAACCAAGCTGTGGTGCTGGGCTGTAAGGTGCAATCTGCTGGCATGGTGGGCACGCAGTGGTGAAGCTGGTGGGAAAAAATGGTGAAGCTCCTAGGAAACAATGGTGGAGCTGAAGGTGAATTGGAAAGGATGGTAGAAAGGTTGATGGGAACACTGGGGATCAATCCCTATTTTCACATCCTTACTTTGCTTGCCCATTGGAGTTCTCAGCCCACTACTCCCTGCAACTGCCAAGGTTCCTTCCCCAGCTGAGTGTGACACCCAAGCTCATCCATACGTTACCCTCCCCAAATACATTTGATACTAACTCCTGCATTCTTTTAAACACCTCAAAAAATGCTTTGGTCCATTCCTTCTTGAAAAAACCCCCCATACTTGGGTATCAAAAAATTTGGAGCGCCATGGGGGGTTTCAAAACATGGTTGATGTAAAAATTTCCCAAAATTGAAACGCTACCAACCAGACTGGGAATACTACAAAGTAATGCTTGGCAAAGTGTCCAGCAGGCTTGATTTACACATCAGGTTGTGCTGCAGATCTTGGAACACAGCCAAGTTCTGCTTGTCTGGAGCCAAGCTGGGGGCACCCTGTTATAAGTCTACCACTTCATCCCGCTCTACTGCTATACTTCCTCCATCTCATCCCGCTCTGCTGCACCACTAGTGCAAAATCCCCAATTTGAAGCATCAGCGCTGCCACCCTTGGTGTATTCTCCTCCATAAAATTTACACTCAGACAACTCTATCAGATTGGCTCTTCTCTTGATTTCGCGCCCTCCATCTTGATGATCCTTGCTTCATCATCTCTCCTCCATAAATTCTCCCACTTCCTCATCTCCCCTCCATTCATCCTCATCCCTGCAAATTCTTTTCTTGTCTTCCCTCCTGATTTCGCACTCTCCTTGTCCTCCTTCCTGCCTCCTCAATTACTCTCTTCAACCTCTGTCAGCCTTCTGGATGCCAAGATTCTTGCTATCATCCTTTAGCTACCAGAGGTGATAGAATAAATAATAAATATATTATTCAATAAATGAAGCAAAAGTCCGTAGAATATTTGGAGAAAGCTTATTGCAAGGTTAATTGGTTTGGATATTGTTTATTGTTATAAATTAAAATAGATGAATTGATTATTTAATATTTTTATAGAGGTGCCACAAATATATTGGGGATCTTTAACACCTCTCTTCAGGGAAGGCAGTATGAAAACAAGTAGGCCTGGTTACTTTGGGCCCTTTAGTTTAAAGGATATTTTTCTCAAAGATAATATGTGTATAAAATACACGGTGGAGTGGCAGGGCTTTGTAACCAAGCTGCCACGACAAAGAAAGGATAATAAGACTCACTGGTATATTATTAAATCCTTTGGGTACCTGTTTTGGACGTGCACTGATGGGTTAAACCGGTATACTGGGGTTATAAGGTTGTTCAGCAGTTTAAATTGATAAAAAGGGTTGGGGAAGCATAATATTAATCAGAATAAAGCCATAAATAACTTAATTATCTCTTATAAGTATTTGATTACCTTGGAAAGGTTTCTGGATATAAATATAACTGGGTCTCTTGGTATCAATATCCTCAAAAGAGCTCTTTATTTATAGCTTTTTGAGTACCAATATTGTCCTTCTGAGGGGTACAGGGGCTCAAAGGGACGGACACTGAGGTTAGCAGGGTAACCAATGGTAGCCTGTCACATTTTATTGGTGCTGTAGCATGGGTAGCATCTAATTCCACAGGGTATGGGAATTATTCTAATTTATAATTGATGTTTGGACGTGTGAATAACACTAACCTGTCCATTTTATTTATTATTTAATTAATTATCCTTAGTAAATGTTCCCAGTAAGTTAATAATTGTCTTAATAGACATTCCTACGGATATTCTGATGTCAAGTGAGTTCTCATTATGTATTAAATAATTGGTGTAAAGTCATGATATTGATTTTACTCCTTATTTTCAAAATTCAGTTGATTTACTAAAATAATTACTTAAAAATATAAGTCATGAATATTCATGTAATACTTTTACATCATCAGTTTTTTTAGTATGTCAAAAAAATATTGAAGTCTATAGTTTCCCATAATAGTATATTAAAGTATTTTAATATATTTTTAGAAGTAGTCATCATCTTATTTTTGATATTTTCGGTACTTTGAATTATATTTAATAAAAAATACGTATAAAGTTTATTTAAGTATTTTTATATAAATTGTTAGACTATCTACTATCCACGGGAACATTTATTACATATTTAGAATTTCCTGTGTAGGTTGTAGCATGTTAACGCGGTACCTAGGTTTCTCAGGCCGCCTGTCACTTTGTCAATTTGTAGTCCCGCGGCTCCCTACTTGTCAGAGGCCTGGTGCTGCATACACAGATTTGAAAGAGTGGCAGAGCTATAGCTCAGCCGCGTGGGGGTGCATTGGCCACCGTGGCTGCGCGCGGGAATTATGACAGAACACATTTCTGTCTGTAACTCCTACAATATACACAACACCTCAATCTGACTGAATTTTAGGTGTGAAACTTATACATGACAATACATGTGAAATATTTAATTGGCAAAAAAGTGCAATAGTGGAGCCATGGTTTTTTGGTCTTTCTTTCCTTAATTATTTAAAAATATAAGGAGTTGGAGTTCAAGGGTGGGGTCAGTGAGTGACCCTACCTACTTTTGGGTGGGGAATTCATATTTGCAATAATATTGATGGTTTTCCTACTACTTATTAGGTTAAGTTTATTATTTTTATTTTTATGTTATTTCTGTTACTTTTTAAGCTTGCTCTGCAATAGTAGCAAGCTGACATTTCCCCACTCAAAGATATGGCCATATCTGAAAAAAGTCCGGAGCATGTTGGGAAAAAAGTTAATTCCATGTATGTTTCAGTACCTTTTGATGACTCTGTAGTTTCTAAGATGTATTGGTCCATCAGGTATATTATTTTCTAGTAACCATTCATCTTTTTCAGCAGATTCTCCTTTGTATCTTACTAAGTATAGTCTAACATATTTTCCTTGCACTCTCTCTTTCTTCTCTCTCAATATCCTGCTGACTTTCCCTTTTTCTTTCACAGGGTCAGGTTCTATTGGGATTATTGCTGGAGGGATGTTGCTACCTTCTCTTGGTTGAAAGTGTTTCACTAGGCTAACAGGAAATAATGGGTGTTTTCTTGATAATTCTTCACTCAATATTACTTCTACAGAATTTTTTCCATGCTTCTTTTTGATAACAAATGGTCCAACAAATGCTGGGTTCAGTTTCTTGTTACCAGCTAGATTTTTGAAGTTGGTAGTGGATATCAAGATCTGATCTCCTATTTTGAAGTCAGGTTCCTATGTGATTTGTCCCATCTTTGTTTGTTGTGTTCTACTGCTTCTTCTACACATTTTTGAGCATTATTATTTTCCAGATCCACCATTTTCTTAAATTCAAGAGACGTTGGATGAATGGTGGCTAAGTTATACTTTAAGTTATTTCTAGGGAGTTTTGGAATCAATCCTCTTTCTAGTATGTAAGGGGCTCCTTTGGTAGTAGAATGTTTACTGCTGTTATAAGCCATCTCTAGAGCTGGGAGTAGGCTTACCCAATCATGGAAGTAACCATCTGTGTTTTTGTATTCTAGACCAAAGCTACAGATACTTCTTGACATATCTTCTAGGGTCTGTATGATTCTTTTAGCTAATCCATCAGTTTGGGGATGGTATGCTGTAGAAAAGGCTAGAGTAGTACCCAGTATATCATGTAGATTCCTCCGAAATTCAGAGATGAATTTGGGGTCTCTGTCACTCACTCATTATAATTTTGGGTATACCAACATCAGCTATGATCCTATTCCAAAATAGTAGAGCTACATCTATAGAACTATCTTCTTTGTGGGTAGGTTAGAATGTTGCCTTCTTAGAGTATCTGTCAACTATAACCAGGACAGAGTTATATGAATGAGTACCTCAGGGGGGAGGCCGGTGACAAAATCCATATTAATGATTTCCCATCTAGTTTTGGGTTCAGAGATCTTCTGTAGGAGTCTAAACCTTTTGCCAGTAGTTTTATTAGATTTTTGGCAAGTCTCACAGCTAGTAACATACTTAATAGTGATTTCTTTCCAATTTATCCACCAAGCAGTTTGTTTTACTTTCTCCAAGTTTCTATCAGTGGATAGATGTCCTGATGAAGAGTTTTCATGGCATTCCTGGAGTATGTGTTGTATATTTTCTTTGTTGGTTAGTACTAATACACTGGAATGTTGGTGTCTGTAGTAAAGGAGACCATCCCAAAAGGTAAACCTCACTTCTTTATAGGTTTTAAGTAATGAAGCAGGTAAGCAATTATTTATTAGAGCTGCTTCTGGGGGTTCACATTCCATAATGGTAATCAGCAGCTTTATTCCAGGGGAGGAGTTTTCTCTCACTAGATTGAAGAAAGCAGTATCTAATTCACATAAGTGGATCCCCATGATTGGAGCATTTAATGCAAAAAGATTGATGTTCAGGATAGGAAAGATATCTTGATCCTCAGGGTCATATGCTGGATTGCTAGAGTCATTAGGCAAAGCATTCCTACTGAGACTATCAGAATTCTGGTATTTAGCTCCAGCTTTATGCACTATAGTCATCTGACCTCTATACTTTTGTATAGCAATTTGAGACCTGAGCATATGTCTGCTAGGGGTTTTCATGTTCATGAGAGTTTTTACAGGATTAAAGTCTGTGATCACTTGGAAAGTGGTGCCTTCTAAGTAATAGTGTAGGTTTTCTAAAGCACATACTAGAGCCAAGCATTCCATCTGACTGGCTCCATACCTCTTTTCTGCACCTTTGATCTGTCTAGATATGAGGAGTACTGGTTTCTCCACTGGTTTGTCTTCTTCTATTCTTTCTTGATGTAGAGCAGCTGCTAACCCTTCCATACAGGCATCAATGTACAGTTTAAAGGGCTTGGAGTAATTTGGTTGAATGAGTAGAGGAGTAGAGGTCATAGCTATTTTTAGTTCCTCATAGTTTTTCAATCTCTCATGTGTCATTTCAAAGAGAGTGTTATTTTGGCATATTTCATACAGATTTTTAGTTAGCATAGCAAAATTTGGTATGTATTGTCTGTAGTAGCTACAAAAACTAATGAAAGACAGTAAATCTGTTTTATTTTGATGCATGGGTCTTTTCATGACAGCAGCTATCTTATTTTCATCAGCAGCTAGAGTTAGAACAGAGAATATATGTCCTAGGGCTTTCAATTCTCCATATCCAAAGGTTCATTTCTTCCTGTATAATTTTAATCCTGATTTGGAGATAGTTTGGAGTACTCATCTAATTTGGTTTTTATGAGTATCCCAATCATCAGAATATATTATAACATCATCTATATATCTCATCATCCATCCTTGTCTGATGTATGTACCAAGAACTGTATCCATTGTTTTTCTGGAAGTGTGATGGGGAATTCTTTATACCAAAGGGCATCCTAAGATATTCATACATTACCAAATGACGGATTATTCTCATAAACTTTCTGCTTTCAGGGCTTATTGGTATCTAGTGGAAATCTTTAAGCATATCCATAGTAGTGATATATTTGGCCTTGGACAAGTTATGTAGAGCATGATCAATCGGGGGTATAGGATAATAATCTGCCTGAGTATAATTATTGAGCATTCTGAAGTCTCCTACCATTCTTGACTTGTCATTATGCCAAGCTATGATAACAGGTGTGGTCACATCTACCTGATCATTGTGCCCTAATTTCCTTAACACTTGTAAGTCTGTCTGTTCTTGGATATGTTCCTCAAGAGCCATTCTAGACTTAGGACTAGAGGGATAAGCTGGTCTTCTTAAGTTTGGAGGATAAGATGGCATAATAGTCAATTTCAATACCATGTCATTTCATTTGATATCACAAATGGGGTGATCTTTAGTACAAAAAGCATTTTGGTTCTCAAAGCAGACTCTCAATATATCTTTCTTCTGTTCCTCAGAAAGTTTCATATTTAGAGCTGCTTGAGAGAAGTATTCTTGATTAAATTCTTATAAATGCTTTTGATAAATGGCAGAGGGGAAGTTATATTGGATGGTGCATATCCTAAACTTCTTGTCCCAATTACCACCTATTTTAAAGTATCTCCATTTACTCTGGAACACATCTATACCATATAGACATAAAGCATCATTGCCTATTTTCAGGTAGTCACATAATCCCTTGAGCAATACTAAAAATTCTACTAGTTTTCTCAAAGATCCTGTAGTATGAGGTAATATTAAAGGAGCGGTCCATACTCCAATAGCATTCATAACAAAGTTGCAAGAGCTAAAATTGGATTTTGGGACGGGCAGATGGTGTTCTTTCCAATTGGCATCCCATTTGTTTAAGAATTCAGTACAGACACATGAGCAGAAAGCTCCACTATCCAGTAATAACCTTATAGGTCTGTCTGTATACAATCCTGTTGCATAGCAAGTTTGACCAGTAGTATAACTCTTACCACTCATAGGTTTAACTGTTATTGGTTTAACATCCATGATATGTCTAGGAATTATGGTAGTGTCCCATTTTTGGGGCAAACTAGAGTCCCCATGGATTTTATTGATTTCTATAGAAGTTTCTATATCTCCTTCTATAACATTAACCGGGTTGGTCAGGATCAATTCACATTCAGAAAGGAATCCTCCAGTATTATCTATATCTTCATAGTTCTGATTCCCTTCAACCTCCTGCTTGCCTTCCAAGACTTCTATCTTTCTTTTTGGTAATAGGCAGTCTTGTCTCATATGCCCTGTATTGTTACAATTCCAACAAGTTCCAGGCATTCTCTATTTTTCCCTGTTCTCATTAGGGTTCTTATTATCAGAGATATTTAGCAGAGGGGGTTTTTCTCTGGTTTTGTTAATGTTGAAGTTCTCTTTAGGTCTAGAAGGAAACTTTTTGTCTAATCCATTCATTTCTATGACTTCTTCTAACACATTCATTAGAGTTGGTAAGTCAGCATCCATACTCATCCTGCATCTTACAATATGGTTAAGATTTACAGGACACAAGTTGAGGATTCTTTCATTTAATTCCTCTTTATCAGCATCTGGATAAAAGCAATCTAGTCTTCTCTTCTTTTCCAAGAACCATTTGTGATGTTTATCCTTAGAGGGATCAAATGAGGAATTTTCCAAATTTTTCATCATTTTTCTTTTCCACATTCTAGAACCAAATTGTTCTTTAATTGGAAGTTTCCAAGAATTCCACGGTAAGAATCCCACTTCTTCTCTTTTACTGATAAAAAATTCTAAAGATACTCCTTCAAATAGTCTGGGAAGCCTGACTCCAGCTATAGCTTAAGAGTTAATAGTATAGTCAATAACTTTAATGAAATTTATATGATTGTATTCTCCTTCTCTGGAGAACTTAGGCCATTCAGAAATTGGAGGTAAACGTTTGAGGGCTTGTTCCATTTCAGGAGTAGGACTAGGCCTGAATGTGTCACGCCTATGCACTCCTAGTAAGGGTGGTGCATAAGGTGTAGTTGTTTGTCTGGGAGGTTTTGGTTCCTCTGTGGTACTCCACAAGGGGTTGGTCAGACGGCCTTTTAAGTCTCTAAGATCATTCTTCATCAGATTAAGTTGCAGGTCCACCTTATTATTAAGCAGATCTAATTTCTCACTAAGGGACAGAATGAAGCTGTTGGTGGTATTTAACAATTCTTCTTTTTAAGGTTGAAAAGACATAATAAAATCTTCTTGGATACCTCATAACATATTCTCAATTGTTTGAGTCTGTCTGATTTTACCTTGATTAATTTTCTCCAATAATTGTTCTGTATGTTCTTTAATATCTTCCATTCCTACAGTTTTTTTTGGGTTATTAATTAATTTGGCTACTGCTGAGGTTAACTTGTCCATCTGGGTATAAACACCATCCAAGTTTCCACAAACAATCTTGAAATCATGTTGCATATAACTAGAAAAGGAAGTAATTACATCAGAGATTGGTTTGGACAAGTTACTGGGTTCAGAATTAGAGGCTAATTGTTGTACACCTTTTTCCACTTTTGATCTAAGGATATTATCTGATACCAATCCTTCTTTCCCTTTGGCCTTGGATGATAAGAAGATCTCTTCTTTCCTGATGCCCTGCCTTTCATTTGGGCTAATTGATCCCAAGGATTAACTTTTCTAAGTAGGATTCTACCTCTTTACTTGGAATCATTTCCTGAAGGGCTATCTGTGAAGCTTTTGCCTGGGAGATTATTGTTTTCATAGATACCATGTCCTCCTTGGCTTGGGCTTCTTTGAACTCTTCCCAAAATTTCTCTTTCTCTCTGACTAAGTCTTTGATCCTGGCTTCCTTGGCCAGATTCTGCTGGGGTGGCTGCAGGGAATCTTCTTGTAATGGAGGGGGGCTTAACTCTACTACCTTCTATGGCTCTAGGTTGGGGGAGGGCAACAGTAATTGGGGCTGTTCCTTCTCCACCAAAATTTGTTTCACAGGTTCCAGTCCCCTCATAGTTGTCATTATTGGTGGTCTCACGGTTACTGGGGGCTGCTGGGAAAGATCCATAGGAGGGAATCCTCCCTGAGGCTCTTGTGTTATGTCTATTCATATTGAATAAAATGTTTATAAGTATTTTTCTAAAGAAAAATCCTTGAAAAGAAGTTTATTTAAAACTAACTTAAGTTCATATTCAAAGGTACCAGGAATTTCTTGGTATTGAATGGGTCCTTAATAGGGAATCCTACAGGGTTTTGGTATGTTCCAATGAGGTCTTCACCTGTCCAATCAATATTTTCAGGGCGTCCAGAGATATCTAGGACTTCTTGATCCAATAAATCAACTTCAGTGACGGTGGTTTCTGGTATTGGAGGGTTCACTGATGGTAGAAAGATATTTTATTGTTCAAAAAAATTTATTAATATTATTTTAATAAAAATAAGAGGGTAATAAAAGTTTCATGCTTAATTTTATATTTCAAAAAGTAACTTATACGGTATTTCTTCCAAACTTTATTTTTCCTTACCAGATCTTGGAAGTTGATACACTCTCAAGAGCTTCTTGTTTGAGGAGTTTATCTAATTTTGTACATGCAGAAGAAATGTTAAGTTGCTCAGCTTGAGTTAAAGCTTCCCAACCTGTAGGTTTATAATTTTTAATTTATTTTTTTTTCTTATCTTTACAAGATTTGAATAAAATATTATTAATTCTGCATTTGTTTTCAAATTCACTGCAAAAGAAATTAATGATAAATCATGGTTAGAAAGTTGGATAAATTATCTTTGATTTAATTTTGACGTGAAATGTCTGGTCCAAGGTATTAAATATAATATAATGGAATATTTCCCGGCCAGACCCCCAATTGTCATCCTCCTGGTTTCCAAGACCCTTTCTGTCCTTTAGTAACCAGAGGTGATAGAATGAATAATAAGTATATTATTTAATAAATGCAGCAAAAATCCCTATAATATTTGGATAAAGCTATTGCAAGGTTAATTGGTTTGGTTCATGGTTTAATATTATAAATCAATATTAATAAATTGATTATTAATTAAATTCAGAGAGGGGCCACAATAATATTGGGGATATTTTACACCTCTATTTGGGAAATTCACTTTGAAAACACGTAGACCTTGTTACTTTGGAACCCTTAATACATATTCTTAAAGGATATATTGCACAAAGATAATATGTATATAAAATACGTATTGGAGTTTCAGGGCTTTGTAACCAAGCTTCCACAACATTAAAAGGATAATAAGACTTACTGTTATATTATTTAATCCTTTGGGTACCTGTTTGGGAAATGCACTGATGGGTTAAACCTGTTACTGGGGTTAAAACGTTGTTGAGCAGTTTAAATTGATAAAAAGGGTTGGGGACGGATATTATTAATCAGAAAAAAGCCATAAATCACTTACTTATCTGTTTTAAGTATTTCATTACCTTGGAACGGTGTCTGGATGTAAATATGACTGGGTCTCTGGTTATCAATATCCTCAAAAGAGCTCCTTATTTATAGCTCTTTGAGTCCCAATATTGTCCTTCTGTGGGATACAGGGGCTCAAAGGGATGGACACTAAGGCTAGCAGGGTAACCAGTTGTAGCTTGTCAAGTGTTCTTGGTGCTGTAGCACGGGTAATATCTAATTCCACAGGGTATGGGAATTATTCAACGTTTTCATTGATTTTTTGGACGTGTGAATAACACTAATCTGTCCATATTATTTATTACTTAATTAATTATACTTATTAGATGTTCCCAGTATATTAATAATTCTTATAAAAGAAATTACTACGGCTAATCTGATGTCAAGTGTGTTCTCATTATATATTAACTGATTGGAGTAAAATCATGATATTGAATTTACTCCTTATTCTCTGAATTCAGTTGATTTACTAAAAAGAATTACTCAAAAATATAAGTTATGAGAATTCATGTAATACTTTTACATAGTTAGTTTCCTTTGTATTTCACAAAAATACTGATGCCTTGAAGTTCTCACAATTGTATATTAAAGTATTTTAATATATTTTTACAAATATTAGTTCTCTTATTTTCGACATTTTTTGTATTTTTAATTATATTTTCTAAAAAATAGGTATAAAGGTTATTAAGTATTTTTATATACTTTTATGTACTTGAAGATTATCCACTATCTACGGGGACATTTACTACATATGTAGAATGTCCCCGTATAGGTTGTAGCATATTTATGTGGTACCTGAGCTTCTCAGGCCGCCTGTCTCTTTGTCAGCCTGTATTCCAGCGGCTGCGTACTTTTCAGAGGCACGGGATGCGTACACGGCTTGTCAGGGTACGCTGACAGGGTGGCAGTGCTGCTGCTCAGCCGCACGCGGGTGTATTGATTGCTGCGGCTGCGTGCGGGAATGGTGGCAGAACACATTTCTGATTTCCATGTGTAACTCCTAAAATATACACAAAAACTCAATTCTGACTGAATTTTAGGTGTGAAACCCATATGTGAAAATGCGTGTGAAATAATAAATTGGCAAAAAAGTCCTTTAGTGATGCTCTGGTATTTTGGTCTTTCCTTTCTTTCATTATTAAAGATTTAAGGGGTTGGATTTCAAGGGTGGGGTTGGTGAGTGACCCTACCTAATTTTGGGTGGAGAATTCATTTCTGCAATAATATTTATGGATTTCTTACTCCTTCTTAAGTTAATTTTAATATTCTTATTTTTATGTTATTTTTGTTACTTTTGAAGCTTGCTCTGGATTAGTAGCAAGCTGACAATTAGATTGAGGGCATTGTTACTTACAACTAACTTTTTCTATTGAACTCTGAACATACTTTAGCTTACTTTGTTCAAGTATTTTCCCAAACAATCTTGCCTCAGATATTGTTGTTCATAGATAAAAATTGATATTGAATTCATCCCTTCCCATTAATTATTACTTCAAAAGTTTCTGGACCTTGATTGTGGTTACATTAAATATTTTTGCAACACTCAGGAGGGAAGCCTAAAAAAAGCGCCTTTCCCCTCCACAGAAATGCCTGTGGACAGCAACTTCTGGATTTCTCAATTTGGTTCCCCAGGCCGGGATAAAACCAGAAACCTTTGGATTTACAGTCCAATTATTTTGGAATTGACTTCAAATATTTGATTTTTTATTTCTTTCATTTTCTTAGATCGGATCCATGGAGGAAACGTATCTCCAAATTACCTCCTTTCAATTTTGCACCATCAAGGCAAGATTGTTGTCATTTTTTTATTTGTGAAACCCTACTCTTGTCACACTTGTGAGCCACTTTGGAATTCTGCTCATTGGATCCTCTTCAAAATTTTTCTTCTTTGAAATGGCATCTACTTGCACTCTAAAAACCTCTCTTTGGACAAATATGGTCAAGATGAAACCTCATAACAAGAACTTGGGTTTCAATGGGACAAAAGTGGACCATTTTTGGACTTTTACAAAATGGCTGCTGAAGTGGATGGAGGATGTAGACACATCATGGTCTACCAGTTTCAATTTTTTTTCTCCTCTGATTAATTCAGGGAATTAATAAAATTGATCAATGGATTTAAATTCCACAACTGGATGCTGCTTAGGTAAGAAATCATGGAATATTGGGGAAAGGTAGATGTAGCTTTCTTTACTTTGCAGAATCTGGATACTCTTCTGCCTCTGTGGATCTCATTTTGTGGTTTCTCTTCAGCTTGTAACTACCAGTCTTTTAGGAAGTCATTGGATCCAATCCAAAATTATCTTATCCAAAACAATCATATTGATACGGTCGACTAATTTTGAGTGCAATTAAAAAAAAATTTTTTTTCTAGAAGTTCAGGAAAGGATTAGGGATGAATTGATCAAATATGGATGAATGATCACCACCAGGGATAATAATTAAAGCTCTCTGTTTTCCTTGTCCTTAGGAGTACTGTGGATGAAGTCATGAAAGGTCAAAATGCTTTAAATTTTGAAGGACCTAGAACTAATGAACCAGTCCTTGCTCCTTCTTTCAAAGAATCAAATGAAATTATGAACAAGATTGAGGCTGATTTCAGGCTCAAAAAACATCCATAGGACAACAAGGAAATTGCTACTATAGAATAGATCACTAAAATACTCCAAGATTTTGAGAAAAAAATTGATCAAAAGATTTCTTCTCTTGCTACTCCTAAACCCTCTAACTCTGTTCCTAAATCCACTCTAGTCTGCCACTCCTGTAATAGAGAAGGTCATGGAACTGGTTGATGCCCTGATCTCCAGAGGTATAAAAAGGAAAAGTTGGTGAAACAGAGGGGGAGAAATTTCTTTCTTCCTAATGGTGCCTTGATCCCCTTTTGATTCATCTTGCCCTATTTTTCATGTGATGGCGGCTTATCAGCCAGTACCTCCTATAACAGAATATTTCGCTTCTTTTGAATTTCAATCTCCTAGTGGTAAACTTCAACCTTGGTATGCTCCAGCCATCTCCTCCTCCTAGGAAACAAAATGAAGAAACCATACCTTATAAGGCTCCTCCCTTGCCTTGCTGAATTCTTTGAAAACCAGTTAAAAATCAATCCTCACCTGAGCCTCCTTTCTCTGATGTAGAAAACATGGAGGTGGAAAAGGAACCACTCATGTAAAGGTATCAAGACCACTCTGATCCTACTCCTTCATCCAAATCACCTCAACCTTCTGATCCTACCTTAGTGTCACACGGTGGTATGTGACACCATAACAACTGTGAAGTGAACTTTTCTTTCACCCAGTTTCATAGCCTTTTGTTTAGGCCTTGCCTCTCAGTTCGGTTTGCAGTTGTGCCAGGTATTACAGTAAACCATCTGGCCCTGTTGAGGGTTCAATTCAAAATAAGGACAAGTCTTGCAAGGTGGCTTGCTCCTGTGACAATTGTCTGGTTTTTTGCCTGTCAACAGCAAGACTCCCAAGTCTTGGTGGCTCCTTATGGAGTTCAGGAGTGTGTCTGAATATGGCCCCATGACTGCAAAGTGGGTTAGTGCCACCGGCATTGCACACTTTGGGAAAAAGTGCCCTTAAATCTAGGGGTTCTGTTACACGGTGGTATGTGACACCATAAAAAATGCAAAGTGAACTGGTCTTTCAGAAGGTTTCATAGCCCTTTGTTAGGCCTTGCCTCTCAGTTTGGTTTGAATTTGTGCAAGGTATGACACTTAGTTCCTCCTTAAACTGAGCTTCCTCCCTCCAATCAGCCCAAAGTTTGGTTTGAGAGGGGAATCTCAAAGGATCACCCCAATGCTGTGGAAGGGTTATTGAAGAAAATTTCTGATATTAAAATCCCTGATCCATCTGTGGCTGAACTACTGTCCAGTTCTCCATCTGTTGCTGAAGAAATGAAGAAATGGTTCTGTTGTTGACCTGTGGAGATTGGTCCTGAAGAACTGAATGTCTCCTCAGGCACTTTGATGGAGGATTCTGGTGGAACAGATCCCTCCTCATATTCCAACCTTTACTCCTGTCCTCTTGGCTTTCTTCCTTCCTATATTGGTGATTCAACTAAAAAATTTTCACTCCTTGTTGATTCTGATTTTCAGCTCAACTTAATCTCAGATGCTATGGCCTGAAAGCTCAAGCTTAGTGCTACCATCAGCTTCAATACTTCATTTTATGGGAATATAGGTAATCAATGTTGTGAATTTAATGGTATTGGTGAAGATTTCAAAGTTTGAATTTGTCAAAATATTGTTGGAACCTGTCACTATTGGATCACTTTTCTGCAAGGTTCCATGATCTTGGGTCAACCATTCATGATGGATTTTGGTGCTACCCCAATGTTTTCTGATCAATTTGGGGAGAGAATTCTTCTCCCTGATGCTGATGGTAAAAAAATTTGAAGTTTCTCTCTCTTCTTTGGGTTCTGGTTTTTGGGAAAGAGATTACCATGGTCATCCTTCTAAATTAATTCTCAAGGGGAAGCAGAAAGAGAATTCCAAGTCATCTAATTTTTTGTTGGAATAGTTTCTCCTACTGATATTTGTAGTTCTTCTCAGCCTCAGAATTAAACTCAAGGATCAACTCTCATCCCTGAGGCTTATTTTTAATATTTCTCATCATTTTTTCTGATCTGGAAAGTATTAAAATTAAAAAAACTTGAAAATAGAAAATTCCAAAAATATTTCTTCTCTCTCTGGATCTGTTGTGTCTTTTTTCCCTTGTAATTTATGGCCTGATCAATCTTCTCTCATTTTGGGCTCAAATCTCAGCAATGAGTAGGAAATAAATCCTGATTGCAACTATATTCTTGGTGGCTTTTGTATGGTGGAATATGGGCTTTGGTGGAGGAAATTGGGGGTAAAAGTAATTCCTCCCAATTGTGCACCGCCAGGGCAATCTTCTACCATCATTTTCAAAATCCTACCTAGTGCCACATGTGTGAGCAAAGTATTATATTCAGGTTCTCCCTGTATGGAAAAGGAACCCTTTGAAGATTTTTCAGGAAATTTGAGATGGGAAATTTTGGAGCTTGGTCTGAGTTTTTTTATTTAGGTCTGCCTGTTCAATGCTTGGAGGAAACAAGAAATTTTCTCTTTTTCAACCAAGTATAAACCAGTTGCAAAAAAATCCAAAAATTAAACCAGCCTTTTCATCTCAACCTGAATCCTCCTCTTATGCACCCTCTGTTATCTTGTTATACTTACTGTGGTTCATCTCAATCTATTACTGGTCCCTTTGTGTCTAATGGTTGTCTCACCAATGAAAATATGAAAGTGGTCAACTTGGGTGAAGATGGATGGCTTCTTCCTAATGAGTTGAATTTGATCAAAAATTTCTTATCTCTGAGAGAAAAATCTATTGCTTTCTGTGAAGAAGAGGGAGGTCTCTTGAAAAAATCCTATGGTGTCCCTATTTAATTGCTGTAGTTGAAAATGATCCTTGGAAAAATAAAAAGATCCCAATACCTTCTGCTAAATTTGGCAAATTTATCAAGTTGATCCACAAACAAGTTTGTAATAGTCTATTTGAACAATCAACTTCCAGTTATTCCTTCCCTGTCTTCTGCATCCTCAAGAATAATGGTAAACTTAGAATATTTCATGATATTCAAACAATCACCAAAGTTACTATTAAAGAGTCTGATATTCCTCCTGACACTGAATAATTTTTTGATTCTTTCTCTGGGAGAGCTTGCTATGATCTAGGGCACATTATTGGTTTTAATGACAAATGATCCTTACAAACTATCTCTTTCCCTCTCACTAATTTTGATACTCCCCTTGGATGATTCAAACTTACTGGATTGCCTCAAGGTGCCACTAATTCAGTTGCATTCTATTAGGATCAAAGGATGTGGATCCTCCAGGATAAAATACCTAATCATGCTGGTATCTTTATTGATGATGGAGGAATTAAAGATCCAGTTTATGACTATTATAATTAGCTCTTACTTTGAAATTCAGAAATTCATCAATTTATCTGGGAGTATGCTACTACTTTGGAAAGAATTCTGTTTCAAATGAAGGAATCTGGAATTAATTTCTTTTTATCCAAATTGGCTGCTTGTTTCCCTGCTCTGAAAATTTTACTCATGTGGACTGAAAGGAATGAAGAAGGATGGCACCATCCAAAGTAAAAAAGATCATGTATTGGCCCACTACAATCAATCCTACTGAAATGAGAGGCATTCTAGGTGTAATAAATTATTTTAAAATCTTTATCCCATCTCTATCCAAAAATCTGTGCTCCTTTGCATTGTCTAACAAGGAAAGAAGATGAATGGATTTGGACCCAAGATTGTGAGCATTTGTTTCAGTTGCTCAAAATGATTGTTGGTAAAGACATAGTTTTGAACAAGATCTCTTATGGACCTGGAGCTGGAAAGATCAAGCTGGCTGTCAATTATAGTTATCAATTTTTTGGGGTGAAAGGCCTGAAAAACCTTTCACAATTCCTGATGGTTTATATTGACATCATCTTGGAAATGAAGGATCTCATGTTGGAGTGGATTTTGATGAAGAAGAACATTTAATCCATCCTTTATTCTCCTTATCCTCTCAAGATAATTCTGGATATTATCAAGGGTTCTGGCTAAAAATACAGCAGTACCTTCTAGCTTTTCAAAGACCTCCTGATCTCTCTGCTAAAGAATTTCAATCCCTCAAAATAAAGTCCTCTAATTTATTTGCACAAGGCACTAGGCTTATGAAAACAGGAAATACTTTTTCCCTCATTGTCATTAATATTCCTCCTTAAAACAATTCTATCCTTGAAAGACTCCATGAGGGAATTGGTCATTTTGGGGAAACCAAAATTTAAAATACAAGCAATTCTCATCTCTGAAGAAATCCATCTCCCAATGGTGCAAGAGTTTTGAAGTTTTTCAAAAAGTGGATGTTAGGAGTCCAGCTGAAATTTATTATGTTGGAGTGAATTTTGATGAAGAAGAACCATTAATCGATCCTGTACTTGTTCTCCTCTCAAAATTATTTTGGCTATTAGCAAGGCCTTCAAAATTTGGAAAGAACTCCTGATCTCTCTGCTATAGAATTTCAATCCCTCAAAATAAACTCCTCTAAATTCTTTTTACAAGGCTCTAGGGTTATGAAAAGAGGAAATACTTGTGCTCTCATTTTTTTTACTATTCCTTCTTAACAACATTCTATCCTTGAAAGAATTGATGAGGATCTTGGTCATTTTGGGGAAAACAAAACTTATCAATGATTATCCAAACAATTCTGGTGGCCACCTCTGAATAAATCTGTCTCCCAATGGTGCAAGAGTTGTGAAGTTTTTCAAAAATTTGATCTTAGGCTTCAAGCTGAAATTTGTTATCTTACTGGGGAGTCCACTGTCTTTGGGAGGATTGCTATGGATGTGGTTCATATTAAGGCAGGTGTTTCTAAGTGTGAAAATGATTGAATGAGTGGAAAACCTAGAACAGGCTGTTCAGATTGCAGGAAATGGTAAGAAGCAAGAAACAGCCAGTATAAAAGTATCCAATAGTAATAAACAATTAAAAACAGGAGAATTGCCTCTAAGGGAAGGGTGATGGCCCTTGAATGGACTAAGTAGAGTATTCAAGCACTAGAGACTATACCAACGCCAATCCCTCCCGATAGAGAGACTTATGAACCAGGATGGATTCCATAAGTTTGATCATCCAGAGATTGAGCTGAAAGATAGGACTGTACCTACTCCAATATTGATGCTGACGGCAATCTGGTGAACAAGAGAAAGTTGCAAACCAATCAAGCTGGTTCAGGTCAATAGTTGATGCGATTGTGGCTGGAGGTTGAGGCGGATGGTTGAGTCTACAAGGATTGAAGGTAGGATGGCTAATATAAGAGTGAAGGAGTTGTTCAAGTTGTTTCCCCATGGTGGAATTTTCCGTGACAGCTGACTGTTGCTGACACCTTTCGCGGCCGGAGCAGTACTTTCCGCGCTTGACAACAACTTATGTGACAATGAGAAAAGAAGCAAAGAGATACTGAAACTAAAGACACGACACAAGACAGGAACAACGGCAGTATAGATGGAAGACTGAGTAGATGGAAGTATGGTGGATTGGCAGATAAAAAATGAAATGAATATCAACACTAAGTACCTCATTGTGGCTAGATTTGATTTTTCTGGATGGGTTGAAGCAAAGTTTCTTAAGAATCTTAGCTCTGAATCAGTTGCAGCTTTCCTCCATGAGACATGGACAATGTGTTATGGCTTGGCCCAATCTTAGTATACTGATGGTTTCTCTGAATTGAGTGGCAATATTTCTGAGATGATCCAATCTCTTCCTGGACAAGATAGAGTTAAAAATCCTTATTATCCAGAAGGCCAAGGCATGGTGGAACAAGGCCAAGCCCCTTTGAAGGCTGCACTTGTTGAACTATCTGCTGAAAGTGGAAAGAGTTGTTGCAAATTTGTTCCTCTTGTTCTTTTCTCTGATTGGATCTCAACCAAAAAGACCATTTGATACTCAACTTATGAAATCATCTTTGGTCAAAGGGCAGTTTTTCCTTTGGATCTGGAAATGGAATATTTCCTGGGTATCCCATGGGAGAAGTTCTCTTCAACCACTTATCTAATAGTTGCCAGATCCAAGCAACTGGAGCAAATTGAGGATGTTTGTGAGATAATGGTATCAAGAGAAAAATTATTCCAGTATTAGGAAGATAAGAACTTCAATCAAATCAAGAATCCCTTAAATCCTGGTGATATAGTTTTACCTTTTAATTGATCCTTGGAGTTCCAGTGGGGGAATCTTTTCTCAAATGGCTGGAATGGTGATTATTTGGTGGTTTGCCAAGTCAGAAGTGGATTTTATGCTTTGGAAGATCTGGATGGTACTCAGTTGGCCAGAAGGTTCTCTCCTGATCAAGTCAAGAATTTTAATTGTTGTGGAGGCGACTTATCCCAGAAGTAAGTCCTCCCAATTGTGCACCATCAGTGTCATTTTTTACATTTTTGTTGTTAAAATCTACTTTATGCCACATAAGTTGTGGAAAAAAACTGTGTGGTCCATAAAATTCCTGGAAAAAATCCCACTCCAAGTTCTGGAAAGCCCACTAGCCCTTGAGTTTCACTCCTGTACCTCTGAAAGCTGAATAAAATCTTCTCTGAAAGGAAAGTTAATATGGCCTTCAGCCTTTAAGAAAGTTTCCATAAGAGAGCATCTAATAACCTCCAATTCTTCTTCCCTTTACTGTAAAGGAAATGTTCCACTTATATATACAACTCAAAAGCACTACTCAAAAAGAATTTAAACCAAAAAAAGAACAACTTTACTTCTGAACATCTTCTTGCGTTCCAAATTGATCCTCCTCACCAATAGTCCCATCCCTTACCCAATCCAATTGATTGAAGTACCTTGGGAAATTATGTTCCCAATCTTCCTAAAAGTTGATTCATGGTAATGCATAAATAATGACAGATCCAAGTTGATTTGTCCTCAATCTTGGAAGTTATTTTTCCAAGCCTCTCTAAGAATCTTGAGTGCTGATGGTTTTTGAGAAAAAGAAATAGTTTTACAAAAAAGATGAAAAAAGAAAATGATGTTGTATATTCCTGCCCTTCAATCCTTCCCTGATCCTTTGATGATCAGATGTGATGGTACAATAAGAGAGAATCCTACAACCCAGAGTTGAGAGTGTGGTTTTAAGTCATCCCTCTCAACCCTAACCTAAGTACAAGTGAAACTGAAATTATAACAAAAATATTAAGAAAGAAACCCTAGAACCCAGAGCCCTAGCCCAACCTCAAGAATACCGCCCAATCCCTCCAAACCCTTCCGCTGTTAAGTAAATCCGGTTTTTCCTTCTCATGTTGCAGCCATCCGCTGCATCCTACTTGGGGACCCTTTTGTTTATCTGTGTCAGCCTCCTGGATTTCAAGATCCTTGATATCCTTTAGCTCCCAGAGGTGATAGAATAAATAATAAATATATTATTCAATAAATGCAGCAAAAATCCAGAAAATATTTTGATAAAGCTTATTGCAAGGTTGATTGGTTTGGATATGGTTTAATTTTAGAAATAAATATCAATAAATTGATTATTAAATAAATTAACAGAGGGGCAAAAAATTATATTGGGAATCTTTAACACCTCTCTTCAGGGAATTCAGTATGAAAAAATGTAGGCCTGGTTACTTTGGAACCTTTAATTTATATTATTAAAGGATATATTGCCCAAAGATAATATTTATATAAAATACACGGTGGAGTGGCAGGACTTTGTAACCAAGCTGCCACGACACAGAAAGGATAATAAGACTCACTTGTGTATTATTAAATCCTTTGGGTACCTGTTTGGGACATACACTGATGGGTTTAAACCTGTTTACTGGGGTTATAAGGTTGTTCAGGAGTTTAAATTGATAAAAAGGGTTGGGGACGGATATTATTAATCAGACTAAAGCCAGTAATCACATACTTATCTCTTATAAGTATTTGAGTACCTTGTCAAAGTGTCTGGATGTAAATATAACTGGTTCTCTGGGTATCAATATCCTCAAAAGAGCTCTTTATTTATAGCTTTTTGAGTCCCAATAGTGTCCTTCTGATAGATACAGGGGCTCAAAGGGACGGAAACTGGGGCTAGAAGGATAGCCAGTGGTAGCCTGTCACGTTTCCTTGGTTCTGTAGCACGCTTAGGATCTAATTCCACAGGGTATGGGAGTTATTCTATTTTATAGTTCATGATTGGACGCTGGAATAACACTAATCTGTCCATTTTATTTTTTATTTAATTAATTATCCTTATTAAATGTTCCCAGCACATTAATACTTATTTTAATAGAAATTCCTAAGGCAGTCTGATTTCAGGTGATTTCTCATTATTTATTAAATAATTGGAGTAAAGTAATGATATTGATTTTACTCCTTATTTTTAAAATTCAGTTTATTCACTAAAATAATTACTTAAAAATATAAGTCGTGGGTAATTATGTGGTATTTTTACAATATTGGTTTTCTTGGTATGTCACAAAAATATTTATGTCTAGAATTTCTCCTAATTCTATATTAAATTATTTTAATATATTTTTAGAAGTAGTCATTATCATATTTTTGACAATTTTGGCACTTTGAATTATATTTAATGAAAAATACATCTAAGGGTTATTTAGGTTTTTTAAATAATTTTATGTATCTTTAGACTATCTCATATCCACAGCAATATTTATTACGTATGTAGAATATTCCCGTGTAGGTTTTAGCATGTTTACACGGTACCTAGGTTTCTCAGGCCGCCTGTCACTTTTTCAATTTGTAGTCCCCCAGCTGCGTAATTTTCAGAGGCCCAGGGCTGCGTACATGGCTTTGACAGGGTGAAATTTCTGTAGCTCAGCCCCGCGCGGCTGTATTGGCTGCCGCGGCTGCGTGCAGGGATTGTGACAGAACACATTTCTGTCTGTAATTCCTAAAATATACACAACACCTCAATTCTGACTGAATTGTAGGCGTGAAACCTTTACGTGACAATGCGTGTGAAATCTTTAAATGGCCAAAAAGTGCAATAGTGGTGCCGTGATATTTTGGTCTTTCTTTTATTAATTATTTAAAATTATAAGGAGTTGGATTTTGAGCATGGGGTCAGTGAGTGACCCTACCTAATTTTGGGTGGAGAATTTATTTCTGCTATAATATTCATGGTTTTCTACTCCTTCATAGGTTAATTTTAATATTATTATTTTCGTATTATTTTTGTTCCTTTTTCAGCTTGCTCTGCAATAGTAGAAAGCTGACATTCCCCCACTGCAAGATATGGTCATATCTGAAAAAAAAATCTGGAGCATGTTTGGAAAAAATTTAATTCCATATATCTTTCAGTTCCCTTTTCTGGCTCTGTAGTTTCTAAGATGTATTGGTCCATCAGGTATATTATTCTCTGATAACCATTCATCTTTGTCTGCGGATTCTCCTTTTTATCTCACTAAGTATATTCTAAAATCTTTTAGTTGTAATATCTCTTTCTTTTCTCTCAATATCCTGCTGACTTTCCCTTTTTCTTTGAAATGGTCAGGTTCTATTGGGATCATTACTGGAGGGAGTCTCTTGGTTGAAAGTTTTTTAATAGGCTAACAGGAAATACTGGGTGCTTTCTTGATAATTTTTCACTCAAGATTACTTTTACAGTATTTTTTTCATGCATTGTTTTCAAAACAAATGGTCCAACAAAGGCTGGTTTCAGCTTTCTGTTAACTACTAAATTGTTGAAGTTGGTAGTGGATATCAATATCTGATCTCCTATTTTAAATTCAGGTTCTCTGTGTGATCTTTCCCATCTCTGTTTGTTGTATTCCACTGCTTCTTCTACACATTTCTGAACATTATTATTTTCCAGGTATATCATTTTATTGAATTCAATAGATGTTGCATGAATTGTGGATAAATTATAGTTTAAGTTATTCCTAGGGAGTTTTGAAATCCATTCTCTTTCTGGTATGTAAGAGGCTTTATTTGTAGTAGAATTTTTACTGCTGTTATAAGCCATCTCTAGAGCTTGGAGTAGGCTTAAGCAATCATGGCAATAACCATTTGAGTTCTTGCATTCTAGACAAAAGCTACAGAACCTTCTTCACATATCTTCTAGGGTCTGTATCATTCTTTCAGCTAATCCATCAGTTTGGGGATGGTATTCTGTAGAAAATGCTAATGTAGTACGCAGTATATCATTTAGATTCCTCCAAAATGCAGAGATGAATTTGCATCTCTGTCACTGATTAAAATGTTGGGTATACCAACATCAGCTATAATCCTATTCCAAAATAGTAGAGCTACATCCATAGCACTATTTTATTTGTGGTTCGGTAAGAATTTTGCCTTTTTAGAGTATCTTTCTACTATGACCAGGACAGATTTATATGAATGCCGGTGACAAAATCCATATTAATGATTTCCCATCTGGTTTTGGGTTCAGAGATCTTCTGTAGGATTCCAAACCTTTTTCCAGTAGTTTTATTATATTTTTGGCAAGTCTCACAGTTAGGAACATAATTCATAGTGACTTCTTTCCATTCTATCAACCAAGCAGTTTGTTTTACTTTCTCTAAGGTTATTTCAGTGGATAGATGCCCTGATGAATGGTTGTCATGGAATTCCGGGATTATGTGTTGTATGTGTTCTTTGTTAATTAGTAACAATACACTGGAATGTTTGTATCTGTAGTATAGGAGACTATCCCAAAAATTAAACCTTCCTGCTTCATACGGTTTAAGTAATGAAGCAGGAAAAGTATTTATCAGAGCTGCTTCTGGGGATTCACATTCCATGATGGTAATCAGTAGTTTGATATCAGAGGAGTAGTTGTCCCTCACTTGATCAAAGAAAGCAGTATCTAATTCACATAAGTGGATCCCCATGATTGGAGAATCCAATGCAAAAAGATTGATGTTCAAGATAGGAACTATATCTTGATCCTCAGGATCATATGCTGGATTGCTAGAGTCATTAGGCAAAGAATTACTACTTGGACTATCAGAATTCTGGTGTTTAGCTCCAGCTTTATGCACTATAGTCATCTGGCCTCTATACTGTTGTATAGCAATTTGCCACCTGAGCATATGTCTGCTGTGGGTTTCATTTTCATGAGAGTTCTTGCAGAATGACAGTCCGTGATCACTTGAGAATTGGTGCCTTCTAAGTAATAGTTTAGCTTTTCTAAGGGCCATAATAGAGCCAAGTATTCCATCTGACTGGCTCCATATCTCTTTTCTGTGTCTTTGATCTGTCTAGATATGAAGAGTAATGGTTTCTCCACTGGTTTATCTTCTTCTATTCTTTCTTGATGTAGAGAAGCTCCCAAACCTTCCACACAGGTGTCAATGTAAAGCTTAAAGAGTTTGGAGTAATCTGGTTGAATGAATAGAGGAGTAGAGGTCATAGCTATTTTTAGTTCCTCATAGTTTTACAATCTCTAATGTGTCATTTGAAAGAGAGTGTTATTGTTGCATATTTCATAGAATTTTAGTTAGCATAGCAAACTTTGGGATGTACTGCCTGTAGTAACTGCAAACACTAATGAAAGACAGTAACTCTGTTTTATTTTGGGGCATGGGTCTGTTCATGACAGCAGCTATCTTATCTTGATCAGCAGCTAGAGTTAGACCAGGGACTATATGCCCTAAAGCTTTCAATTCTCCATATCCAAAGTTGCGTTTTTTCATGTATACTTTGAATCCTGCTTTGGAGATAGTTTTGAGTACTAATCTTATTTAGTTTATATGAGTATCCCAATCATCAGAATATATGATAACATCATCTATGTATACCATCATCCACCCCCGTCTGATGTAAGACCTAGAACTGTATCCATTGTTCTCTGGAAGTGTGGTGGAGCATTATTTATACCAAAGGGCATCCTAAGATATCCATATATTCCCAAATGAAAGATTATCCTCATGAACTTTCTACTTTCAGGGCTTAAAGGTATCTGGTGAAAACCTTTAAGCCTATCCATAGTAGTGATACATTTGGCTTTGCACAAGTTATGTAGATCATGATCAATCAAGGGTATACCATAATAATCTGCCTGATTATAATTATTGAGCATCCTGGAGTCTCCTACCATCCTTGACTTGTCATTATGCCACGCTATGATTACAGGTGTGGTCACATCTACCTGCCCATTGTGCCCGACTTTCCTTAATACTTGTAAGTTTATCAGTTCCTGGGTATTTTCAGCTCACTGATACCAGGAACTTTGGCCTTCTTTAGCTACAGCAAGTGATTTTGGTGTTGGAATAATAATAATTCCAAAAAAATTACGTAAAATACTAAAATGATTGGTTTGGAAGCAAGTGCAAAGTTTGAGTGGTTTGGTTGGATTAAATTGCTTAAAATATATTTTTTTAAGAATAGCCACAGTTAATGGAAACAGGGTATCTTTATTGAATGATAACCTCTCTTCAAGGGGCTTTTTTGAACGGTGTAAAGACCTTGGGACAATGAGGTCCCAAGTGATTACTCAAAAGGGGTTACTCAAGAGGATTGAGTGGACTGGCTGACTCACAGCACTTATTCCTGGAGGCGAGGAGGATATAACTTACCAATTTTAGCAGACACTCCAGGAAAATTGCAGAAATTCACTGTTGAAAGGGTCTCAGGACAATTTTGGGCAATTATTGCTGATATTCTTCAATGCAATTAACAATGAGTTAGAATTAATAATTATAATATCAGAGTGAGGCCATAGATCACTTTTTTATCTTGAATAAACACTTGATCACGGATGGCAAGGGGTCTGGATTGATTACTTAAAAATTACTGGGGTTTAAACCATCTAAAAGGGTTGTCTAATATATTTTTCTGGGGTAATAAGATCTTCTCAGGGCACGTAGAGAGGTTTGTGCTTGTGTTCTGAGGCTGGTAGGCTAAAAAGGGATATTTTGGCACATATTCTTGGTGCTGTCAACTGGCTAGCCTTTCATGTGTCATATATCTATGTGAAATAATTGTCAGAAGGTATTCCAATTTCAATTTGTTATTTTTATGGTTCAGACATATTTACTTATTTTGTATTACTTTATTTTGAGTGGCATGGGTAGAATTGGGTATTTGTAGATTTTACGTTATCTTCTGCACATTTTGGTAATTTTTAATAATTTTTTGGTAGAATTCTTGTTGTTTTTTGTGGTTCATAAAGATTTTGCAATCTTATTTACGTGACAACCTTTATTATTGCTTCTCAAAATTTATTTGCTTCATTTTTTTGATTTTAATATTTTCATCGAATTTTCTTGGTTTTTTAAACATCTTGCTATCCATCAGTCAATTTGTTACATATTCATGATATATGCATGCAGGTTGTAGCATGTTCCTGCGGTACCTGGCTGTTGGAATTATCACAACTGATGTCAACGCGCGCAGGCTTGAAAGCTGTGTGCGGGGATCCGTCAACAGTCATTTTGCATGCGGGTTTCTTGACATGCGTCTACATATTGAGTGTCAGGCTTGTGTACCCTTGGTATATGAATGCGGGGCTGCGCACGGGAATTGTGACATAACAAAAATCTGCCTGTAACTCCTAAAATTTACAAAACACCTCAATTCTGACTGAATTTTAGGTGTGAAACCTATTAATGGCTTTATGTGTGAAATATTAGAATTGCCAAAAGGTTCCATAGTGATGTTGTGGTTTTTTGGTCTTTTTCTTCTGAAATTATTTGAATCTATAAGGAGTTGGAATTCAAGGACAGGGTCAGTGAGTGAACCCACCTATTTTTGGGTGGTGAATTGATTTCTGCAATAATATATTTGGATTTTGAACTCCTTCTAATTTTATTTTTTATTTTCTGTTTTTGATCTGCTTTGACAGGTTGCTCTTGTCAACTAGCAAGCTGACATCCCCCCACTCCAAGATATGTCTATATCTGAAAAAAAAATTGGGGTTTGGTGTCTTTTGTTAGCCCTGTAATTCCTCAAGTGGATAGGTCCATCAGGGATGTTGTTATCAGGTAACCATTGATCTCTCTCAACAGATTCTCCTTTGTATCTGACTAGGTATAGTCTGACATCTTTGCCATTTATCCTTTCCTTCTTGTCTTTAAGGATTTTGCCTGTTTATCCTTTGTCTTTCTCAGTTTCTTCAGTAACAGGAATTTCTGGTGACAGATTCTGTTGTCCTTCCCTGGGACAGAAGTGTTTGATAAGAGTTACTGGAAACACTGGGTGCTTTCTGGAAGGTTAATCACCAAGAATCACTTCTACTGCATTCTTCCCATGGAGTTTCTTGATAGTAAAGGTCCAAAAAAAGCAGGTCTGAGTTTCCTGTTCCCTGCTAGTTTGGTAAAGTTGGTAGTAGAGATTAAGACTTGGTCACAAATCCTGAAATCAGGTTCTTTGTGGCTTTTATCCAACCTTTGCTGGTTATATTCAACAGATTCTTGAAAACATCTAGCAGTATGTTTATTGGCAATGTCTAACATGTTCTTAAATTCAAGTGATGTGGGGTGAATATTGGTTAGCTGCTGGTTCAGGTTATCCTTGGGTAGTTTAATAATACATCCTTATTCTAGTACATAGAGTGCTTCTTTAGTGGTAGAATGTTTGCTGCTGTTGTCGGCCATTACAAGAGCAGGTAAAAGGCTAACCCAATCATGGCAATACCAATCAGTATTCTTTTATTCTACACAAAAACAATAGAACCTTCTGATAATGTCTTCTAGGGTCTGAATCATTCTTTCAGCTAATTCATCTTTTTGGGGGTGATAGGCTGTAGAGAAGGCTAAAGTAGTGCCTAACATGTTGTGGAGATTCCTCCAAAATTCAGAGATGAACTTGGGATCCCTATCACTGATGATGATGTTAGTGACTCCCACGTCTGCGCTGAGTCTATTCCAAAACAGTAAAGCTACTTCCATGGCAGTATCCTCCTATGATTGGGTAGGAATTTTGCTTTCTTAGAAAACCTGTCAAATATGACTAGGCCTGATTTGTTGGAATAGGCTCCTCCTGGGGGTAATCTAGTTACAAAGTCCATGTTGATTATTTCCAATCTTTTCTTAGGTTCAGTAATCTTCTGTAGTAGACCAAACCCTTTTCCAGTGGTCCTGTTGGACTTCTGACAGGTTTCACAAATGGTGACATACTGGACTTTGGAATCTCTCCAATTCTTCCACCAAGCAGTTTGTTTGACTTTTTCTAGGGTGCTATCAGTGGATAAATGACCAGCTGAACAGTTCTTGTGGCACTCAGCTAGGATATGTTTGATATGGTCTTCTCTGGTTAACACTATAACACTGGAGTGTTGGTGTCTATAGTATACTAGACCATCCCATAACGTGAACCTTCCTGCTTTGTAAGGTTTCAGGAGAGTTTCAGGTAGACTGTTAATCAGTTCAGATGGTGGAGATGTACTTTCCATAATGGTGATTAGGGTCTTCATGCTAGGGCTATAAGCTTCGTTGATGGAGTTGAACAGGGATTCATACAGTTCAAATATCTGGATTCCTAGAATGTGTGCCTCAATATTCATCATGTTAATTTTAAGTATAGGAAATATATCATTATCTTCTGGATCATAAGGAGGGTTACTTGGATCATTGGGTAGAGCATTCCTACTCAAACTTTCAGCATTCTTGTTTTTAGAACCAGCTTGATGAACTATGGTCATCTGACCTCTGTACTGTTGAATGGCTCTCTGCAATCTTAACATATGCCTGCTAGGGGTTTTCATGTTCATTAAAGTCCTGAAAGCATTGCAATCAGTAATTACCGTGAACTTGGTACCTTCCAAGTAGTAATGCATTTTTTTCCAGAGCCCAAACTAAGGCAAGGCATTCCATTTGGCTTGCACCATACCTTTTCTCAGTCTTTTACTCGTCTGGATAAAAAGAGTGTGGGCTTTTCCCCTGGTTTCTCATTTTCTATCACTTCTTGGTGTAAAGCAGCTCCAAGCCCTTCTATGCTAGCATCTATATAGAGTTTGAAAGGTTTAGAATAATCAGGTTGAATCAGTACAGGAGCTGAGGTCATGGCCAGCTTGAGTTCTTCATTGTTCTTGACCCTTTCTTGATTCATTTCAAACATGGTGTTGTTGTTGCAGATCTCATACAAACATTTGGTTAGAAGGGCAAACATAGGTAGATACTTCCTATAGCAGCTGCAAAAGCTGATAAAGGATAGGAGTTCAGTTTTTTTCTGAGGCATTGGCCTATTCATCACAGCTGCTATTTTGCTCTGGTCAGCAGTTCAGGTTAGTCCTGAAACAATGTGTCCTAAGGCTTTCAGTCCTCCATAAACAAAGTTACATTTCTTCATTGATACTTTTAATCCAACAGCAGAGATTGTTTCAAGGACTAGCCTTACTTTTTCCATGTGGGCATTCAAATCATCAGAATAAATGATAACATCATCAATGTATACCATCATCCATCCTTTCCTGATGAATGATCCTAAAACTTTATCCATCATCCTTTGGAAGTGAGAAGGAGAATTTTTGATACCAAAAGGCATCCTAAGGTACTAATAAATGCCCAAATGACATATAATCCTCATAACTTTCTGGCTATCAGGACTGATAGGTATCTGGTGAAAACCTTTCAGCATATCCATTTTAGTGATGAACTTAGCCTCAGAGAGGTTATTGAGATCATGGTCAACCCTCGGAATAGGGTAATAATCAGCTTGGGTATGGTTGTTAAACATTTTAAAGTCTCCAACCATCCTAGACTTATCATTGTGCCAAGATATAATTACTGGAGTTGTAATTTCCACTTGTTCATTGTGACCTAATTTCCTTAAGACTTGTAAGTCAATCAATTCTTGGATATGAGTCTCCAGATCAGTCCTAGATTTTGGACTAGAAGGGTAAGCAGGTCTCCTGAGGTTGGGAGGGTAAGGAGGTTAAATGGTTAAGGTTAGAATCATTTCATGTCCTTGGATTTTACCAATTGGGTGATCCCTGGTGCAGAAGGCATTCTGATTTTCAAAGCAGAATTGAAGTATGTCCCTTTTTTGGTCTTCACTTATCAGGGGATTCAGGGCTGCTTGCAAGAAGTACTCCTGGTTGAACTTCTCCAGGTGTTTTTCATAATTTGAATCAGAAGTTTGAGAATTAACATAGCATATTTGCAACTTCTTGTTCCAGTCTCCTCCTACTGTGAAGTACCTGCCCTTACTTTGGAATACATTACATCAATACCATATAGGCCAAGAGAATCATTCCCTAGAATGAAATAATCACACACTCCATTCTGGAGCACTACAAACTCAATTTTCAGTTTGAGTGATCCTTTTGAGTGTTTTAGGATAATATCAGAGGACCAAACTCCAATGGCATTAAGAGAAGAGTTACAACTGCTGAACTTAGCCTGAGGTACTGGTAGTAAGTTTGCTTTCCAATTTTGGTCTTCTTGTTCCAAATAAGTTGAACTAAAACACAAGCAAAAGGCTCCACTGTCTAAGATTAACTTAACAGGAGATCCTTGGATTAATATAGTAGCATAGCAGGTTTAGCCAGAAGTGTAACTTTTACCGGAAGAAGGTTTGAAAGTCAGAGTTTTGGCTTCAGGCACATGGTGGATTTTCATATTGGGATTCCATTGTTGTGGTAAGTTGAAATCTTCATCAACAGAGTTAATGTGGAAGAAAGATGTTATACTTCCTTCAATGAAACTGATGGGGTTACTAATCATTAATTCATACTCAGATAGAGATCCATCAGTGTCATCAAGTTGGGAATCAGGTTCATTTTCATTCTCCTTTCCTTCAATAAGATTGATCTTTCTCCTAGGTTGGGGGCAGTCAGGTCTCACATGCCCAGTTTGGTTAAAATTCCAACATACCTTTTCCTTAATATCAGAATTTTTATTAACTACTAGTTGGGGAGTGGTAGTGTCTTTGGTTTTGGGATTGTATTCTTCTCAAGTCTTGGGAGTTGGTTCCTTAGGTCTATTGTTCCATTTGTCAAGACCATTGATATCAATGGTTTCTTCTCAAATACCAATGAGGGTGAAGAGATCAGCATCCATGGGAATTCTACACCTCACACTGTGATTAAGGTTTCTGGGACACAGATTGAGGAGCCTTTCATTGATTTCCTCTTTATCAGCTTCAGGATAGAAAAAATATAGCCTTTTCTTTTGTTCCAAACACCACTTGTGGGGTTTGTTCTTAAAGGGGTCAAAAAGTGAGTTCTCAAAGGTTTTCATCATCTTTCTTTCACAGATTCTGGTGCCAAAATGTTCTTTGATGAGGAACTTCCAAGAGTTCCAGGTTTGAGATCCTACTTCTCCTCTTTTGTTGATAAACCAATCCAGAGCTACTCCTTCAAACAGCCTTGGTAGTCCTACTACAGCTATAGTATCTGGAAGTTCATAAGAGGAAAGGGTATAGTCAATTAATTTAATGAAACTGATTGGTTTTATTCTCCTTCTCCTGAGAATTCATGCAATCCAGTTACAGGAGGCAAGAGTTTCAAAGCTTGTTCAACTTCAGGGGTAGGACTAGGCCAGCAAGACTCATTCCTATTCATTCCAGAATTAATAGAGATGTTAGGAGGGATGATTGTCCTGGTGGGTTTTGATTCTTCTATTTTGACTACAGGAGGGGCAGTTGTTTTAATTTTGAGGTCTCTTAAATCATTCTTAACCATACCTAGTTCCAAAGCCATTTTGTTGCTTAATAAGTCAATTTTATTAACAAGATGAACAGAAGGGGTATCAGTTTTTTTCTTAGTTCTCCTTTGAGTTGCTCAAGGAGAAGGAGTATCTATTCCTGTCCGGAGGAACAGGTGGTACCAATATGATTAATTAAAGATGCTTTATTTAAATCAATGGTGTTCTTTAAGAATTGAATTTCAGACTCATTGGCTCTCAGATGGTCAGTTTGATTTTGTATTGATTGGATTGCTTTGTCAAATTGTTTGTGAATATTGTCTAGATTGTTACTCAAGATGTTAAAATTATGGAAGAAATTTCCAGAAAACTTGTTAAACAATGGTGTTATATCATCAGAATCTGATTTTGATACACTTTCTTCCATTTCTGAGCTAGAGATATTATATTGTCCCAACCTTTGGGTTCTTCATCCCTTGATGATTTGAGGACCTCAAATTTTTGGGGTCTTTTCCCTTTAATTTGGCTAGTTGATCCCAAGGGTTCCATTTTTCCACGTATTTATCTAACTCTGCTCCAGGAATCAATTTCTGCAGGGCTATTTGAGAGGACTTGGCCCGTGAAATAGCCTTTATGATGGCTGCTGAGTCCTCCTGCTCTTGGGCTAGCTTGTATGCGTCCCATTGACTCACATGATCCTTCACCAGATCTTTGATCTTGGACTCCTTGGCCAAGTCCAGACTGGGAGGCGTAGGAGGAGGAGTAGCCTTGCGTGACAACTTTCCAGGCAAAGGACTCACTTGCAACAGTTTTTTTGGTCAACTTGGCGGGTGCGGGTTCTGGCGGGTTTTGCAGCACTTGAATTGTGGGTTTGAGCCCCCTCATTGTGCTTGCTACAGGCACTTGCACGGGAGCTCTTTCCTCCAGGAAGTGGTCCATGGGACGGGGCTCATCTGGTTGCACGGGTTTTGGGCCTGCTGTGCAAAATCTTGCAAAAATGAGTATAAGTCTTCTCAAAACTTGGTAAAAAATGATAAAATATATAAAAAAAAATTATTTTAAATTTTTTTCTAGCTCACTTAAAATTAAATTCTATGGTTCTAAGGTTTGTTAGGGTTGAAGTAGTCCTTGGTGGGTAATCCAGGGGGTTCTTTGTGGGTACCAATGAGGTCTTGTCTTAAATCCAATGATCTGTGGTGAGAACTTTTTTCTAACAGGTCATGCTCAATAAAATCTGAATGGGGAAAAGTTCTTTCCACTGAAAATAAGTTAAAAATTAGATTTTAATAAGTTTTAGGTTTAATATAATTTTTTTTAATTTTTACAAAATTTTTATTAATTTTTGAATTTTTTTTCAAAATTTTTCAAAAAAATATATAAAATAAATATATAGAGCATACTTTCTTTATTTTTTATCTTTGTTAAAGAAATAGATTTTTATTTGATATTTCTTCCAAACCGTGTGTTGCCTAAGTAAAGAATTAAAATTAATAAGCCTTTCAAGTTCTAATTGTTTATCTTTTAAAGCTTGTTGTTTATAATGGTTTAATTTTATTTGTGGTTGCTCACAGGAGTTATGATAACAGGTAAAAAATTAGGGATGCTTTCTTCTTTTCTTTGTTTTAGAAGGTTATGATAATAATTGATTAATTCATGATTGGTCTTAAGATTCACTGGAAGAATAACAATAAAAAAATTAATAAGTATTTTTACTTATATTTACATAGATTATCTGGTCCAAAGAAATTAATTGATTAAAAATTAATTATTCAGGGATATTTTCGGGCCAGACACCCAGTTGTCAGCTTACTGATACCAGGAAACTTTCCATCCTTTAGATACAGCAAGTGATATTGGTTTCGGAATAATAATAATTCCAAGAAAATTACATAAAAGACTCAAATGATTGGTTTGGAAGCAAGTGCAAAGTTTGAGTGGTTTGGTTGGATTAAATTGATTAAAATATATTTTTTCAAGAGGGGCCAAAGTTTATGGAAAAAGGGGATTTTTATTGAATAACAACCTCTCTTCAAGGGGCTCTTTTGAACCGTGTAAAGACCTTGGGACAATGGGGTCCTAAGTGATTACTCAAAAGGGGTTACTCAAGCGGATTGGGTGGACTGAATGACTCACAGCCCTTATGCCTGGGGGCAAGGAGGAGATAAATTACCAATATAAGCAGAAACTCCAAGAAACTTGAAGAACTTCATGGTTTAAATTGTCTCAGGAAAATTTTTGGGGATTATTGCTGATATTCTTCAATGAAATTAACAATGGTTTAGAATTAATAATTATAATATCAGACTGAGGCCATAAATCACTTGTTTATCTTGAAAAAACACTTCATCATGTTAAGACTGTGAAAAGGAAGATTTTTTTGGTGGGAGTTGAACCCACAACCTCAGATAGACTGAGACACATACTAGAGTTCTGTCTTTACCAACTAGGCTACAGACGCTTGTGGCTTCCAGGGTTGTTTGGTATTACTGGTCTAGGTTAAACTGCACAGCCTCCGTAGTGTGGTGATACATCATGTTAGCAGGTTGAACCTTAACAGATCATGGATGGCAAGGGGTCTGGACTGATTATTTAAAGATTACTGGGGTTTAAACCATCTAAAAGGGTTGGTGTATATATTTTTCTGGGGTAATAAGATCTTCTCATGGAATGTAAAGAGGGTTGTGCTTGTGTGCTGAGGCTGGTAAGCTAACCAGGGCTACTTTGGCACGTAGTCTTGGTGCTTTCAACTGGCTAGCATTTCATGTGTCATCCTTCTATGTGAAATAATTGTCAGAAGGTATTCAAGTATTAATTTGTTATTTTCATGGCTCAGACATATTTCCTTATTTTGTCTTACTTTATTTTGAGTGGCATGGATAGAAGTGGGTATTTGAAGATTCTAAGTCATCTTCTGCACATGTTGGTAATTTTTAATAACTTTTAGGTAGACTTCTTGGTGTTTTTTTTGGTTCATAAAGATTTGGCAATATTTTTTAAGTGACAACCTTTATTTTTTTTTCTCAATATTCATTTGCTTTTACTTTTTTGATTTTCTTATTTTTATTCAATTTTCTGGGCTTTTTAAACATCTCCCTATCCATCATTGAATTTGTTAGATATGCATGATGTATGCATGCAGGTTGTAGCACAGTCCTGCGGTACCTGGCTGTTGGAATGAGCATGACTGATGTTGACGCGCGCAGGCTTGACAGCTGCGTACGGAGCTCCGTCAAAAGTCATTTTTCATGCGGTTTTCTTGAAATGGGTTTACATATTGAGTGTCAGGCGTGTGTACCTTTGCTATATGAATTTGGGGCTGCGCGCGGGAATTGTGACATAACACAAATTTGCCTATAACTCCTAAAGTATATGCAACACCTCAATTCTGACTGAATTTTAGGTGTGAAAACTATACATGGCATTATGTTTTGAACATTAGAATGGCCAAAAGGTGCCATAGTGGTGTCGTGGTTTATTGGTCTTTTTCTTCTGATATTATTCAAAAATATAAGGACTTGGAATTCAAGGGTGGGATCAGTGAGTGACCCTACATATTTTTGGGTTGGAAATCCATTTTTGTAATAATATATATGTATTTCCCACTTCTTCTAGTTTTATTTTTTATTTTCTGTTTTTGATCTTCTTTCAAAGGTTTCTCTTGTCAAGTAGCAACCTGACAGATATTTTCTTCAAGAGCTATTCTAGACTGCGGAATAGAGGGATAAGCTGGTCTTCTTAGGTTTGGAGGATAAGGAGGCTTAATAGTCAATGTTAATACCATGTCATGTCCTTTCATATCACCAATGGGGTGCTCTCTAGTAAAAAAAGCATTTTGTTTCTCAAAGCAGACTTTCAATATATCTTTCTTCTGTTCCTCAGAAAGTTTTATCATTAGAGCTGCTTGAGAGAAGTATTCTTGATTAAATTCTTCTAAATTTTTTTTGGTAAGTGGAAGAGGAGAAGTTAGATTGGATGGTGCATATCTTAAACTTCTTGTCCCAATTACCACCCGCTCTAAAGTATCTCTGTTTACTCTGGAACAAATCTATACCATATAGACATTAAGCATCATTACCTATTATCAGGTAGTCACATAATCTGTTGAGAAATACCACAAATTCCACTTGTATTTTCAAATATTCTTTAGGATAGGTTAAAATCATAGGAGAAGTCCATAATCCAATAGCACTCATGTTAGAGTTGCAAGAGATAAACTTGGCTTTTGGGACGGGGAGAAGCTGTTCTTTCAAACGGGGATCCCATTTGTTTAAGAATTCAGTAAGGACACATGAGCAGAAAGCTTCACTATCAAGTAATAACCTTATTGGTCTGTCTTTATACAATCCTGTTGCATAGAAAGTTTGACCATTATTATAAATCTTACCACTCATAGTTTTAACTGTTAATGGTTCAAAATCCATGATATGTCTAGGAATTATATGGTAGGATCCCATTGTTGGGGAAAAAGAGAGTCCCCATGGATGTTATTGATTTCTATAGAAGTTCCTATATGTCCTTCTATAAAATTAACAGGGTTGGTCAGTATCAATTCACATTCAGAAAGGGATCCTTCAGTATCAGCTATATCTTCATAGTTCTGATTCCCTTCAACCCCCTGCTCTTCTTCCAAGAATTCTATCTTTCTTTTTGGTAAAGGGAAGACTTGTCTTGTATGCTTGGTCTTGTTAAAATTCCAACAAGTTCCAGGAACTCTCTCTCTATCCCTGTTATCATTAGGTTTCTTAGTGTCAGAGATATTTATCAGAGGGGTTTGTTCTCTAGTATGATTAATGTTGAAGTTATCTTTAGGTCTAGAAGTAACCTTCTTGTCTAACCCATTCATATCTATGACTTCTTGAAACACATTGATTAGAGTTGGTAAGTCAGCATCCATACTCATCCTGCATCTGACACTATGTTTAAGATTTCCAGGACACAAAATGAGGATTCTTTCATTTAATTCCTCTTTATCAGCATCTGGATAGAAGAAATCTAGTATTCTCTTCTTTTTCAAGCACCATTTGTGAGGCTTATCCGTGGAGGTATGAAATGAGAAATTTTTGAAATTTTTCATCATTTTTATTTTTCTCATTCTAGAACCAAATTTTTCTTTGATTAGAAGTTTCCAAGAGTTCCATGGTAAGGATCCCACTTCCTCTCTTTTACTAATAAAGCAGTCTAAAGCTACTCCTTCAAATATTCTGGGCAACCTGACTACAGCTATAGCTTCAGGTAGTTCATATGAGTTAATTGTGTATTCAATAAATTTAATCAAGATTAAACAATTATATTCTCCTTCACTGGAGAACTTAGGCCATTCAGAAATTGGGGGTAAACGTTTGAGGTCCTGTTACATTTCAGGGGTAGGACTAGGCCTAAATGTGTCAGTCCTATGCATTCCTAGTAAGGGTGGTGCATAAGGAGTAGTTGTTTGTCTGGGAGGTTTTGGTTCCTCTGTGGTACTCCCCAAGGGGTTCGTCAGACAGAATTTTCATTCTCTAAGATTATTCTTGATCAGATTAAGTTGCAGGTCCACTTTATAAATAAGCAGTTATAATTTTTCACTAAGGGACAGAATGGATCTGTTAGTAGTATTTATGACTTCTTCTTTTAAAGGCTAAGAGACATAATAAAATCTTCTTGGATACCTGATATCATATTCTCAATTGTTTGGGTATGTCTTATTTTACCTTGATTAATTGTTTCCAATAATTGTTCTGTAAAATCCTTGATATCTTCCATTCCCACAGATTTTGTTTGTTTATTAAGTAATTTGGCTACTACTGATGTTAACTTATCCATTTGGGTATAAAAAATGTCCCAGTTTCTACAAATAATCTTGAAATTATGGCAAATATCATTAGAAAAGGAAGTAACTACATCATATTTTGGTTTAAAAAAGTTACTGGGTTCAGAATTCCAGGCTTATTGTTGTACACCTTTTTCCACTATTGAGCTAAGGATATGAACTAATCCCAATCATTCTTTCCCTTTGGCTTTGGATTGGAATAAGATCTCTTCTTTCCTGATCCTCTGCCTTTCAGTTGGGCCAATTTATCCCAAGGATTCCACTTTTCTACTTAGGATTCTACCTCTTTCCTTCAAATCATTTAATGAATAGCTATCTGTGTAGCTTTGCCTGGGAGATTATCTTTTTCATAGATACAATGTCCTCCTTGGCTTTGGTTTCTTTGAACTCTTCCCAAGATTTCACTTTTTCTGTGAACAATTCTTTGATCCCGGCTTCCTTGGCCAGATTCTACTGGGCTAGCTGCAGGTAATCTTCTTGTAATGGAGGGGTGCTTAACTCTACTACCTTCTCCGGCTCTAGGTTTGGGGAGGGCAACAGTAATTGGGGCTGTTCCTTGTCCACAAACATTTGATTCACAAGTTCCAGTCCCCTCATGGTTGTCATTATTTGTGGTTTCACAGTTACTGGGACCTCCTGGGAAAGATCCATAGCAGGGAATTATCCCTGGGCTCTTGTGTTACCTCTATTCATATTGAATATAATGTTTATAAGTATTGTTCTAAAGAAAAATCCTTGAAAATAAGTTTATTTGAAACTTACTTGGGTTGATATTCAAAGTTAACAGGACTTTATTGGGATTAAATTGGTCCTTAATAGGTAGTCCTGGGGTTTTGGTGTGTTCTAATGAAGTCTCACCCTTCCAATCAATATTTTCAGGGCGTCAAGAGATATCTGGGACTTCTTGATCCAATAAATCAACTTAATTGATGGTGGTTTCTGGTATAGGACGTTTCACTGATGATAAAAAAGATATTTTATTGGTTCAATAAAATATATTAATATTATTTTAATAAAAACAATATGGTAATACCAGTTTTGTACTTACTTTTACATTTTATGAAGTAATTTATACGGTATTTTCTCCAAGCTTTATGTTCTCTGAATATGGCTTGAAAGTTGATACGCCTCCCAAGATCTCCTTGTTCAGGGAGTTTATTTAAGCGTTTATGTTGTGGTGCCCCATCCTGGAAACCCTGGCCAGTGCGGAGACTTTAATTTTTTTATGATTTTTCCTTATCATCATTCATACGGATCATTATCAAAAAAAAAAAAAAAAAAGAAAAAAATAAGAAAAAAGAAAAACTATCCATTGCCATTGCAATTGCCATTTTCATTGCCATCCTCATGCCCCCATGCCCTCATTTCCAACTACTGATGCCACGAATTATCCCTGCCTCAACTGGACACTTTCACTAGCACAATGGCTTCTCGACCAATCTTATTTTCTCCAAGCCTGATTGATCTCAACTTGATCAATTAGATTAAGATTAGTAAGGATCCCCCAAGAACTAAACCCCACCCCAAGCCTTGTTTGAGGATGATGACTGAGGAAGGAAGGAGATCAAGTTCAATGAGGTCAATTGTCAATAGATCACTCAGACCAACCAATTTGAGTTGCTCCAAGGGTCAAACTGCACTCCCATGGTTTCAATCCATCTTGATCATCATCATCATCAGCTTCCCCTTCAATCCCAACCCACTCCAACTTGTCATGGCTCTAGGAAAAATATCTTCTTTACCTCCTTCTCCTGCATTCCTACTCCTCCCACTACCCATCATCCTTGATCCCCCTCGGCCACCCTAGCCGATCATCTCCACAACGCTCCCCAGAGTGCTTCCAATCAGCACCCACAATGTGCCCTTCAGACTCACCCCAACAACTGTCCTCTACACCACCTCACCGGCTTGCTCATCACCCAATCAGTTACAACCTCCTCTCCCTCAACGTCCCAAGTTATCATCCAACCCATTGGGTAGTATATCTACCAGCAGTTCTCAGTCTCACGATTGGTTCAAGAGTCTCCTGGACACCAATCATCATCCCCTCCCTCTACCCGTACCTAGCCGACGTATGCGGGCTCCCTCACTCTCCTACGGACTGGTTGGATTGGATCCTCCAACTCACAACCTCTGCAGCTCAGAACCACCATCATTGGCTACCTCATCCAGTCCTCTCAAGCGCCTGTCTACCTCATCCTTTCCACCTCCAGCTTGCCTGTCTCCCACACGGCTTTTCCGTTGCCCGCGCGGGTCTCAACTGTCTCCCGGGCCCATCAGCATGTCCGCGGGCCCCTCAATAGCTACTCTCCCGCACGTGCCCACCATTGGCATGGGCCAGGGTCTTGATTCAACTCTTCTGTTTTTTTTTTCTGAGTTTTTGTTTGTTTGTTTTTTTCTTTTGTTTTCTCATGAAAATCATCCTCAAAAAAAAAAAGATCTTTTTTCCGCTCTATTTGTAAATCTCTCTTGTAAATAGTCTACAGACCTCTTTTTTTATAAAAGGAGGGGCTCTCCCCTTCCTTTTACAAAAAATCATCCATGGGAGTTTGTGCTTATGTCCCCCCCATTATCATGAAATTAGATCCTGATCTTTATCCTGGGTATATCTCTGATTGCCCCCTGATCCATTTTTGACCCTGAATCTTTGCCCCTCTGTGGCCTGATCATTATCACCAACTAATAGCCTTTCTGGTTGAAGAAAAATTCTTTCTGTTGGAATTTTTGAGTGTGTTATACCACTCCTTGATCCCTTTCTCTGACCATACTGGTCCTGATCCCTGATCATCTTTCTGGAGCCAATCAAGATTGATTGAAGAGGTCTTATTAAGCTTAAGACCTGGAGTGTTATACCTCCCTTTATTTCCTTTGGAGTTGCATTCTGCCAGCCTACCCTTGAGCCCCTTGAGAAGTGTTGAGGTTATCCTGGCTTCAAATCAGTTATTTTTTGCTTTTAGAGCTTCTTAAACATTGTGCTTTGTCTTGTACATCCACCCTCAGTTATCTGGTACCCTTCGAGCGCTTGATTGCGGAGAGTTGGGCAGATTCATTGAGAACCTGGAGGTTGGTTGGGTTTGAGTTGATCATCCCCAATCTCTTGCTGACGACCAGAGTTATTAGCTTGTGGGTGTTGTTTACATACAACAGCTTTTGTTCTTTGAACTCTAAGAAGACTTTAACTTCTTTTGTTCAAGTTTTTCCCTGCATAATCTTGTCTCAGATAGTGCTGTTCCATTGCTACCAAACTATTATCATCTTTATCCTCTACTCCTTGATTCCTCATTTACCAGGTTCTGGACCTTTATCTTGGTTACATCTAAATATTTTTGTAACACTCAGGAGGGCAGCCTAAACAGCACCTTTCCCCTCCACAGAACTGCCACGGCCTAGCACTGTTTGGAGTCTTATATTTAGTCCCCCAGGCCGGGATTGAACCAGAAACCTTGAGATTTACAGTCCCAACTTGAAGAATCAACTCCGAAATCCAATCTGATTTTTCTCTTTTTTTCTTTTTTTCCTTTTTTATTTGTTCTTTTTTTTTCAGATCTGATCCGTGGAGGCAACTTGGTCCAGAAGAAATTCCTCCCAATTGTGCACCATCTGGGCAAGATCCTTGTTGTTTTTGTGAAACTCTACTCTTGCCACACTTGTGAGCGACCTTGGAACTCTGCTTGTTTTGATCTCTTAGGAACCCTTTGACATGGAATCTGCTGGATCCTCCTTTTCTGTTTGGTCCAAGATCGTCAAAATCAAACCTCAGAACAAAAACTTAGGCTTCAATGGGACCAATGTCAAAAAATTCCTGGACTCCTATGAGATGGCTGCTGAAGTATATGGTGCCAGTGAACATGATATGGCTTATCAGTTACAATTGTTTATCTCTTCTGATGAAGTTATGGAGGTTATCGAATCGTTTGATGGATTTGAAAATCATAACTGGAGGCTCCTGAAGGAGGCTATGTTGGCCTATTGGGGAAAAATAGATGTAGCCAGATTTACTTTGCAAGACTTGGATGCCCTGGTTTCTCAATGGATCTCCAATGGTGGTGTCTCTTCAGCTTCAGATTTTCAGTCTTTCAGAAAATCTTGGGATCCTATCCAATCTTACCTCATCAGCAACAATCACATCAACACTTTGGATGAAATTTGAGCCCAATTTTTCCAATCCTTTTCACCAGGAGTCCAGGAAAGAATTAAGGATGAACTGGTCAAATCTGGATCAATGATAACTACTCGGGATAATTGATTCAAACTTCCTGCTTTTCTGGTTTTGAGGGAAGCAGTGGACAAGGTCATGAAAGGTCAAACTGCCCTCAATTTTGAACAGACCAGAATTGCTGAACCAGTCCATGCTCCCTCCTTCCAAGAATCCAACAAAATCATGAACAAGATGGAAGCTAATTGTAGACCCAAATCAAATCCCCAGGCCAATAAGGAATCTGCTACTATAGATGAGATCACTAAATTACTTCAGGCATTTATAGATCAGAAAACATCCTCTTTAGCCACTCTTAAACCTTCTAATTCTGTTCCTAAATCTACTCTAGTCTGTTATTATTGCCATAGGGAAGGCCATGGTACTGGTAGATATCCTGAACTCCAGAACGACAAGGAGGAGAGGTTAGTAGAGCAGAAGGGAAATAATTCTTTCCTTCCTAATGGTGCTTTGATCCCGTTTGATTCATCTTGTCCCATCCATCATCTGGTGGCCTCATACCAACCACCAACTCCCAAGAAGGCATCCTTGGTCTCTGTGGATTTTCAATCATCCTGTGGAACTCTGAAACCTTGGTATCCTCCAACTATCACTTCTTCCAGCTTCTCTGGCACCTATCAATCCAATCCAGCTAGGAAACGCCTTGAGGAACCAAAACCTCATAAGTCTCCTCCTGTTCCATCCTCAATCCTGCAGAAACCTGTTAAACGTCGATCTTCACCTGAGCTTCCTTCTTCTGATGTGGAAGAAATGGAAGTAGAAAGGGAACCACTTATAGAAAGTTTCCAGGACAACTCTGATCTTCCCCCTCTTCAACCTGTCCAACCTTCAGATCCTCTTCCCGCACCTATTTCATCTGATCTTCCTCCCTCCACCCAGCCCAAAGTTTGATTTGAGAGGGGCATGTCCAAGGACTACCCTAATGCTGTGGAAGGAGTATTAAAAAAAATTTCTGATCCTAAAATCCCTGATCTATCTTTGGCTGAACTCCTGTCAATCTCTCCATCTGTGGCTGAAGGGATGAAGAAATGGTTTTCTCGTCGACGTGTGGAGATTGGTCCGGATGAATTAAAGGTTTCCTCTGGTACTCTGATGGAGGATTCTGGTGGAAAAGATCCCTCTTCAGATGCCAACCTGTATTCCTGTCCTCTTGGCTTTCTCCCATTTCATCTTGGTGATTCGGCAAAAAAGGTTTCTCTCCTTGTGGATTTGGTTTCTCAGCTCAACTTGATTTCGGACTCCATGGCCTGCAAGCTTAAACTTAGCCCAAGGGTCAGTTTCAATTCTGCTGTGTATGGAATAGGGAACCAGTCCTGTGACCTGGTTGGGATTGCTGAGGATATCCCTGTTCAAATTGGTCAAAATATTGTTGGCACCTGTCACTTCTGGATCACTCGTCTGGAGGGTCCCATGATCTTGGGAAGGCCTTTATTAATGGACTTTGGTGCTACCCTGATGTTTTCTGATCAAGTTGGGGAGAAAATTCTCCTCCCTGATGCTGATGGCAAAAAGATTGAAGTTCCTCTTTGTTCTCTGGATTCTGGTTGTAAGGAAAGAGACTTCCCTGGTCATCCTCCCAAATCTGTCCTGAAAAGAAAGCAGAAAGAAAACTCTCATTCCTCTCATCCTCATTTTTTAGAAGAATAGTTGGCCCTACTGATAGTTGAAATGTTTGGGAAACTAGAGTTGAATTGCGACCAACAGAGGGTCTAATGAAATTGGATCAGAAACAAGGTTGAGACAAAGAAAGAAAATAAAACAAAAAGGAAAGAGGATGATTGAGTTGATAGAAATGAGAGGAGACCAACAGTACCGGCAGAAACACCTAGAGAATCGGCTGAAGTTGCATTATTTGATGGGATGATTGTGGGAAAGGCTGAGAGATTTGAGGTCAAGAGGCTGAGGGACAAAATCAGAATGATGTTGTGAGGACGATGAAGGAGAAGCTCTCACCAGTCAGAGTTGAGATTGAGGAGGGGACTGGATGAGTTGACTGAGGTTGAGTTTTTGGTGGTCTTGATTTGAGGAGCGTGGGTTTGATGGCCGCAAAATTTGAGGCTTGAGGCGGAAAGGTTTGAGAGGAGTGAGAAATGAGAGTGAGAAAATAGAAAAGGACAAAAAGAGACCGGAGAGAAAGAAAGAAGAAGAGGATCTAGCTGAAGTGGAGAGAACAAGAGGCTGAAGCTCAGGTCACCAAAATCCGGAAGAAAGAGCGGGTCCCCAATTGTGATTTGTAGGGCATGAGCTCTGCGGCTCTCTCTGAGGTGCCGCAGATTATGTAAGCTGAAGGTTGAACGTGGGAAGAGAGAACTGGATCAGTACTTCAACACTCCCCATGACTGGAGAGAGTTTGACTAGGGCAAATTGTCGAGTTTGAATTTGGGGTCAAGGATCTTTACGAAGGCCTGGATGGCGGGCTTTGCCACTGCTTTGGTAAGAGGGTCAGCCAACATGTGGTCCGTGGTTATGAGTTTGACTTCCAGATTGCCCAGTGCAAGTTACTCCCGCAAGCCTTTGGTCTTGAGGTTCATGTGCCTCGTCTTGGAGTTGGAACCGAATCGCTTGAGTTTGTCCTCAAGGCCCTTGTTATTGATGAGGTGAGTTGTGAAGGGGATGGAAACATTGAAAACCTCTCCCAAAAGGTGCTTGAGCCATCTTCTTTCCAGGAAGGAATCCAGGAGGGGGTTGAGTTCAGCTTCTTTTGAGGAGTAGGTGATTTTGGATTGTTTGAAACTTTCCCAGGAGATGACTGATCCAAGTGAGAATCCCAAGTACCCGGATTGGGACTTCCTCAATGTTGGATCCTCACCCCAGGACGAGTCGCTGTAGAACATCAGAGTTTTGGCAGATCCATCGTAGGTTAGGGTGAGTTGTACGTCCCTGGTGGCCTTCAGATATTGCCAGGTTCTTTTGAGCTCCTTCCAGTGAGTTAGGCTGGGCTTATTCTGAAACATGACGAGGCTTGAGACCGAAAAGCTGAGGTCCAGGCGGGTCTGAGAAGCTATGTAGTTCAGGAGACCCACCCCTGAGCGGTAGTTGATGTTGAGACGTTTGAAGTCTTCAAAATCCTCGTCCAAAGCTTCTGTGAGTTGGAGGTGAGGAGTTAGAGGAGTTTGGACTCCTTTTGCGTCTGCTAGTCCAAGTTCTTCCAAGCCATGAGCTATGTGCTTTGGTTGGCTGAGCAGGATTGAGTCGTTGGTTCAATCAAATTTCATTCCCAGGATTGTGTTGGGAGCATCGCACTGAGAGTTTTTGAATTTGTCATTGAATTTGCCTTCGAAGTCAAAACTGTCTCCCACCAGGATGAGATTGTCAACGTGGAAGAATATGAAAGACTTCCCATTGGTTGATTTGTAGAGACACAGGTCACTGTCGGCATTTACAAATCCTGTAGACTTGATCCAACTCATGAGGGTTTGGTACCAGTTCTTTGGGGCTTGTTTCAGTCCATAGAGACTCTTTTTGAGTTTCAGATACTTACTCTGTCGAGACAAACCATCAGGAGTCTTGATAATTGCTTCCTTGTCAATGGGAGCGTGAAGGAAGGCAGCCTTGACGTCAAATTGCTTGATTTCAAGGTTGTCTCTTAGAGCAAGTTGGAGGATAACTTTGAGAGATGAAATTTTTCCTGTGGGTGCGAATGTTTCTTCAAATTCAAGACCTTGGATTTGATTGTAGCCCTTCACACACACTCTGGCCTTGAAGATGAGGGCATTGTTGTGGCAATTGTCTTTTATTTTGAAGACCCAAGTTGTTTTGAGCGGATTGATTGGTTTGGGTCCATCGTACTCTTCCCACACCTCCAGATCCTTGCATTGATCCAGCTCTTTGCCTATTTCCTGTTTCCATTTCTCTGCCTCTTCATAGGTGATAGCTTTGAGATATGTTTTGGGTTCAAAATAATGGTGAAACCCGTAGCGTTCAGGGGGCTTGAGATTTGCACGATTTTGCAGAAGTCAAGGAGGAGCAGGATAGGTTGGAGGTGGTTCTGGGACAGGACTGGGATGTATTGACTGAGCTCATGTTGAGCTGAGGATAACCAGAGTGGTCGCGGAAAGTAGAAGGATGATAAATTTCATGAGTGAAGAAGAATAAAAGAAAAATGAAATAGAATGGAAAAAGAAATAAAGGAAGCAGAAACATATGGCTTACCTCAGGATAACCAGAGTGGTCGCAGAAAGTAGAAGGATGAGGAAAGAGATCCTTCTACTATCCGCAAGTTCTGTCCTCAGGTATACATTGGCAGTTGAGGTTTCACCAACAGTGTGACAGTTGAGATGATAATGAATAATGAATAAAAAGATGAGGAAGCGGAGAGCGCGCTGTTGATTATTGAGAGGGGATTTGATGTATAACATTTTAGAGTGTGGTGTGAAACAAAAATAGATGAAAGATAAAAAGGAAAAGGAAAGGAGAAGAACACAAGTAAAAGAAGTAAAATAAGAAAGTTTGATAATGAAAGAAATAAGAGATGAGTAGCTGATAAACATGGAGATAGAGATACTCCAACACCCCCCCTTGCTAAGCACAACCAGTGAGACCCAACATGTTTTTGTGAACCTTCAACAGAACCTGGTTGAGGGGTTTGGTTAGCATGTCTGCAATCATACTTTTTGTTCCTACGTGATGGATGGTGAAAACCCTCTTTGACACACATTCCCAAATGAAGTGATGACGAGTGTCGATGCGCTTGGTCCGGGAATGGTGTTCAGGGTTCTTTGCAAGGGACTCTGCGCCTTCATTGTTGACATGAATAGGTACTGGGGAGGAGTCGCGTAGCCAAAGTTCAGAAAGAACATTTTGGAGCCAGAGGCCTTCTTTGCACGAGTCGGAGAGGGCTTTATGTTCCGCTTTGGAGCTTGAGAGGGAAACCGTTGGTTGTTTCTTTGATCTCCAGGAGATTGCACCAAGACCCAGCCAGAAGGTGTAACCAGAGAAGAAGCGGCGGTTGTCCTTTTCTTCAGCCCAATCAGAGTCGGAGTATCCTACGAGAGCCATGGAGGGGCCTTCTAGAGTTAGACGCAGATCTTTGGTTGAATCAAGGTAGCACAGAACCCAAAGGGCACTCTGCCAGTGTTCAAAAGAGGGGTCCTTCAGGAATTGCAAAAGTTTATTTACCGCGAACAAAACGTCAGGCCTTGTTAATTGAGAGACCCAAAGCAGAGACCCAATTGGTTGGTTTTATTGCGGGGGAGAGGGAGGCTCAGCTGGAGTTTGTCTGCGGAGATGTTTAAATGTTGTGGCGGTGGGAGAAAGAGCAGGAGAGGAATTGGGGGGAAGAAGAACAGAAGAGATAGAAGAAATGTAGTGGGATTGGTTTAGAAACACATTTTTAGATGAAAGGTTTTGATCAATGGCGATGGAGAGAAAGAGATTTAGGGGTTCGTCCGATCCAAATTCAAAACGCCGTACAATTTCTGTTGTGAAGGCGGAAACAAAATTGGGAGCACCGACGATGGCGAGATCATCAACATGGACAGTGAGAGCACCCACAAGGAAACCATTTGACAGTTTGAAGTATAGGGATGGGTCATACGAGGAACGAGAGAGACCTAGAGAGAGAAGTGCGGCATTTAATTTGATGTTCCATTGGCGCGGCAATTGTTTCAGCCCATAGATCGCCCAAGACACCTTGCAGACCCATTCTGGGTGGATTGGATCTTTGAAGCCTGGAGGTTGCAACACGTAGACCGGTTTGTCAAGGTGCCCATTCAGGAAGGCTGTCTTGAAATCAAGCTGCCGGCCAACCCAGCCCTTTGTGCCCAGTAGGCTAAGAAGGAGACGGAGAGTTTCTAACCTTAACGTCGGCGCGAAAACCTCGGAGAAATCCAGACCGTGCACTTGGGTGAAGCCCATAGCCACTAGGCGAGCTTTAAGCTTTTGAATCGAGCCGTAAGGACGTTGTTTAACCTTGAAGACCCATTTTGATTGGATGATTTTAGGTCCCTTGGGAGGTGGTACAAGCGTCCAAGTCTCCATTCCCCCAAGGGATGAAATTTCTTCATGAGCGGAAGCTATCCAGCGGTTTTGGTGTGGCGAATTCAGGAGTTGTTTCCAAGTTGTAGGCGCTCGAATGTTGTCCTTTACAGATGCAGAGCGTGAGTAGTTCCCGAAACGGGATGGTGGACGCCTTGGCCTTGAGGAGCGGCGAGGGGCAGGAGGCACAGGGGAGGGAATAGATGGCAAAACAGATGTAGGCGGAACAAGAGGAAGAATAGGAGCGGGAGACGGGGTTGGAGAAGGAGAAGACGGAGCAGGGGGCGGGGAAGACGGAGGAGAGAGAGCAATGGGGGAATTTGACAGGGGGGAAAAAGATCAGAGTCATCAGAAGGAGCAGGACTGGTGGAACAAGGAGTAAGGCGTGACGGAGGAATATGGCGTGAGGGTAGGAGAATTTGAGGATTGGGTTCTACACAGTGAGGAACAACAGAAAGGGCAGGGGGGGAGGAATAGAAAAGCAAAGGTTAGCAGGTGGCAAGGAGTAGGAAGAGGGGGAAGAAGGGGGAGAAAAATGCGGAGGACAAGAGGAAGGAAGATCTGGCCAGGGAAGGGAAACGGGAAGAGGTGAGGACTCGATGCTTGCATCTTGGGTAGATCGACCATATGGGAAAACTGTATTGTCAAAAATGCAGTCCCTTGATTTTATTACTTTCTTGGTGCTAAGATCAAGGAGCCTATAGCCATTACCTTGATAGAGATAGGATAGGAGGACAGCTGATTGACCTTTGGGAGACAGTTTTGTTCTATTGGCTTCTGGGATCTTGTACCAAGTGAGACATCCAAAAGGATGAAGGTACAAAAGCAAAACGTTGGGAAAATCAAGGATTGAGTTTGGTGATGTGAATCCTTGAGGAGTTTTGCATGGGTAGGAATTTAAAGCAAAAAGGGAATGCCAAAGTGCATCGGCCCAAAAAGATGTTGGTAGATTTGAAGATGAGAGAGAGCATCTAATTAAGTTTAGGATAGTGCAATTTGAGCGTTCAGCGACTCCATTGAGTTGTGGCGAGTGGGGAGGTCCTAGTTCATGTTGGATTCCTTTTTCAGTTAGGAGAGTCTTCAGTCGTTTGTTCACGTATTCTCCACCATTATCTGTCCTAAGAGATTTAACCGAGTAATGATATTGTGTTTCAAAAAAGGAAATAGAAGATTTTATTGATTTGAAAGCATCTGATTTGTGGTGTAAAGGGTATGCAAATAAGGCTTTCAAGCAGTCGTTGATGAAAGTGATGAAACAGTTAAATCCTTCTCTGGAGGTCGTATTGAAACTGCATAAATCTGAATGAATGATTTCACCTGGTTTCTTTGATCTATACCTTAAACAAGAATGAAAAGGCGTTGTTTTCATTTTTGATTTTATACAAGTGGGACATTGTTGGATCTTGGATTTGTTATTGATATTTGGTTGGATTTTGTGTGATTTCAGTACCTTTTGCAATGAATTCAGATTCAGATGAGAAAGTCTGTTGTGATATCCGAAAAGACTATTATCAGATGTGTGTGAAATAGCAGAGAATACTGATTCCTTGCAGCTTACGTTCTTCTGTGGAAGATAGTAAAGGTTTCCTTTTTGGTATCCGGTGGGGACAGGCTGTTTGTTTATGTTTGAGATTGAGCCATCGAATATTTTGCAGGTGTTGGATGAGAAAGTAACCAGAAATCCCGCATCACAAAGACTCGATATTGACAGTAAGGGTTTGTGCAGGTTTGGAACCACTAAGGAGCGGATGTGACCAAAGGGAAAAGTTAGACGTCCTTCTTTGTTTGAGGTAATGGTTGATCCATCAGCCAATTGGATTGAGGTCTGATTTGATTTCTTGTTGTTCACTTGCCATTCGTAGGGAGTCATGGATAGAGAACATCCCGAGTCTAGGTTAAAATCAAACTTAGAGATGGGATCTGATTTGGTGAGGTTACAAGATGCATAACAGGCATGGATGATGACTTCGGAATCGGTGAAATCATCGTCGTCATCACTATCTTCGCGTCTTTTCTTAGCTTTGACTATATTTGCTCTTGCCTGCTTCGGATTTGGTTGTTGAGATTTCTGAGATTTTCTATTTCTCTTTGAATATTCCAGCGCCTCGAGTACTTTGGGGCATCTTGAAAAGTAATGACCTTCAACTTTACAATTCGTGCAGTAGTAGTTTTTCGGAATCAAGGGATTTTGAGTTTCCCAGCCTTGTCGGACAAACGTTTTTGGGACTCTACTTGATTTTTTGGCCGAGTTCAGAAATTGATCATCTTCATTTCTTGTTTGTCTTTGCAGATGTTCTTGCTTCAACGCGTTTATTAATTTTGATGAGGGCACAGACTCTTCGTTCATCATACTGGAAACGCATCCTAACCAGTCGTCAGGAAGTGATAGAAGAATGGCAGTGGATTGTAAGTTGTCGGCGGTGAGTGGATTTTTGGGAGTAATAAGAGAAGAAAGTTTTTCGCCGTAAGAGACAATTTCCTCAAGGTGGGCAGTCATTTCTTTGTTGTTTAACTTGGTGAGAAGAAGTTTTCAAAGCCAGTACATGCGTCCTCCGGAAGAGTTGTCTTGATGGGCTTCTTGGAGTACTTTCCACATACAAATTGCTCTTTCTTTGTATTTTCTTATGTATTGGAAATTTGATGGTCCTATCAATCTTGATATAACTGAACACACAGCTAGATTATCTCTCGACCAAGTTTTGGTGTTTGAGTTTCTCTTGGAGGATTTGTTCGTGAGGAGATAGCCGACGCCAGAAGCTTGGAAATGGATCCTCAGGATCATTTCCCAATTGAGGTAATTCAATTCCGATCCCGGAGAGTTTAATGGAATGATCAATGGTGTCTTGAGAACAGGATGGGAACTTTGGTTGTCCATGGTTAAGATTACGGTAAGGTGGTTTACAGGATCCTTCTGTAGAGTGAGTTAGTTTTATTTTGTTGGCGGTTGGTAGCTCTGGGCTCATAACCTGTTGAGCTGAGGATAACCAGAGTGGTTGCGGAAAGTAGAAGGATGATAAATTTCATTATTGAAGAAGAATAAAAGGAAAATGAAATAGAATGGAAAAAGAAATAAAGGAAACAGAAACATATGGCCTACCTGAGGATAACCAGAGTGGTCGCAGAAAGTAGGAGGATGAGGAAAGAGATCCTTCTACTATCCGCAACTTCTGTCCTCAGGTATACATTGGCAGTTGAGGTTTCACCAACAGTGTGACAGTTGAGATGATAATGAATGATGAATAAAAAGATGAGGAAGCGGAGAGCGCGCTGTTGATTATTGAGAGGGGATTTGATGTATAACATTTTAGAGTGTGGTGTGAAACAAAAATAGATGAAAGATAAAAATGAAAAGGAAAGGAGAAGAACACAAGTAAAAGAAGTAAAATAAGAAAGTTTGATAAGGAAAGAAATAAGAGATTAGTAGGTGATAAACATGGAGATAGAGATACTCCAACACTTCAAACTGATGATTTGAGGCCTCTGAGTCACTAGTTTCTGGAGAATTTGAGTTGGAAGAGTCCAATTGAGTTTCTGGCGTCTCTCCGTACTGGGTGAAGTTCCTGTCAGGAGGAGGCGCCGAGGAGGAGGCTTCTTCTTCTTCTGCTGAAAGGTGACTGTTTGGGACATCCGGATCATTATCCATCAACTGAGAAGTCCAAGACTGGACTTGACTCACGGCGATTTCCCAAAGATTTGCCAAATTTCACATGTTTGCTTGAGATGATGGATCAGTTGGGGCAGAGGATTCTGTAGGAGCAAAATTCTGGATTGTATCCAATGAGTCTTCCTTCCAGACCCTTAGGATGGAATTTCTTTCCCTTGATTCTGAGGTGGTTGAAGTAGATAACTGGGTTTCCCAGAGGTTTGAAGTAGGAGAGGGGAAGTGAACTTCCGTGCATGATTTCCCAAGGCGATTGGCAACAGCCCTTGCGGGGAATCTGATTCAGAGCAAGTCAGAATGCTTTGATTATCTCCAACCAGTACCTCTTGGGTAGGTTGGAGGAGCTGAGGGAAGTACGCACACTTTTGACAATTGCCCTATTGGCTCTTTCAGCCCTGCTGTTGTGTTTTGGATGATAGGGTTCAAAAACTAGTTGCTTGAAAGAAATCTCTTTGAGGAAGCTGGAGATTCTGTTGTTGACAAATTTGCTTCCTCTGTTGGAGCAGACTTTGCAGGGATAGTATCCCAATTTTGATTTCTGTCGTTTGATGATTTCTATGAGAGTATTTGGATTATCTTCTTTGCTGAAGAGAGGAATGCCACTCAGGTAGCCCGAGAAGTTTTCCACGATCGTTAGGATGTATTTCTCTCGTCGATGCGACTCAGGTTTGATGGTTCCAACAAGATTGAGATGCAATTGTTCAAAGGGTTTAGTCGCAAGAGTGGCCTGTATCTTGAACGGAGACTTGGTAATTTTGCCAAGGGCGCAGTCCTTGCAGAAGAAATATTCATTGTTAAGCTTAAGATCTGGAATCTCTCTGAGTCTCCCAATGGAAGCTTGGCCTAGAGAGAGATGGAGCTCCTGGGTGGATGTGGCGGAGTTTTTCAAGGTGGACAGGTAACAGTTGTTCTGTCCGATGCTCTTGGGGTTGTTGACCACAAACAGATTCTTGATGATTTTGCCTTCCAGAAGGCACTGATTGTTGCGGATGAGTCGGAACTGTCCCTTGGAGGATTTCAGGGAGCAGCCTTTGGCGATCAGTTTGCTGGGGCTTATTAGGTTGACCACCAAGTCAGGGACAAAGAGGCAATTACTGAGGGCAATAGTTTGGTGTTTCCAGATTAGTTTGACAGTTCCTGTGCCTTTGATGGGAAGGTTGGCGCCGTCTTTGCCCGTTGAGATGTGCTCTCCATCGTTGGATTTGATCAGCTCAGAGAAGAATCTCTTGTTGTTGAAGAAATGCGCCGATGCGCCGCTGTCCATTAGTATGTTCTGGCTCAATGTTACTTTTGATTCAATCCAGTTGGTGACAAACGCGTGGTAGTGAGCTGACTTGGATTTAGTCTTCTGCTTTTCTCTCCATTTGGCTTGATTATCCCTCCACCATTCCGGGGCCTTCTCTGCATGAAGGTGGAAGCACTCACTTTCTAGATGATTTTTATCTTGTTTGGGGTTGTGATAGCCTTCCACACAACGACTGTTTGACTGGGATTTGAATCTGTTCTTGCCGGACACAAGAGTGGTCTTGGGGGCTGAGATGATTTTTTCAGAGGACTCTGCCTTCACTTTGTTTTTGTAATTAATAAGATGATTGCAGACAAAGTTGACTCCTATATTTTTGTTGGAGTGCATGAGTTGCTGCTTGAGGTTGTGAAGAGTGACAGGGAATTTGAAGAGAATGAGGTAAGCCAGAATTTCTTGAGGAAGATCAATGCCAATGTCATTCATTTTCTTGATTGAGGTTTTGATTTTTGTGACAAAGTGTGTGATATCTTCTTCCTTGAATGAGACATGGAGAAAGTCATTGAAGATTTGAGCGCAATTGGAGGCTTCTGACAAGGAGTATCTTTCCTTGATTGCCTGCCAGATGGCTTTGGCTGAATTGACGTTGGTGGCCGTGACAATGTTGTTGTGAGTCACCGAGTCAACCTTGGAGATGAGAAGGAGTTGAATTTTGTCGTTGTCCAGTGAGGAGAGTTGATCAGAGCTGGATTTGAGGGTGGTCAGTACTCCTCTGAGTCGGAGCAGCCCGTTCATCTTATCGCAACAGATGCCGTAGTTGTCCTCTGAGAGTAGGGGAATGGTTTCCAGCGCAGTTTTGAGCATTGCCTGTCGGAATCCATCTCTGGAGAAGTTGCTGGAAGATTCCGCCATTGTGAGAGCCTCTTTTGGTTGTCGTGGTGAGCCTTTTGGCTTTTAACTGTGAAATTTTTGGGAAACTAGAGTTGAATTGCAACCAACAGAGGGTCTAATGAAATTGGATCAGAAACAAGGTTGATACAAAGAAAGAAAATACAACAAAAAGGAAAGAGGATGATTGAGATGATAGAAATGAGAGGAGACCAACAGGACCGGCAGAGACGCCTAGAGAATTGGCTGAAGTCGCATTATTTGATGGGATGATTGTGGGAAAGGCTGAGAGAGTTGAGGTTGAGAGGCTGAGGGACAAATCAGAATGATGTTGTGAGGACAATGAAGGAGCAGCTCTCACCAGTCAGAGTTGAGATTGAGGAGGGGACTGGATGAGTTGACTGAGGTCAAGTGGTTGGTGGTCTTGATTTGAGGAGCGTGGGTTTGATGGCTGCCAAAGTTGAGGCTTGAGGCGGACAGGTTTGAGAGGAGTGAGAAATGAGAGTGAGAAAATAGAAAAGGACAAAAAGAGACCGGAGAGAAAGAAAGAAGAAGAGGATCTAGCTGAAGTGGAGAGAACAAGAGGCTGAAGCTCAGGTCACCACGATCTGGAAGAAAGAGCGGGTCCCCAATTGTGAGTTGTAGGGCATGAGCTCTGCGGCTCTCTCTGAGGTGCCGCGGATTATGTAAGCTGAAGGTTGAGCACGGGAAGAGAGAACTGGGTCAGTACTTCAACAATAGTTGTAGTTCTTCTCAGCCTCAGAATTCAACTCATAGACCAACTCCCACCTCAGAGGCATATCTTTCTTTTTCCTCATAACTTCCTTCTCATCCAAATAAGATCAAAAATCACACACATGAAAAATCCAAAAAATCCAAAAATATTTCTTCTCTTTCTGGATCTGTTGTATCTTCTTTTTGTTTTTCTTTTCAGCCTGATCAATCATCCTCTATTCCAGTTTTGAATCTCCGCAATGACTCTAAACTAGATATCAATCTCAATTCTTTTCATGGTGGTTTTGGTATGAAGGAGTATGGTCTTTGGTGGAGGCAATTTGGGGTAGAAGTAAGTCCCCCCAATTGTGCACCACCAGGGGCTTCTACTACTGTCATTTTCAAAACTCTACCCTGTGCCACACATGTGAGCAATATGTTATCTTTGGGATCCTCTTTTATGGAGAAGGCACCTTTCAAGGACGCAGCAGAACATCAAACTTGGAAGATGTTGGAACATGGTCTCAGTTTTTGTAGTCAGGTCTCACTGGTCAATGCTTGCAGGAAGCAAGGATTCCTCTCCTTTACCGCTAAGTACAAACCAGTTGCAAAGAAGGTCCAGCCAGTCAACCAACCAATGCCTCTCAACCTCAATCCTCCCCTTATGCATCCTCCTCTATCCCGCAATCCTTACTGTGGTCTATCCCAATCCCTCACTGGTCCATTCATTCCCTCTGGTTGGTTCACTGAAGAACGTCTGAAAGTGGTCAACTTTGGTCCAGATGGAGGGCTTCTTCCTGATGAGTTAAATTTGATCAAAAATGTCCTAGCCCTTAGGGAAAAATCCATTGCATTCCGTGAAGAAGAGAGAGGTCTCTTGAAAGAATCCTATGGTCTCCCTTACATCATCCCTGTAGTTGAACATGATCCTTGGAAAAAGAAGAAGATCCCTATTCCTGCTGCAAAAGTCAAAAAATTAATCAAGTTGGTCCGCAAAAGAGTTTGTACCGGTCTATACAAACCGTCAACCTCCATTTACTCTAGCCCGGTTTTCTGTGTTCTAAAGAGTAATGGTAAACTTAGAGTAGTTCATGATCTCCAACCTCTTAATAAAGTTACTATTAAAGACTCTGGCATGCCTCCTGCCACTGAAGAATTTGTCAAATCTTTCTCTGGGAGAGCTTGTTATGGTCTAGGAGAAATCATGGGGGGTTACAACAAATGATCTTTGCATCCTATTTCTTGGCTGCTCACTACTTTCAATACTCCCCTTGGTCAATTTCAACTGACTCGATTGCCTCAAGGTGCCACCAACTCGGTTGCAGTCTATCAGGCTCAGATGATGTGGATCCTCCAGGACAAAATCGCGGATCATGTGGGTATCTTTATTGATGATGGTGGGATTAAAGGTCCAGTTTCTGACTATGATAGTGAGCTCTTACCTTGGCACTCAGGAATCCAACGATTTATCTGGGAGTATGCTACTATCTTGGAAAGAATTTTGTTTCAAATTGAGGAATCTAGCATTACTGTCTCGGGATCAAAACTTGCCGCCTGTTTCCCTGCCTTGGAAATTGTTGGTCATATAGTCTGCAAGGAAGGAAGAAGGATGGCACCCTCTAAAGTCAACAAAATCATCTCCAGGCCTACTCCAATAAATCCAACAGAAGTTAAAGGTTTCCTAGGTGTTGTAACTTATGTCAGGATCTTCATTCCCTCACTATCCAAAATCTGTGCACCCTTGCGTCGTCTAACCACAAAGGAAGCTGAATGGATTTGGACCAAAGATTGCAAATGATCATTCCAGTTGCTCAAAACTTTTGTTTGCAATGACATAGTTTTGAAAAAGATCACTTATGTACCTGGAGCTGGCAAGATCAAGCTGGCAGTGGACTCTAGTTATCAATCTGTTGGGGCTGTCCTTACTCAGGAAGATGAAAATGGTTTGGATTGTCCTGCTCTGTATGAATCTCTTCTTGTTTCAGATGTGGAATCCAGGTACTCCCAGCCAAAACTGGAACTTTGCGGTGTGGCCCAAATGTTGAAGAATCTCCAGACTGTCCTTTGGGGTCAACACTTTGAGTTACAAGTTGATGCACAATCCATTATTGAAGTGATCAATGCCCCCAGCCTTCCAAATGTTCCAATGACTTGTTGGGTAGCTTTTGTCCAGTTGTTCTCTTTTGATATTGTTCACAGGCCTGGAAAATCTTTCACCATGCCTGATGGTTTATCTCAACGCCCTCTTGGAGATGAGGAATCAGATGTTGGAGTGGATTTTGACAAGGAGGAGCCTTTAATTCTCCCTGTATTCACCTTTTTCTCCCAAGATTATTATGGCTTCCAACAAGGTTTCTGGCTTAAAGTAGAGCAGTACCTTTCCACCCTCCAAAGGCCTCCTGATATCTCTGCTAAAGATTTTTGATCTCTCAAGAGGAAGTCCTCCAACTTCTTTTTTCAAGGCACTAGGCTTATGAAAAGAGGGAATCCTTGTGCCCTTATTGTAGTCACTATCCCTTCTAAACAAGATTCAATCCTGGAAAGTCTCCATAAAGGCCTTGGTCATCGTGGGGAAACCAAAACTTATTGACAAATATACAAACAATTTTGGTGTCCATCTCTGAAGAAATCTGTCTCTCAATGGTGCAAGAGTTGTGAAGTGTGCTAGAAACGTGATCTTAGGTGCCCGGCCGAAATTTGTTGCCCCACTGGAGATTCCACTGTCTTTGGGAGGATTGCTATGGATGTGGTTCAAATTAAGGCTGGTGGAGCTAAGTACCTCATTGTGGCTAGAGATGATTTTTCTGGATGGGTTGAAGCCAATATCTTAAGAACCTCAGCTCTGAATCAGTAGCAGCTTTCCTTTATGAGACTTGGACAATGCGTTATGGCTTGGCAGGATCTTATTTGACTGATGGGGGCTCCGAGGTTGGTGGTAAACTGGCTGATATGATCCGATCACTTCCTGGTCAACATAGGGTGACCACTCCTTATTATCCTGAAGGCCAAGGCATGGTAGAAAGAGGCCATGCTCCTTTGAAGGCTGCTCTTGTCAAACTGGCTGGTGAAAGTGACAAGAATTGTCGCAAATTCCTCCCCCTGGTCCTCTGCTCTGATCAAATTTTAACTAAACAAACCACTGGCTACTCACCTTATGAAATCATTTTTGGTCAGGGGGCTGTCCTTCCTCTGGATCTGGAAATGGAATATTTCTTGGGTATTTCTTGGGAAAAGGTTTCTTCCACCACTGATCTATTAGTTGCCATATCCAAGCAGCTGGAAAGGAGTGAAGATGTCCGTAGTGAAGCTTATCAGAAGATGATGGAGTCTAGGGAAAAATTAGTTCAGTCTTGGGAAGAAAAGCATTTGAAGCAAATCAGGGATCCCTTGAACCCTGGGGATCTAGTCTTAGCTTATAATTGTTCCTTGGAAACTCAGTGGGCAAAGCTTTTTTCTAACCGCTGGAATGGTCCTTACCAAGTGGTCCGTCAAGTTAGAGGTAGATCATATGTTTTGGAGGAACTGGATGGTACTCAGATGGCCAGAAGGTTCTCTGCTGATCAGGTCAAGAAATTTAATTCTTGTGTAGGCAACTTGTTCCAAAAGTAGGTCCTCCCAATTGTGCACCACCAGGGTCATCTGCTGCTTTTTGTTGTGAAACTCTACTTCATATAAGGCATGTGAGCACCTGGGACGCCTTCTTCATTTTATCTCAGCCACTTCTAGGATTTTTGGATGGATCAACATATTATTTTTCAATCACTCTCAAGATCAAAATGGCCATTCCTTGGTTTCAATCATCTTTCTTTCCTTTCTCTTTTTATGGCATCAAACTTGGGAGCAGACTAGGGACAGTTTGTAAGTTGGGGAGAGATGTGGTACCCCATGCTGGACACCCTGACCAGTGCGGAGACTTTAATTTTTTTATGATTTTTCCTTATCATCATTCATGGGCATAATTATCAAAAAAAAAAACTATCCATCGCCATCGCCATTTCCATCGTCATTGCCATCCTCATGCCGCCATCCTCATGCTGCCATACCCTCATTGCCAACTACTGATGCCACAAATTCTACCGACCTTGACTGGACACTCTCACTAGCACAATGGCTTCTCAACCAATCTTATTTTCTCCAAGCCTGATTGATCTCAACTCAATTGATTAGATTAAGATTAGTAAGGATCCTCCAAGAAATAAACCCCACCCCAAGCCTTGTTTGAGGATGATGATTGAGGAAGGAAGGAGATCAAGTTTGATGAGGTCAATGGTCAATAGATCACTCAGACAAACCAATTTGAGTTGCTCCAAGGGTCAAACTGCACTCCCATGGTTTCAATCCATCTTGATCATCATCATTCATCATCATCACCATCAGCTTCCCCTTTGATCCCAACCCACTCCAACTTGTCATGGCTCTAGGAACAATATCTTCTTTACCTCCTTCTCCTGCCTTCATACTCCTCCCACTACCCATCATCCTCAATCCCCCTTGGCCACCCTAGCCAATAATCTCCACAACGCTCCCCAGAGTGCTTCCAATCAGCACCCACAACGTGCCCATCAGACTCACCCCAACAACTGTCCTCTACACCACCTCACCGGCTTGCTCATCACCCAATCAGTTACAACCTCCTCTACCTCAACGTCCCAAGTTATCATCCGACCCATTGGGTAGTATATCTACCAGCAGTTCTCCGTCTCACGATTGGTTCAAGAGTCTCCTGGACACCAATCATCATCCCCTCCCTCTACCCGTACCTAGCTGACGTATGCGGGCTCCCTCACTCTCCTACCAACTGGTTGGATTGGATCCTCCAACTCACAACCTCTGCAGCTCAGAACCACCATCATTTTCTACCTCATCCAGTCGTCTCAAGCGCCTGTCTACCTCATTGTTTCCACCTCCAGCTTGCCCTTCTCCCATGCGGCTTGTTGGTTGCCCGCGCGGGTCTCAACTGTCTCCTGGGCCCATCAGCATGTCCGAGGGCCCCTCAATAGCTACTCTCCTGCACGTGCCCACCATTGGCACGGGCCAGGGTCTTGATTCAACTCTTCTGTTTTTTTTTCTGAGTGTTTGTTTGTTTCTTTTTTTTCTTTTGTTTTCTCATGAAAATCATCCTCAAAAAAAAAAAATCTTTGTTCCTCTCTATTAGTGAATCTCTCTTGTAAATAGTCTAATCTCTCTTGTAAATAGTCTACAGAAATCTTTTCTATAAAAGGAGGGGCTCTCCCCTTCCTTTTCCAAAAAATCATCCATGGGAGTGTGTGCTTATGTCCCCCCATCATTGTGAAATTAGATCCTGATCTTTATCCTGGGTATATCTCTGATTGCCACCTGATCCATTTTTGACCCCGAATCTTTGCCCCTCTGTGGCCTGATCCTTATCACCAACCAATAGCCTTGCTTGTTGAATAAAAATTCTTTCTGTTGGAATCTTTGAGTGTGTTATACCACTCCTTGATCCCTTTCTCTGACCATACTGGTCCTGATCCCTGATCATCTTTCTGGAGCCAATCAAGCTTGATTGAAGAGGTCTTATTAAGCTTAAGACCTGGAGTGTTATACCTCCCTTTATTTCCTTTGGAGTTGCATTCTGCCAGCCTACTCTTGAGGCCCTTGAGAAGTGTTGAGGTTATCCTTGCTTCAAATCAGTTACTGTTTGCTTTTAGAGCTTCTTAAACATTGTGCTTTGTCTTGTACAGCCACCCTCAGTTATCTGGTACCCTTCAAGCGCTTGATTGCGGAGAGTTGGGCAGGTTCATTGAGAACCTGGAAATTGGTTGGGTTTGAGTTGATCATCCCCAATCTTCTGCTGACGACCAGAGTTATTAGCTGGTGGGTGTTGTTTACATACAAAAGCTTTTGTTCTTTGAACTCTAAGCAGACTTTAACTTCTTTTTTTCAAGTTGTTCCCTGCATAATCTTGTCTCAGATAGTTCTGTTCCATTGTTACCAAACTATTATCATCTTTATCCTCTACTCTTTGATTCCTCATTTACCAGGTTCTGGAACTTGATCTTGGTTACATCTAAATATTTTTGTAACACTCAGTAGGGCAGCCTAAACAGCACCTTTCCCCTCCACAGAACTGCCATGGCCTATCACCGTTTGGAGTCTTACAACGTGCAGAAGAAATATTAATTTTCTCAGCTTGAGTTGAAGCTTTCCAACCAGTTGGTTTATAATTGTTAATTTATTCTTCTTTTCTTATCTTTCAAACATTTAAATAATATATTATTGATTCTACATTTTTTTTTAAATCCACTGCAAAGAAATTAAATATAAATCATGGTTAAAAAGCCAGATAAATTATCTTTGATTTGATTTTACATGAAATGTCTGGTCCAAGGTATTAAATATAATAAAACGGAATATTTCCTGGCCAGTACCCCAATTGTCAGCCTCCTGGATTCCAAGATCCTTGCTATCCTTTAGTTACCGGAGGTGATAGAATAAATAACAATTATATTATTCAATAAATGCAGCATAAATCTGTAAAATATTTGGATAAAGCTTATTGCAAGGTTGATTGGTTTGGATATGGTTTAATTTTATGAATCAATATCAATAAATTGATTATAAAATAAATTAACAGAGGGGCCACAATTATATTGGGGATCGTGAACACGTCTCTTCAGGGAATCAAGTATGGAAACACGTAGGCCTGGTTGCTTTGGAACCTTTAATTTATATTCTTAAAGGATATATTGCCTAAAGATAATATGCATATAAAATACACGGTGGAGTGGAAGGACTTTTTAACCAAGCTACCCAACAGAGAAAGGATAATAAGACTCACTGGTATATTATTTAATCCTATGGGTACCTGTTTGGGACGTGCACTGATGGGTTTAAACCTGTTTACTGGGGTTATAAGGTTGTTCAGAAGTTTAAATTGATAAAAAGGGTTTGGGATGGATATTAATAATCAGACTAAAGCCATAAATCACTTACTTATCTGTTATAAATACTTTTTTACCTTGGCACCTTTTCTGGATGTAAATATAACTGGGTCTCTGGGTATCAATATCCTCAAAAGAGCCCTTTATTTATAGCTTTTTGAGTCCCAATAGTGTCCTTCTGAGGGATAAAGGGGCTCAAAGGGACAGACACTGGGGCTAGAAGGGTCACCAGTGGTAGCCTGTCACGTTTTCCTGGTGCTGTATCACGGGTAGCATCTACTTCCACAGGGTATGGGAATGATTCTATTTAATAATTGATGTTTGGACGTGTGAATAACACTAATCTGTCAATTCAATTTATTATTTAATTAATTATCCTTAGTAAATTTTCCCAGTACATTAATAATTATTTTAATAGAAGTTATTAAGGACAGTCTGATATCAGTTGATTTCTCATTATTTATTAAATAATTGGAGTAAAGTCATGATATTGATTTTACTCCTTATATTCAAATTTCAGTTGATTTACTCAAATAATTACTTAAAAATTTAACTCATGGGTATTTATGTATTTTTTTTACATCATTAATTTCTTAGTATTTCACAAAAATATTTATGTCCTGAAGTTCTCATAATTGTATATTAAAGTATTTTAATATATTTTTAGAAGTAGTCATTATCATATTTTCGACATTTTTGGTACTTTGCATTATATTTAATAAAAAATACATAAAAAGGTTATTTAGGTATTTCTTTATACGTTTATTTATTCTTAGACTATCTACTATCCATGGGAGCATTTATTGCATATGTAGAATGTGCCTGTGTAGGTTGTAGCATGTTTACGCGGTACGTTGGTTTCTCAGGCTGCCTGTCACTTTGTCAACTTGTAGTCCCGCAGCTGCGGAATTTTCAGAGGCCTGGGGCTGCGTACACGGCTTTGACAGGGTGACAGTGCTGTAGCTCAGCTGTGCGCGGGTGTATTGGCTGCTGCGGCTGCGTGCAGGAATTGTGACAAAACACATTCCTGTCTGTAACTCCTAAAATATACACAACACCTCAATTCTGACTGAATTTTAGGTGTGAAACCTATAAGTGACAATACATGTGAAATATTTCAATGGCCAAAAAGTGCAATAGTTGTGCTGTGGTATTTTGGTTTTTCTTTTCTTAATTATTTAAAATTATGGGGAGTTGGATTTCAAGGGTGGGGTCAGTGAGTGACCCTACCTAATTTTGGGTGGAGAATCTATTTCTGCAATAATATTCATGGTTTTTTTTACTCCTTCTTAGTTTAATTTTAATATTATTATTTTTTTGGTGTTACTTTTGCAGCTTGCTCTGCAATAGTAGCAAGCTAGTCTTCTAGGATCATTTCTTGGGTGCCTAGCGCCCAGTCCTGCGTTAAAATCCCCCCTCTCTGACAGTACTCCTTCCCTTTTGGGCCAAGGACCGTTTTCGAGAAACTTTGCTTGCTTCACCCAATTGCAACTTCACCACCGTCACCATCACCATCACCATCATCCCTCCTGGGACTCTTCCACGTCTGCCTTCTCCCTTCAACAGCATCCCATGGGATTCCTGGTCAATGAGTATGGCAACAAACAAGACCCTGAACATTGCCACTTCAAGACCCTTTCCCCTGTCTCCCCTTGCCACTTGTCTTCCTCATCAGACTTGGATGCGTGCTCCCTGACATCATCAGCGTCCTCAGCATCATCGGCCTCATCCCCAGCCAGCTTGATCAGCCCTTCATCCTCCATCAGGTCCTCCCCCACTCCTATCCCGCCATCTTCACTAGCTCCAAACACTTTTCCCTGAAAAACTCCTCCTCACTCTCCCTACCCTATGGTTGCTTATCCCTGTTTGACCATCTACCCTCCCTTCCACCCACTCCTCAAGCTTTTGAGCGCCAATCCACCTGGTCATCAATAAAACCCCGCTCAAAGATCTACCAACAAAGGCCCCATCACTCTTACTCAGTCTCTGATCACCCTGGTCAGCATCATCACTCCTCTCATCCAGTCAGGCCCACAACGCGTTTGATTTGGTTGGACTTGGTCAGGCCAACTACCTGCCAATCTACCTCTCATGCCACTCAAGATCATCGCCAGATTGGTTATAAGTCACCACCTCCTTGATCCACCTCCAGCTCACCGGTCTCCTGCGCAGCTTGTCTGTTGCCTGCGCATGTCTCAACTGTCCCCCGGGCCCATCAGCATTTCCACAGGCGTCTCACTAGCTACTCTCTTGCCTGTTTTCATCATTGGCATGGGCAGGGGTTTTGATCCAGTTCTTCTTTTTTTTGAGTGTTTGTTGTTTCTTTTTTTCCCTTTTGATTTCTCATGACAATTCTAAAAAAAAAAACATTTTTTCCGCTCTATTTGTAAATTTCTCTTGTAAATAGTCTACAGACCTCCTGTCTATCAAAAGAGAGGCTCTCCCCTGCCTTTTCCAAACATCCATGGGAGTGTGTGCATATTTCCCCCCCCCCTTTATCATTGAAATCTGATCCTCATCCTCATCCTGGGTATATGTATGATTGCCCCCTGATCCATTGATCCTTAGTCTTGGCCCCTCTGTGGCCTGATCCTTATCACCAACCAATAGCCTTGCTGGTTGAAGAGAATTCTGTCTTTTGGAATTCTTGAGTGTGTTATACCACTCCTTTATCCCTTTCTCTGACCATACTGGTCTTGATCCCTCCTTGATCATCTTTCTGGAGCCAATCACAATTGATTAAAGAGTTCTTATTAAGCTTAAGGCCTGGAGTGTTATACCTCCCTTTATTTTTTTTGGAGTTGCATTCTTCCAGCCTACTCTTGAGTCCCTTGAGAAGTGTTGAGTTTATCCTTGCTTCAAATCAGTTTACTGTTTGCTTTTAGAGCTTCTTAAACATGGTGATTTATCTTGTACAGCCATCCTCAGTTATGTGGTACCCTTCAAGCGCTTGATTAAGGAGAGTTGGGCAGGTTCATTGAGAACCTGGAAGTTGGTTGGGTTTGAGTTGATCATTCCCAATCTTCTTCTGAAGACCAGAGCTATTAGCTTGTGGGTGTTGTTTACATGCAACAGCTTTGTATTTGAACTTTAAAAAAAACTTTAGCTTCTTTTGTCCAAGTTTTTCCCACATAATCTTGGCTCAGATAGTGCTGTTCCGTTGCTACCAAACTACTATCATCTTCATTTTTTACTAATTGATTCCTCATTTACCAGGTTTTGGACCTTGATCTTAGTTACATTTAAATATTTTTGTAACACTCAGGAGGGCAGCCTACACAGCACCTTTACCCTCCACAGAACTGCCACGGCCTAACACCGTTTGGAGTCTTACAATGTGCTGTCCCCACCCCCTCCTTCTTAACTAGGTGAAGAGCAGGGGTAGTCAAATCCCCAGCTATTTGTCTGGTAATTAGTTTTCCCAAGTAAAAGGATCAAAAAATAGTTTGCTGGAGGGGGATAAGGTCCCCTAGGCACTTGATGCCTCCCCCTCAATAACGGTGGGGGAGAGCGCCCTGCTTGTTCATTGCTCCCCACTTTGCACAGGTGGGAGGGTAATGAAATCACATAAAAAAGAGGTTGACTCAATGAGACAGGCCTGGACCTCCTTTCTGGCTGGTTGCAACAAGCCATCCATCTCCCTCCCCCTTGCAATGAAAAGTAAGGGGAGGGGAGCGAGCTGCCCCAAACCTGGTGGGGGTACTCCATTGGGAGTCTATCTGGCCAATAAAACAGACTTGGGAGGGCTTTTGTGCCCCCCAAATGGGCCAAAAGCAAGAAACAGCAGCCCCAAGAGGGCCGCAACCGGCGGAATTACCCAATCAGGCTGTCCCATCTCAAAAAAAGGATATGACACCTTAGGCAAGCTAGCCGGGCTGGTCAATTATGTCCAAAATGAAAATTGGGCCCAATAATTCCCACACAGGCCTCTTTGGCTGGGATGTCCCACCCATCCGAATGGGCCCCTTATGGCCCGTGTACCAATTGACTTATTCAAAAAGGTTTGAGTCCATTTTTCCCAAATCTGCAACATCCACACAGGCCCTTATATAAGGGCCTGTGTGGATGCCCTGAACACATAAAACACAGGTTTGTAAATCATCCGGACCATCCAGACATTTGTTGGTTGTGTGAGTGCTGCCGCACTTGTCACACTTGGGAGAATCCTGGAACCACTTCCCAAAGTGGCCCATATGCAGAAATCAGTAATATTGTGGGGGCTGCAGCTTGAAACTCTTGGTGTGGTGGTATTTTTAATTGTAAAAGATCCCCAATTGCTCAATTCTGAGAGCCAGGTCTTTTCCAGCGAAGGAGATAACAATGGTACAGGCTTTCTTGTGAGATGGGGTGATGGTGCCCATCCATTGGATGTGGCCATTTTGGACCCTTGGAATTGATTCTCAGAGGCTAATTGAGAAATTTTTGTTTTTTTTTGTGACATTAACCAACTTAGAAACCCTGTGGACCATAACCAAGGAGGTGCTAGGAGATGCCTTAAGTTTGGGGTGTACTGTTTTAGACCACAGATGTTTTTTTTCCATCAGGCACTTCTGATTAGTGCAGTTTAGAGAATAGAAGGAAACATCACCCAAGGGTAATCAATTAGCTCCCCTGACCATGAAAAGTTTGCCATCAACCTTAGAATCCATGGCCAACAGGGATTTGTTTGCTTTCTGTACCAGAGCTGCCGCTGGTGTGGCCTTGAGAGTAGTTTTGAGGGGGTTGGAGTGGATGAAAACCCTCTTGGGCCCAAGATAATTGAGGGTTGAATAGGGAGGGCAGTGGTGCAGATGGGCCAGTGTAGACCACTGGCTGTTGCATACAACATATTGGTGGTGGGAGGATGGGTGGATTTTTGAGCAGCAGTGAATTGAGAAAACTAATGGCTCAGTGTTTCCAACTTGGTATTTGTATTCTCAATTGCCTCCCTCATCATCTTGAAGGAAAAATTGCACTTGTCCAATAGGACCAGGATTATCCTCACAATCATTTAATTTAGAATTACCATGCCTTTGTCATCCATGTTTGATCAATCATGAAGTAGCTTGCTCAGGAGGGTGTGGAGGCCTGAGGGCAGTGGCACAATATTGGGGGGGTCCAAAAGGGCCCATTGTTTGTCACCCGGGTTGATGCCACCCACCTCCATGGTTAGAGGGGATGTTGTCAGCTGGATGCACAAAGTCAAGGGCACGAGGCCTGGGAGGAGAGGGCTTCACAGTGGTGGAGGGGGAGGGGGGGGGATTTCAGGATTTGATGCAAGAATGAGTGTAAATACATGGTTATGGTACAGAGTGTGAAGCTTGACTTGTTAATTGAGTGCTGCTTTTTGATGCACTTTTCCAACACTCCTGAACATCTTTACCTTTCCAACTATCAATCAAAGACTTGTAATGAGCTGTCAACTTTTGTATTGCAGTTGACTGCAAATGGATTGTAGCACTTATTTGGCCAGAGTGAGCATGAAATTCCCTCCATCTCTTTGAGAAATTCAAATTGATCAAATCAACCCAAGATTGATGGTGATGAAAAACCTAATTTGGAGTTGATCATCAATCAATGATGAAGATCTTCTGTTTGTTCTATCACCTTTTTTTTGAGCCATTTCAAAATTCATTTTCTGAGTTCTGTACAACATGATCTAATCATCTTTAATGAATCAATAAATCTTTCATCCATACATGGAGATTTTCCAACCCATTTTTATAAAATAAACTTGAGAGATGATTTGATAGCACCACCCGATTGGTAGCCTTTTTTTAAAAAAACTTTTACAGATTCCTCAAGCACAAAATTCAGTTCATGAAACCAGTGTAACACGTTGAATTTCAAATCAAAAAAAAAATACCAATCTCAATCACATCAACTCCTCTATCCAACACTCAATTTTCTAACTCAATCTTTCATTATTCCTTCTTAACTTTGATGAACCCCATTTTTTCAACCACCAACAATCCACAAGTTTCTCTCTCTCTTTTCTTTTTAAAAAAAAAGGTTGATTGAGTTTACAAGAACAATTTGGGACTTTAAGGTGGTGGTGGTGATGGTATTAGAAAAGAAAGAGACTCAAATCAGAATCCAAAAAATCCAAGCTTCCTTCAAAGAAAATCATCACCATCACTACCATCATCATCATCACACATTAGTATTATGATTTTTATCAAACTGATCTCTTACTTGTCAGAACTAATGGTTTTTTTTGAAAAATCTAATATTTTAGTTTTTCTCTTCTACTTTTTTTTCCTTTGCCTTATTTGATGCTCTTAAATTCATTTTTATGATTAAAATCTTAGTAACTTATTTTATCTACATTCAGATCCCTTCCCAACAACCACTCCATCCATCCGCAGTGTACTCCCCCCTCAACTTGACTAAGAAAGATTTGAAGTCTCAATCACCATGGTTTTCAAGGTTTAAACAAAATGACAATGATAATATTTTCTTCACGGGCATCACTCTTTTCTTTCAAGTACTAACAACAATAAAAATAGGTAAAAACATACAACATTTGAATGACACAAAAGACAAATCAAGACATGAGACAAATGTGCAAAAAGAATCATTTAAGGTTCCAATCAAATGGTTATCGGCTACTAGATCTCACAATTGCCAAAGCAATCGCGCGTGGGTCTCCCAAATTCTGTGGAGTCACGGTTTGTTCGGCCGACAACTCACTCGCCAACATACTGAAGTACATTGGTGAGAAGACAGTACATCAATTTGTGATCGTGGAGGATGGGACGATTGTTGAAGAGGCACCGGTGGTCAAGGGGGAGTTGGATTTGGATGCGCCACCGTTAGCAGAAGCCAGTCCACCAAAGTTTGAATCAATCCAGCCCAATGGTGATCCCTGCAAACTGAATGACAAAAACAAAGTGGAAGGTAAAGGGTAGAAGAAAGAGAGGGTTACAACCACCCAAGTCAACACAAAATCATCATAAGTCTCGATTGAGACAGATTCTACGTCTTTGATTTGATATTTGTCTTCATAACCCTCTTCTTCCGGTTCACCACTAGTTAGATCAACCTCCTTGGAGATGAACTTTAGCGTAGAGTTGAAGGTGCCAAGGGCATAAGTTTCAGGGCTTGTGCGGGTGTAGGAGACATAAATTATTCCCGGCTTGTTCAAAATCTTGGGGATCGGGATAATGAAATCTTCTGTCAATCTTTCTTCGGGCGGGTTCATGTTCACAGAAACTTGTTCCAGGATGGTGTCCAGTAAAGTATTTTTCAGATTAAACTGTGGATTCAAAAACATGTAAGCTGGTTTTTGAGCAATATAAGATGCTAGCTTGGATTCTAATGCAGCAAGAGAGATGGTGGATTCTGGAAAAAAGAGTCGTCTAGGATTTTGTAAGCTGAAATTGCAACTTTGGCCTCAGAGTGTAAACGTTAGCACGTAAAGCACCGACCATCCTTCACAAACTTTTCTGCTCAAGGCTCTTTGGGTTTTTTGAATCGGTCCAATCTTGGATCTTAATGTTTTGATGCGCCAGTCAATACTTCAGTTCAGCCGTGGAATCGGTAAACTTTTTGACTTTATCTCTGGTGAGAACACTGGCGCCTTGCATCTGAGTAAGAATTGACAGTGGTGATATGTCATTGGCTGAGATATGTACGTTCTTTGAGCTGAATGGGTAACTGGTGTTGATTCATGTCAGTTGGATCAACCACCCAACCGTGTAGAGCAGCACTCCCTTGAGCTGTGAAGAAAGGCATGCTCAGATTAATCTAAACACATAATACCCGTTACTACCACCAAAAAAACTGGAGTATGACATGAGCTTGAAGTGTAGCATGGCAGGAGTAACTGCATGTCAACTGCAAGCAGTTGACCAAGTTTTTTTGGCAGTGTATGGTATTTGTGATTTTACAATGGACCTTAGAGGCCTATGCATAAATGTCATTTGGATTAAGCCCATGCCTAGCACACATGTGAGTGCATACACATTTTAACACACCCCCTTAATCCAAAATGGGTGAAATCTGCATATTAGTCACAAATCCTTAATGCTTTATCCTATCTAAAGCCTTAGTCACAATATTTGCAATAATTGATCCAGTATGCATTGAACTCAACACTATCTCTCTGCAGTTAGCTGCATCACATATATACTTATAGTGAAAATAAATATTTTTTGTTCTTGAATGGAACACTTAGTTTTTTGCCAATGCAATGACACTCTGTTTATTGGAATAAAACAACGCAAAGCCTTGTGGCTTATTTGTATCCTCTGAGACCATTCTCAAATACTTTGCTTCCTGTGAAGCCCTAAGCATGCCTCATACTCAGCCTATTTTGATGAAAGACTTATTCCCAAAATGTTCTTGGTCATCCTTGACACCAGATTCTTACCCAAGAACAATGAAAAACCACTACGTGATTACCTGGTGTTACCATCTTCCCAGCTTGCATTGGAATAAACCACCAAATAAAGGTTTTCTGGATTCAAAACCTTTAGTCCCAGACTATTTGTTAATTTAAGATACCTCATCCCCTCTTAAAGTATACCCAATGACTCATGCATTATTTCTCTGATTTATTTGATAAATTCCCAATTAAAAAGCAATATATGGTCTTGTAAACTGTCCCAAAGAATTCAGAGACCCAATAGCCAATGCATAATCATTCCCTGACTGAAAGAGATCTAGATGCTCTTCATCTGTGGACTTCTCCAAACAGATGCCTGACTGAATTGGATTAAAAAAAATCCTTTGAGTCTCCTAAGCCATACTGCTTAAGAAGTGCTGCCACATAATGGCTCTGATCTAATTTGATTCCATGATTAAACTTAGTAACATTCATCCCTAGCACCTGTTGTGCAAAAACAAGTTCTTTTATCTTGAAATTTTTCTTGAGTCTCTCCATGACTTTATCCTTACCATTCCCAATGATAATAATGTCATTTACCAAAGAAAATACCATAGCATCCTTTCTAAAAAATACACATGGATTAGCCTCACTGATTTTGAAAGCCATCTCTACAAGTTTCTGAATCATGGTGTTATACCATGACCTAGCTGACTGCTTCAATCCATACAGGGATCTGTTCAGCTTGAGGACATATTCCCCTTTATCTTCAGGTCAGAAACTTTTTTTGCAGATTTTATTGATGGTTTCTGGTTTGGTTTCAAAAAACCATTCTTTTAAACCATTAGGAATTGAATTATACACAGTCTCCTACTACTCAAGTTTTTCATTCAAGTATGCTGTTACAAAGTCAGCTTGTCTGATCTCTTAACTCAACTCCAATGCAAGAGAAATGATAAAACTGAAGGTCAAAAACCTTCCCGTTGGTGAGAAAGTCTCTTGGTAATTAATACCCTCTAACTTTTTGAAGCCTTGTGCAGCACATCTTGCCTTGAATCTCTTCAAAAATCCATTAGGTTTGAACTTCTTATTTAAAAGCAATCCAGACCTCAGAATGGTCTTTCCTTGAAGAAGATAATCCTGCTCAACCACTTCAAAGATGCTATTATTCTCTAGAAAATCAAAAACCTCAAAAATAGAAACTTTCCAGTTGGCCCTCTCATTCGAATTCATAGCTTGGCCAAAGCTATCTGGGTTGACAATTTACCCCATCTCTGAACTCAACTCCAGAATTTCATGAAGCTTAAATTGTTCCCTGAATTTATCCTCTTCATATTCTTCAGAAGAATAATGGTACTTCCATTCCACATGAATATCAAACAGTACTCTCATCCTACCGCTCCTTCTAACTGGAGGCGGAGGCTCATCAGGTACCAAATTAAGGGACTTGCCTGAAGTGGGTACTGAATTTTCTGGTTGCACATCTGTCATCTTCTCATCATCTGGTACTACATTTTCCTCAGCCTTTTCTGGTTAAATTGGCTCCAATGATATTTCTTGCTGTGGTTTATCAACAACAAAATCCATACTCCTTTTGAGTTGAAAGGAAGTTTCATCAAATTTTACATCCCTACTACAGATAACCTTTCTAGATTCTGGACAATATATCCTATATGAATTAATTATAAAATCATAAAAAAAAGCAACCCTGTTTGTGCTCTAGGATCCAATTTTCACCTCATCATGGTAAAAACTACAATACACCAAACAAAAAAATTTTCTAAGGTGTGAATTTTTGTGTTCTTGCTTCCAAAAGTGATTATTATGAATATTCCCATTAAAACTCAAAATATTATGCAACCAAAAAGCTGTACATAACAACTCAGCCCCTAAGAAAACTTGCAGATCATATTGTGCCATAATAGCTCTGAATTTATCCAAAAGATTTCTATTTATTCTCTTGACCATTGTGTTATTTTGTGATGTTGAGATTCACTTCAAGATTCCTATCACCTTTGTATTTTATTTTATTTTATGTTATATTATATTTTCATCTTTTCTATCTTATTTTATCTTTGATGTTTATTTCCTTTTGTTTACATTTCTTTCACACGTGATACAGAAATCTCATGTTGCATATTCATCTTGTATTGTGCACTTCTACTCTAATTAATCTTATAAGATTGGGGAGAAGTCACCCTCTTTAACTTGGACCTCATCTCAACACTCTTAGGACAACTTATTCATCATCTCTACTCATTGCCTTTCACTGGCATCACCTAAGCAATACAACAGATAACCAAATAATTCAAAGGAATTACTGTTGAGGACTTAAGTAATTTTGTGCAACCAGTACCCCATTCTTGCTCATTAGTTGTGGCTAACTATCTGTCTTTTCTGCGTCAGTAATAAATTTTCAAGTATTTTCTTTGAGTGTGTGTGAGCGGAGGACTACCCTTCTCTTCAATTTGGAAATAGTCACCGGTGCCAAGTCCCACCCATAGTCATTTTAAATAAGCCTGGTATGGTGTTTATCTCTTCTACAGTCCTCTTTAGTTTTCATTCCTATTGCATCCCAATTTTCTCCAACACATTTCTGTAGCTTTCTGGTTTTACTTTTCACCATATTTTCAACAATTATATTTGTGTTTTCTCACGTGTAGTACTTGCAGTTTTAAAAATATGAATGATACCATAATCACTTTACAACTTCTCAAATTCCTTACTCTGGAACTCACCCCATCCATTAGTGATTACCCTCTGGATCTCCTTCATGAAAGCATTTGATTTCCATACCTTCAATACTACTTAAATCTACTCGGTTTGAAGCTTCCTGATTCCAGGAACCTTGCATTCCTTTAGCTACGAAAAGTGATATTGGGGTTGGAATAATAATATTTCCAAGAAAGCAAGTAGAATGCTCAAAAATGATGATATGAGAAGAGCAAGTGCAAGCTTTTAGGTGGTTTGGTTTAAAAGGTTTTCAATATAATCTTTTAAGTTTTGCAACAGCTTATACAAAGCTCGGGATCTTTACAAAAGAAAACCTCTCTACAGGGAGCCACTTTGAGCAGTATAGAACCCTTGAAAACAGGATCCTTTGGAAGAAATTCAAAGTGGCAAATCCCAAGGTAATGACAGCATTTCTGAGATCAAAAGCACTCAGAACTGGACAGGGAGGAACAGACTTACTTTGAAGTAGTTGGCTCCCAAGGATACGTCAGAGATTCATGGTTGAAAGGGTCTCAGATCAATATTTAGGGTTTTTGATGATTTTCTTCAAGGAAATTAATAATAAGTTTGGAATCAATACTTATACTACCAGAATGAGGCCATATATCACTTTTTTATCTTCTTATAAAAAATTGATCACAGATGGCAAGGGGTCTGGATTGATACTAAATATTACTGTGGTTTTAAATGACCATATGGGGCTGTATATATACCTTTTGGGGTGAAGGAGCCTTGTCAGGGAACGTATAGAGGGTTTTGCTTGTGGGATAAGGCTAGCAGTCTGGCCGGGGCTGTTTTTGCACACATTTTTAGTTCTTTCACTCAGCTGGACCTGTCTGTGTCATATTTATGCGTGAAATAATTGTCAGCACATGTTAAATGTTAATTCTTTATTTATACAGTTCTGACACATTTCCTATTTTTGGTCTTATATTCTTTGACTGAAATGGTCAGAAGTAAACTTTTTGAGATGCTCTATCATCTTCTGAACATGTTTTTAATTTTCAATAATTTTCAAGGGAACTCTTTTGTATTTTTTATGGTTCATACCAATTTGATATCATTGTTTTTTTGAAAATCTTTATTATTTTTTTCCCCTAATGTCTCAATTTTGTAATCTGATTTTTATATGTTTCATTCAATTTTTTGAGGTTTTAAATATCCCCATATACATCAGTCACATTGTTAAATTTGCATGATGCATGCATATGGGTTTTAGCACCTTCCTGCGGCACCTGGCTGTCTGGATTGGTGAAGGAAGCTTTTGAGGAACGCTTGCTTGACAGCTGCAGGCAGGAATCTGTCTAGGGTCATATTACATGTGGTTTTCTTGAAAGATGCCTGAATTTTGAGTTTCAGGCCTGTACGGCCTCACTTGATGGATGAAAGGCTGCGTGTGGGAATTGTGAAAGAACACAAAACAGGGTGTAAATCCTAAAATATACACAAAAATACAATTATGAGTGAATTTTAGTTTTTAAACCTGTACATGAAGGTTCCCGTGAAAAATTGAAATGCACAAAAAAACTGGTTGGAGTGTTTTCATGGTTTTGGGCCATTTTCTTGCAAAGTTGTTTAAAAATATAACTAGTTGGAATTCAAGGTTGGGTTCAGTGAGTGACCCTATCTTCTTTTGGACTAGGAATCCAAATCCCGCGTAAAATTTGAGGATTTCGTACTCCTTTCACAATTTGTCATTTTTTTATCATTTTATTCTACTTTGACAGGTTTCTCTGTACAATTAGCAACCTGTAATTCTCCCACTCCAACATATTTCTATATCTGAAAAAAAAACTTTGGGGCTCAATGTGTTTTATTGGCTCTGTAATTTCTCAGCTGTATGGATCCATTGGGAATGTTGTTGTTGGGTAACAATCAATCTTAATCAGCTGATTCTCCTTTAGATCTCACTAGTTAAATTCTGATGTCTTTTCCATTTATCCTTTCTTTTTTATCTTTAAGGATTTTGCTGACTTTTACTTTTCCTTTATCAGGGTCATCTTCCACAGGTATCTCTGGTGGATGGATTTTCTCTCCTTCCCTTGGGTGGAGGTGTTTGATCAGGCTTACTGGGAATACCTGGTGTTTTCTGAAAACTCCATGGCTTAGGATTAATTCTACAGCATTCCTCCATGAATCTTCTTGATGGTGAATGGTCCCACAAAGGCAAGTCTCCATTTTCCGTTTCCTGATAATTTATTAAATCTAGTAGTTAAGATCAAGACTTTATCCCCAATTTTGAAATCATATTCTTTATGATTTCTATCCCATCTCTGTTGGTTTAATCAATAGATTCTTGAACATATTTAGCATCAACTTTATTGTCTATTTCTATCATGTTGTTGAAGTCCACTGATGTAGGATGTATGTTGACCATGTTATTATTAAGACTGCCTTTGGGTAACTTATTTATCCATCCTCTTTGTAGGACAAAAGATATTTATTTTGTAGCAGGTTTCTTGCTGCTGTTGTAAACCATTTCTAGAGCAGTGTAACAACTTCCCCTTGCATTCAAGGGGCGGAAGGCACAGGCACTACTACTCATAGAACTCAAGGATGATTTGCTTGAATTTCAATGAACAAGATGGGAGGAGGAGTACAAGCAATGAGAAGATGAGGGATGGAATGAAGAAGTCCAGGAGGAAGTGGTTGAAGATTGAGTTTTTGAGTCCTATAAGAGTAAAACCAGGAAGGGGCAAAGTTATATGAGTTAAGCAGTCTGGGTGAAGGAATTCTTGTGCTGAGATGACACCTACTGGCAAAAGGACTAACCAGTAAGAAGTGGTATCCTAATTCCTTGGGGGGAATCAGTACATGATGGATGGAGTGGAAAGTATATGTGAGAACTGAGAAGGAGGCCTTGAGGGATGATTGGCTGGTTTTTCAGGTTGGAGTTCCCATGGTATTATATGTTGACTGATTGAGCTGTAGGTTTTAGTTGAATTATTTGTCCATGGGCCTGTCCAGGAAGGTTTGAAATGTACTTATCTGGAGTCCTGGGGGTATTGCCTAAACAGACAGTGGAGAGTATTTACTATGTATATACTAAGTGTTATATATACTAACTCATATACCAATTGGGTTGAGGAGAGATATAGGCTGTACCAATTCATCAAGAGAGAGGTAGAGAGCCTGGGAAGATAAACTGAATAACATGAAAGAGTGTTGAGTTTTAAATGGAAATAGAGAATATAAAATACAGGAAGATGCTGAACTTGGTCAAAGAAGATGGAGACTGCAAGGTATGCAGGAGTACTATCCAGTGGAAGGTACAAGAGTAAGTGAAGTTGGTTTTGATATGAGGTTGAAGCTGATGAAGAGGTTGGATTGGTTTAGTTGAAGGAGTGTCAGAATAATTTTCTTGACAGGTAGTTAAGAGGCTTGCCCAGTCATGACAATATCCATCTGCGTTTTTTTATTCTAGTCCAAAGCAGCAGAATCTTCTGAGCATATCTTCTAAAGTCTGTATCATTCTTTCAGCTAAACCATCAGTTTGAGGATGATAATCTTTGGAGATTTCTAAGTTAGTTCCTAACATATCATGAAGGTTTCTTGAGAATTCAAAGGTGAAATGGGGGTCTATGTCACCTATAATAATCTTTGGGACCCTTACATCTGCAATGAACCTGTTCCATAAAAGTGGAGCTAAATCCATGGCTTTTTCTTACTTGTGGTTGCGTAAGAATTTGGCTTTATTGGTAAACCTGTTCACTATGACCAGGACTGAGTTTTAAGAGTAAACTCCTCCTGCAGGTAATCCTGTTACAAAGTCCATATTGATTATTTCCCATCTATCCTTAGGTTAAGAAATCTTCTGTTGTAGGCCAAAACCTTTCCCTTTTGTCCAGTTAGATTTTTGGCAAGTTTCCCAGCTGGAAACATACTTGATGGTGGAGTCTCTCCATTCAATCCAAGGTGCTTTTTGATTGACCTCTACCAAGTTCCTGTCAGTAGATAAGTGACCTTAGGCACAGTTATCATGGCATTCATCTAAGATATGTTTGATATGATCTTCATTGGTACAGACTAGGATGCTGGAACTTTGATGTCATTAGTATAATAAGCCATCTCATAGGGTGAATCTTTGAGATTTATAAGCTTTCAGAAAAGTTTCAGGTAATCTGTTGATCATTTCAGCAGGAGGATTAGTAATTTCCATAAAAGATATTAGTGTTCTCATATCAGTTTTTTAATTTTCCCCTATGGAATTAAACAAGGATTCATACAATTCACAGACATTTATTGCTATACTTGGACTTTTAAAATCAACCATACTCATGTTGAGTATAGGACAAATATCATTATCTTCCAGTTCATGAGCAGGATTGCTAGGGTCATGGGGTAAGGAATTCCTACTCAGGCTGTCAGAGTTCTGATGTTTGATTCCTGCTTGATGGAATATAGTCATCTGACCTCTATATTGTTGGAGCTATATGCCAAATCAACATGCATCTGCTGGGATTTTTCATGTTAATTAAAGTGCTGAAAGCATTGAATTCAGTTATCACTACAAATTTAGTGCCTCCAATTTAGTAATGGAGGTTTTCCAAGGCCCATAATAGACCAAGAAATTCCATTTGGCTTGCACCATATCTCTTTTCTGTATCTTTAAATTGTCTGGATACAAAGAATATTAGTTTCTCTACTGGTTTTTCATCTTGTATGATTCCTTTTTGCAGGGAAGCTCCTAGTCCTTCCAAAATAGCATCTATGTATTACTTGAAATTTTTTTATAATCAGTTTGGATGAGCACAGGGGCTGTGGTCATATCTACTTTGAGCTCTTCATAATTCTTTATCCTCTCATGAGTGATCTCAAACAGAAGGTTCTTGTTTCAGATCTCATACAAACAATTATTCAGCAGTGCAAACTTGAGAAAATACTTCCTGTAGTAGTTGCAGAAGCTTCTGAAATACAAGAGCTCAGTCTTTTTTTGGGGTACACTTTTTCATGCATACTTTCAAGCCTACAGTAGAGATGGTTTTAGGACTATTCTTACTTTTTCCATGTGAGTACTCCAGTCATCAGTGTAAATGATAAAATCATCAATGTAAACCATCATCAAAAATTTTCTAATTAATTGGGCTGGTACTGTGTCCATCATTTTTTAGGAGTGGGAAGGAGTATTCTTAATTCCAAAGGGCATCCTTAGATATTGATATATCTCCAGGTGGCATATAATCCTCATGACTTTTCTACTATGAGGTCTGATAGGCATTTGGTGGAATAATTTCAAAATGTCCATGGTAGTGATTAAATTAGCCTTGGAAAGGTTATGGAGAGCATGGTAAATACTTGGGATAGGATAGTAGTCAGCTTGATTGTTGTTATTCAAAATCCCAAAGTCTCCAACCATTGTTGACTTGTCATTGTGCCAAGCTATGATTACTGGTGTGGTGACATCTAATCTCTCATGGTGTCCTACTTTCCTCAAAAATTGTAGGTCAATCAGTTCCTGGATGTGAGTCTCCAGATAAGCTCTAGAATTTGGGCTAGAAGGGTAAGCAGCTCTCCTGAGGTTGGGAGCTTAAGGAGGCTTAATAGTCAGATTTAGAATGATATCATGTCCTTTTATGTTACCAATTGGGTGATCCTTGGTGCAGAAGGCATTCTCATTTTCAAAGAAGACCAGGAGCATGTGCCTGATTGGGGCTCTACTTAGCTGGGAGTTCAAGGCTACTTGGGAGAAATAGTCTTGGTTGAAGTTATCCAAGTGTTTCTCATAAGTGGATTCAGAACTCTGAGAAATGATGTGACTTATTTGGACTTTCTTGTTCCAGTAACCTCCTATGTTCAAATATCTTCCTTTGATTTGGAATAAATCTATTCCATAAAGGCAATGGGAGTCATTGCCTAGTGTTGAGTAATCACATACTCCATTCTGAAAAACTAAAAACTCAATCTTAAGTTTAAGAGATCCTTTGGTGTGGGGGAGTATAATATCTGTGCACTGTAATCCTATGGCATTTAAATATTATTTACGGCTACTGAACTTACCTTTTGGTACCGGAAATAAGCTTTTTTTTCAATGTGGATCTTTTTATTCAAGGTAAGAGAATCCAACACAAGAGCAGAAGTCTCCACTTTCCAGGAGTAATTTCACAGGTGAGTTTTGGGAAAATCCAGTAGCATAACAGGTCTTTCCAGAGGTATAACCTTTGCAATAAGAATGCTTAAGGATTAAAACCTTGGATTCTGAAACATGTTCAATTTTTATGTTGGTATTCCATTTTTGGGGAAAATTGGAGTCCTCATTAACAGGATTTATATCCAGAGAGTTCTCTATGTTTCCTTCTATGAAATTGATGGCTTAATAATCATTGGTTTGCATTCTACGATTGGTCCATCAGACTCATCATATTGGGGATCAGGATTATTATACTCCTATACTTCTATTCAATTAATCCTTCTCCTGGGCTGGGGGAAAATCATGTCTAAGGTGCCCAATCTGGTTGCACTTGCAGCATATCCTTTCCATGGATTCAGGTTTCTTCTTATTTTCAGAAGTAGAGGGATTTGGGGTAGAATATTCCTTGGCTTGAGAAGGTTTTTCTTCCCTGTTGCTAGAATTTTTCTTTCTGGGATTGTTGACCCTTCTATCAAGTCCATTCATGTATATGGTTTCTTCAAAAACACCAATTAAAGTAGAAAGAACAGATTCCAAGTGCATTATAAATCTTACACTGTGATTGAGATTTCTAGGAAATAAGTTGAGTGGTCTTTCATTTACTTCTTCTTTATCAGCTTCTGGGTATAAGCATTCTAACCTTCTATTTTTTTTTAGAAAAAAATTATGAGTTTTGTCCTTAGAAGGTTCAAACAAGGAGGTTTGAAAATACTTTATCATCTTTCTTTTCCACATCCTGGTACCAAAATGTTCTTTGATTAGATAATTCCAAGAGTTTCAAGATAATTTTATCCTCCTTTGTTGATCAAACAATCAGGAGATACTCCTTTGAATGACCTGGGTAGCCTTACTGCAGCAATTGTTTCAGGAAGATCATAAGAAGCTAGAGTATTATAAATAAATTTAATGAAGTTATTTTCATAATTCTTTCCTTATCCTGAGAACATAGGCCACTCAGTCATAGGGGAATTATCTTCATAGATTTTTCTACTTCTGGGGTCAAGCTAGGCTTCTGAGATTCAAAAATGATTAGACTTGGTTGGGGATTGGTATTGGGGGTAGAGAAGAACCTGGTTTCTTTAAGTTCTTCTGATTTTGCTGGGGGATCAGCCTTATAATATTTCAGATCTCTGAGATCATTCTTGATAATACCCAGTCCCAATTTCAATTTGTTACTTAGAATATCAATTTTATGGATCATTTGGGTGGAAGAGGTATTGGTTATTATTCCAAATTCCTCCTTATAAAAATTGATTGAAAAAAGCATAGAAGAATAAGGCGAGTATTTTTGGTTTATCAAGGTCAATTTATTCATACTCATGGCTTCTTTCATGTTTTCTATTTCAGAAAATTTAGTTCTGGTCTGCACTTCCTGGAACCATACTATCTTATAAATATTCAAATTTAATTTATCCCATTGTTCATAGATATTTTCAAGTTTAACGTCCACATCAAGAGAAAATAATTTGAAGAAAATAATTCTAATTTTTGTATAGTATTATGAGCCACATCAAGAGAAAATAATTGGAAGACAAAGATACTAATTTTTGTATACTTCCTTCCCCTTCTGAGCTAGAGAGTTTATCTTATCCCAATTATTGAAATTTCTTTGCTTCTGATGGGTTGAGGACCTTTTATTTTGAGGGTCATTTCCCCTTAAGGTGGCTAGCTGATCCCAGGAATTCCATCTTTTCACGTAATTTTCTACCGCCTTTCTGGTAACCAACCTCTGGAGGCTTTTTTGGGTGGTCTTTGCGAATGAAATGGCTTTCCTCATGGTCTTCATGTCTTCTTGAGACTAGGCCTCCACGTAGGACTCCGAATGGCTTAAATTCCCCTTGGCTAGGGCGTTTATCCACTCCTCTTTGAATGGGTCCAGCGGGGATGGAAAAATTGGAGGTTTATCCTCTGGGTATGAGGTTCATGGCAATGGATTGCTCTCCAGAGATTGTTTGGTCAAGTTGGCAACCCCAGCTGCCATTGGTGGCTTGGGCAACACTTGGCTTGTGGTTTTGAGTTCCTTCATTGTGCTTGCAACTGAAATCCTTGCAGGCAAGCGCTAATCTGGGCAGAGATCCATAAGACGGTGCTCTACCACTGGCTTGGGTGTTGCACCTACTTTGAAACATGTTGAAAAAAATATGTATAAGTTTTCTGAAACTTCAAAAAAAAATGAAAAAAATATAATAATAATTTTTTATGTTTTTTTATCTTCTTGCTTTATTTTTACAGTTATTTAAACTTAAATAAGTCTAGTTTTATTGGTAATAATTGGAAATTGGGTTAAAAAGAAAGATTGGAGGGTATTACAGGGCGGTCTTGGTGGGTACCAATAAGATCCTGGGTTAAGTCCAAAGATCCGGGGTCAATGGTGCCCTTCCAAAAGGTCTTTCTCAATGAAATATGCAAGGGAAAATTTTCTTTCCACTTGAAAAACTTAAAATAATTAAAATAATAAGTTTTATTATTATTTTTATTATTTTTAAATATTTTTAAAGAATATATTTTAACACTCACTTTTGTAGGTTTTCTTTTGATTTTTCTTGCTTCTTGCTTTCAAGATAGAAAGTTGTCTTTAATATATTTTTCACTCCTTGTGCTGCCTTAATTAAGAATTTAAATTGATTATTCTTTCAAGTTCAAGTTCCCCTTATTTTGTAGCTTGTTGCTTATAATAATTAATTCTTTCTTGTGGTTGTTCAGCTGTTAAAATAACAGGCACAAAATCACAGAGTTTTTCTGCCTTTATATTTTTACAAAGATTCAAATAATAATTGATTAAATCTATGTTGGACTTTAGATCCACTGGAAAAATGAACAAAAAATATATATAATAATTATTTTTACTTATTTTTACAAATGAATTGACTTTTAAAAGAAATAAATAATTAAGAATTAATTATTCAGGGGTATTTCCCAGCCAGACCCTAGTTGTCAGCTTCACTATTCCAGGAACCTTGAATTCCTTTAGCTAAAGTAAGTGATATTGGTTTTGGAATAATAATAATTACAAGAAAGCATGTAAAATGCACAAAAATAATGGTATGGTGAGATAAAGTGAAAGGTTTGATGTGGTGTGTTTGAAATGTTTTTCAATATGATTATTTCAGAGGGGCCACAGCTTATAAAAAGCTGGAGATATTTTCAGAAAAAAACCTCTCTTCAGGGGTCTACTTTGAGAATTATGAAACCCTGGGCAATGGGAGCCTTCAGAAGTACTTCAAAGGGTTAACTCACCAGGTAAAGATGGTGTGTGTAGGATTGAAAGCACTCAGAACTGGGCAGGGAGGAACAGACTTACTTTGAAGTAGCTTGCTCACAAGGATACTGCAGAAATTCATGGTTTAAAAGGTTTCAGATCAAGAGTTGGGGGTTTTGCTGATTTTCTTGAGGGGAATTAATAAGGGTTTCAGAATTATTGATTATAATTTCATGATGAAGCCATATATTACTTTTTTATCTTCTTATAAACACTTTATCACATATGCTAAGGGGTCTTGATTGATACAAAAAACTACTGTGGCTTAAAATAAGCAAACAGGGCTGTCTATATTACTTTTAGGGTGAGGGAGCCTTCTCAGTGCATGTATAGAGGGTTGTGCTTGTGGTAAAGGCTAGCAGGATGGCAAGGGCTATTTTTGCACAGATTCTCCGTGCTTTCACTCAGCTGGACATGTCTGTTTCATATTTATGTGTGAAATAAGTGTCAGAACCTGTTAAATGTTAATTTGTTTTTTCTACAGCTCTGACACATTTTCTAATTTTTGTATTATATTATTTGAGTTAGATTGTCCAAAGTGGGTTTTTGTACATAATAAATTAGCTCCAGATCATTTTGGTAATTTTAAATAATTTTTGAGGGAGCTCTTTTATATTTTTTGTTGTTCATAAATATTTGATATTATTGTTTTTGTGACTGCCTTTATTATTCTTTTCCTTTATTTTTCCATTTTATAATTTCCTTTTTATATGTTTTATTCAGCTTTTTGAGGTTAAAATATGCCTCTATTCTTCAGTAAGCTTATTACATATGCATGATTTTCGAATAAGGGTTGTGGCCCATTCCTGCGGTACCTAGATGTCAGGAGTTGTGTAGGCAACCTTTGACTCGTGCTTCATTGACAGCTGCAGGAAGAAATCTGTCTAGGGGCATATTGCATGCAGTTTTATTGACAGATGCCTGGATTTTGAGTTTCAGGTGCGTACCGCCTCACTGTATGGATGTGGGGCTGCGCGCGGGAATTGTGACCAAACAAAAAACAGGGTTTAACTCCCAAAATATACACAAAACTCCCATTCTGAGTGAAGTTTAGGTGTAAAACCTATATGTGAAAATACATGTGAAACATCAAGATGGCCAAAAAAACTGGTTGGAGTGGTGCTGTGGTTCTGGGCCATTTTCTTTTAAATTTATTTAAATATATAATTAGTTTGAATTCAAGGGTGGTTCAGTGAGTGAACCTACCTTGTTTTGGATGAGGAATACACATCTTTCATAAAAGTTTAGGATTTCCAACTTCTTTCATAATCTATAATTTATTTTTGTTTTTATTCTAATTTAACAGGCTTCTCTGTACAAGTAGCAAGCCAACATCTGTGGTTTGATCCTTAAAAAATTGGTGGCTGTATCGAATAAGTGTATGAAGTACCTTTCCCCTCCAAAAGAGATTGGGATTAATTTCCCTGCCAAATCAATGGTAAATTCCTCTCTAGAAATCATGGCTCTTTTTCTGATCTTTTAGAAAACATTCCTAGTCTTTTCCACTAAGGTACAAATCTCACAGTTTTTTCCTTTACCTTATTACTAGCTCTAGGGTGAGCCACTTTTCTCAGAGCTGGAATCATAAATAAATCTGCACAAAGCAAATTATTACAAACTTGTCCACAAAGGAAAGTTCTCCCTTTCAAATCATTAATAAAAAATCTTTACCTTCATTAAGATAATGGATTTTGAATTCAAAGCTCTTGGCAATTGAAAATTCATTTACTTAATCCTCTCATACCTTAACTCTATTATTGGGGAAATATTCCCACAATCATGAGTCCTTCCAAAGTAATTGTACTTGCCGTGTTATATCCAACAATCAAAACCCTGAAACCTCACAGCCAAATTTTCCATGGAAAGATTGAACTCATTATCTTATTCCATGGAACTCATCTTTTTTGCTTGATTTCACTCATATAGTGACCCTTCTTCTCTGCCAAAAATCTGACATAATTCACCTTCAGAATCTCCAATAAGATACTAATTATCTTACCTTCTTCTAACCAGATCTTATGCAACCTATGCTACACAATCTAACCCAATTGCTTTTAATATAAGATGGTAATACTTTTTCTTTACCTCCAAAAAGAACGGAATCTTTGTCATTGCTCATAAACTGACTTCAAAAAATGCTTTCAAGCTTGATATCCAAAACAATTGCCCACAAATCAGACATCCGACCTCTTCAGGATATTTTTGGAATAGCCGCATTCTAGAATGAAAGAAATCTTCTCAATAGCTAAAAGTTACGAAAATGAATCCAGAATTTAAACCACACAAACATGAATTGCAACAGTGGATCCAATAAAGCTTGGTCCTGATAATGACTGAATATTATGGCCAACAATTAGCTCATTGGCAGGGACAGCATGGATTAAAAGAAAAGAAATCCTGAAAACTTTTTTTTATGTAGGCTATTGGGCTCTCACAATGGAGAAACACTTTGTATAATGGGTTGGATTAATTTGAATGGATGATGGAAAAAAGAAGGGAGAAGAGCTCCTTAATTACAAAAGATTGGAATCTTTTGGGCCTGTGATACAAAAGGGGGAAAGGAAAACTTTCCCCGAAAAGGTGCTCTACAGGCTCTAAAAGCATTCTTACTTGGTTTGAAATACATCAGCCCGCATGAAATCAGTTCCTGTACCCTTACGACCAGCCTATTACTTTCAATTCTGATATTTCCATCCTTAAAGGTATGAACCAGCCTTTTTCTGTTCAAAAAACTTGTCTTTTTTTCTGTTACAACCAGCCTTGTTACCCCAATGAACTAACTCACTGGCTGGTTGCCTCATGCAACCAGCCGCTGGTCCCTCATATGGACCAGGTGGGACCCAGCGCTCATACAGGTCCAGACTCAAACTAAATGTGGGGGGGTGTAACAGGCGCACATGCTGTCCCCCCCTCTTTCCTAACTAGGTGAAAAGAAGGGGTGGTCAAATCCCCAGCTGCTTTCCTGGGACACAGTTCTGGAGGAGGATCAGGTCCCCCTAGCCCGTGGCGCCTTCACCTCAATAAGTGGGGGGGTTTGTTGCTCCCCGACTTGCACAGGCAGGAGGGTGATGAAATCCACCCCACAGATGCTTTCCTCAATCACCATGAAAAAATGGCTGCATCTGGGATGGAAAGTGAAGCTTGTTTTGACTTTGTTGAGGTTTTGGAGTCAAACATCAAATTGATTCCTGGATGGTCACAGAATATTGCTGTACAATGTTTTTTTAATGCATGAATTGAATTGAAAATTTTTACATAACAGGCAGAATGTGGAATTTATGTATTTATTCTTAATATCATTTTTTTTCCAAATGTTGAGAATTTTGGTTGAGACCTGTGTTTCATGATCATTTTACTGGATTTGTATCAAGATTCATAATTACATGTTTCCAATTTAATTTGAAAAAGGAAATTTAATCCTTATATATAGAGTAAATGTTTTTTTTTGATTCATCCTTCACGAATGAATTACATCCCAGTGACCATACTGATCTGATTTGTGAAAAAGAAAAATTCAGAACATCATCTTTGAAAATTTGCAAAAAGCATCGCCTGGATTCCCAGAGATCCATAACCCTAAAAATTTGAAAACAAATCAACACTGATCCTTAATTATAGCTAAAATCAAATTTTATTTTTCTCTTTTTTTTGATTTTTTTTTGATTTTTTTTTTTGATTTGAGCTTTTAATCAATACATGAAAATTCAATTTTTTATTTCTGTTTTCATTTTGATTTTGATTTTAATTTTTCATTTTAATTTTTATATTTTTGATTTATCCCTTTTTTATTTTATTTTATTTTATTTTTTGTTGTTTTTTATTTGCTACAACACTTTTTTTTTTGACTCTCGCCATTATTTTTTTCACAAACCCTACTCTTGAATACACTGATCTTTTACATGCCCTTGCTTTTTTGCACACACAGAAATTTCATTAGAAAAAAGGGCATTTCAAGGATTTGTTTTGTGAAATTTATATCACTGCATCCTTGTAGATTCGTATTCAAAGCTCTTATGAATATTCATTCAGAATTTTGAAATTATTTTTAGAACTTTGAAATCCATTCAAAAAGCAGGAAAACAAAAAAAAAACAAGTATCAATGCATTAAGGGGAACTTCCTTTTACTTTTAATTCAATTTTTTTGGTGCTTTAAATACTTGGAATTGTGGAAAATCCTTTCAAAATCTTTAAACTATATTTTTGGCATTTTTTTGATGTTTTATAGGATTGTTAAGATTGGATTCAAAGTAAAAGGACTTTTACAATCAGATCCATTCCAATTTTTTTTAACATCAGGAATCAAAGTTTCTTTCTTGTCAGAGATTTGGAATATAATTATAAGATTGAAAAGAAAAATATTTTTCATTTAAATAAAAGCTTTTACCCTGTGAATTATTTATCACCATGAAAATAAGTTCAAATGAAAGGGGCCATAAACTGGGTGATCTACATTTTGAAACATTTTTTTGTTAAATATTAATAAAAAAAACCAATACTTAAGTAAAATAAAATTAATTTTTCAGTGAAAGTTCTTAAAGGGGTCTATTGTACAAAAAGATTGAGATTGGAATTCCTTTCATAATTGTTTCTGTTTTTTTCATCTCCAAAATAAAAAAAAATACATAAAAAGAAAATGCAAGCAACCCCAGCACGTGAATTTTTTTTTTTTTTTTTTTTTTTTTTGGAAATGGACAGGGGATCTTAAAAAATGATGTTGGTTCTTTTATGATTTTGTTTTTTTTTCAAATTTCTGTTGAACTTTTTTTCCATTTATTTTTCTTTTTTTTTTCCAAAAAATTTCTTTCAATCCATTTTTTTTTCTTAATGGTCAATTTCTTATAATTAAAATGAGAGTTTTTATTTATTTTTTAAGTTTATTTTGGTGAGGGTGAACCATTCTCTAAAATGATTATTTTGCTCCTTAAACACTAGCTCATCATCACCAAAAAAAGTGTTTTTGATGAATCATCAAACAGTTAATTTGAGGGTACTGACTGCACGTGTATACAATCCTATCTACAAGGAAGGACCAAAAAATTTAGCTGGCAGAACCCAATGTGGTCAAGTGGCTTCCCCCCCCACCTTGGTTCAATTCAAATCACCAGTATATGGAACTCCCCTAGACCAAGGAAATGCCCGTGCATGCAAAATGTCATGGGGGCATAAAATAATCATTTATTTAAGGGTAAGCCACATGATAAAAACAACACTCTTGATTTTTATTTTTTTTGGTTTTTACTTTCTTTTTTTTCTTTTTTTTTTATTTTTGGATTTGGTGAAAGTCTTTAAAAAATCCTGTTGGAAATTTGATATTGCTCCTCAAACACAAGCTCAACCTACCTACAAACCATGTTTTCAAAACATCACAAAACATTAAATTTTTGATTCACAGGGCACTCATCTGCACTTCCATACAGTAGGCAAGGACCAAGAATTCCAGTGCACAGAACCCAAATATGTTTCAGGATTTTTTTGACTTTTTTGTTTTTTTTTTTCCTTTTTTTTGTGGTTTTTTTGTGATTTTTCATGATTTTTGTAATTTTTTTTGGTTTTTTTTTGGTTTTTTTTTTGGTTTTTTTGGAATATTTTTTTTTTATTTTCATTTTGATATTTTTTTTCTCTATTAATTTGGAAAATTTCTTAGGCTAAGTCATCCATGTCACTGATGTCATTTTGTTTTTTTTTTTGATTTTTTTTTAGATTTTTTCATTTTCTTTTCAATTTTTTTTTCAATTTTCTTTGATTTTTTTCCCCTCTTATTTGTGTGAATCCTCTAATTTGGGGAAAAATAAAAAACGTATCCAAAGTTGTCCATCAACCTGGCAGTTGGTTGTGGCAAGAATGACCCCTGTCTGCCTCCCCATGCCCAAAAGGGAGGCATGCAAAGAATGCCTGAAGGGAGGTGGACATCTTAGCCCAAGGATTCCACCATGTTGATGAGGAGAAATAAAAAAAAAATGAAATTAAAATTCAAAAAACAACATATTCAGAAAAAAAAGGAAAAAAGTCAAAAAAGTCAAAAAAAAATCATAAAAAATGGGCAAGAAAATCCCAGTCCTGATTGGCATGGTGGACAAATTAGGCTAGGTTGTCCACTGTGCCAGAGCAAAAAAAAAGAAAAAAAAAGAAAAAAAAGAGAAAAAAAAAGAAAAAATTAAAATAAATCAAAAATGGAAAAAAGCTCCAATTGATAGAATGAAAAAAAAATCCTGGACCACATTTGGGTCCTGCCAGCTGAAATTCTTGGTCCTGACCTACTATATGGGAGTGCACACCAGTGCCCTGAGTAGCCAAAAATGAAATTTTTGATGGTGTTTCAGAAACAACGTTTTTAGTGAGGATGAGCTCTTGTTTGAGAAGAAACACCAAAAATCTAAGTTTCCTTGAGTAATCCATCAAAATCAAAGAAATAAAAAAAATGAAAATAAAATCCAAAAAACAAAATTTCAAACTGAAGATTGATGGATGACTTAGGCTAGAGCGTCCATTGTCCTGACCAAAAAAAAAAATCTTAAGCCATCTGGTATGATGGACAAATTAGCCTAATTTTTCCACCACGCCAGAACAAAAATAAAAAATAAAAATAAAAAAATACAAAACATTTAAAAAAAATCCCAAAAATCAATAAAATCACAAAAAAAATGAAAAAAAAAACCAAAAAAAAACCTGGAGCACATTTGGGTTCTGCCAGGTGAAATTCTTGGTCCTGCCCTACTATATTGGAGTGCGCATCAGTGCACTGAGTATTGAATGATTGGATTTTTGATGATGTTTCACAAACACAGTTTTTAGTGAGGATGAGCTAGTGTTTGAGGAGAAACATCAAAATTATAAAAAAGGTTTCACTTGTCACCAGAAACAACCTTCAAAATACAAAAGAAATTTCATTTTTCTCCAAATTTCACAATTAAATTAAAAACAAAAAATGATTAGAGGGAATTTTAGGAAATTCAACAATAAACAAAGCAAAATTAAGTCAACATAAATTGAGGAAAAAAATAAGCATAATAGAACAGGAAGTATTTTTTAAGACCCCCTGACCAGTTTCAAAAGATTACTTAGGTACTGGGCCTCCTTGCGGGTTCTTTTCTTTTCTTTTTTTTTGATATTTCAAAGAAAAAAAAGATAGGAAAAATTATAAAAACAGTCTCAACACTAATATTTTCAGTAGATAGAGCCCTTTCAGGAATTGGCTGAAAAGGGTATTATTTTTTACTTCAATATTTTTATTTTTTCATTTGAATGTAACAAAAAAAATATTTCAAAATGCATACCACCCCTTTTGTTTGCAGTTATTTTTGTTGTGATCAATATTTTATGGGGTAAAAACTTTTATCAATATGAAAAATCAATTTTATTTCAATCTTTTAACAATATTATGAATACCTGAAAATAAAGAAAATTTAATTCCTGATATTAAAAAAAATATTGAAAAGTATGAGTTCTTTTTAATTTTTTTCATTTTGGATCCAATTTTGAATTCAAGATTACATCCAACAAATAACAAAAAGAAAAATATTAAAGAGCTTCAATTTATTTTTCAGCTTTCTAAGAATTCAATCCCAAACATGAATTCATTGAAAATGCAAAGGAATGGTTATAAGAATGCATTGGGTTTTTTTTTGTTTTTTCGTTGATTTTTGAATCAATTTTTGAAGTTCTTCAAATAATTTAGATTTGTTCCAACTTTTTTGCAATATACTTTACAAGAATCTGGTGTTTTAAATTTAAAAACAAAATTTTTTAAAAATACCTGTGTCTACAAGGAAATTCTGGTGTGTACAGATCATCACAGGAATGTAAAATACACACATATTTGTTGAAGGGTGATGTTAAATTAACGGCTGCAACCATGTGGTAGTTTTGTAGGGCCCTACACGGCTCAAATGAGCCGCGGGGGCCCATAGACGACTAAAAACTGTTTCAAACACACACAACCCCCGAGGGTTGTTTAGGAGCCGTTTACCCCCCAAAAAAGCCAATTTCAAGGCGTTTACCACCGTACAAGGCTCAAAACCGCCTTGTTTGGGAGTGCAAAACCCCCTGGAAGTCATGCCAGAATTTTGGGCATCCCCTTGACCACACTTTGGTTCTGTCAACCCAAATTTGGGATCAAAGCATACTTTTTGGGGCTGTTGTTCCACACCTAGTGATTCCAAATTGACTTTAAAGTGAAACCAAAGTGAAAGTAAAGTGGAAATTGAAATCATATAAAAATCTGAAAACAATTCTTTCTCAATTTGAAAGTGAGCAAACTTTGTTTTTTTGATTGAAAGTTGGATTGAATACTGAAGTATAACATTGCATTTTTTTGCATGTGAACAGTGGCAAGCCCTCCTTCTTCTGAAATGGCTGCATGGAAGGTCTACATTGATAGTGCCATCAACAAAGCTTTGGAAAAAGAAAAAAAGGATTTGGATAATGAAACATTGGAAGCCCCAATTGCATCCTCATCAAGGGTGACAATTCAGGAAAAAAATTTTCACAGTGGGATTTGACCTCTGGTTTTAAGTAAAATTTTATAATACTGGTCTTTGCCCTATTTAATTTGATTGAAACTGACGGAGTGCATTCCATCAATATAACTATGTAACTATGAATGATCCACTTGAACCAACTCCTGTGAAGCTCTTACTGGGGAAGAGACAAAAACTATTTTCAAACATGGGCAATGAAGCATGGTTACACTCTGACAGTTTCTAACTCGAATAAAGAAAAATATTTGGATTTAGCCTGTGATTGCCATGGTTCCTATTCAGGAAAACTTTGTACCAAACGGTGTAGAACTCACAAAAGGAAGGTTGGGTGCAATTTTTTAATCCATGCAAGTTGAACAAAGGCAGAGATCCTGAGAGACTTCTAAAAGTCCTTGTGAAGGACTGCAAAAAACCTCTGATTTTTGCAATTGAAACTAGTTTCCCATATTCATCAAGACAATGATGCACTTGGCACTTGTCTAAAAAAATACAAGCAAACTGTAAAGTGCGCTTTGTTAAAACAATGGAAAAGCTTAATGACTCCGTGGTCAAAGTATGGGGCCTCAAAGACCAAGGAGGAGGCGGAGGACAATGATGCCAAACTCAGCGTAGGTCCAAATCACTGCTTCTTATTCTTCCTAGTTTTGGGTTCTGACCTTTTGACTTTTATAGTGTTTCCTGAAATACTATGAGGATGTACTCAAGTATATGGAAAAGAAAATTTTCCCTATGAAAGATACGTCTGTAACAGTTTGGACTTGTATAAACCCAGATTTTGGAAACAAAAAAACATATAGGGTTGAAGGGGCACATGTGAATCTCAAACAATTCCTTGCAAACTCTTTTGGAAAAGCCCTGAGGGAACAGTATCAAATCAAATTAAATTGGTTCATGCGTCAATTTATCACTCTTGAATTAAGTTAGGGACAGTTATTCCACCTGAACTGTTACCATTGGGTTACAAATTGTCTTGGGAGGAAATTCATCTTATTAGGGAACAATTTGAGAAACTAAAATGTGATCATGATGGCAAAGTGTGCACCAAGTCATACTCCAAGACTATGGGTTTGCCCTGTTCCCACCAAATAGGTGACTGTCTAGCATTCAGAGGGTCCATGGTACCCAAAGATGTTCATCCTCAGTGGAGTTTGGACTATAACCCTTGCTGTTCTAGTTCTTTAAGTTGGCTTAAGTTGGATTTTTCAAGTTGGATTGTTCAAATCACTATGTGATTAATGCGTTTTGATTAATGCTTTTTTATTAATGAATCCTAATTCACTAATGGTTGATCATTTTAAATTTTTCAAGTGCAATGTTGATGAAATGCTAAGCATTACTCAGTTACGGGAAAAAGTGAATGCAATGATCTTGGAATCTCCAGATCATAAGCAAAGAGGCCTATTGAATTATATCATTCAGAATATTAAAAAATATTGATCAAAGCCAAGACTCAAACCTAAAGTCTTACAATCAAGTAGGAGAAGGCCAAAATTGACAGATACGCGGCAAGAACCATCTTGGTTTGTGCATGTTGAAACACAACTCAAGGGGGAAAAAACAACTAGAAGGGCTCCAAATGTGAAAAGACAAAAGATTGTAAGTCTTTTATTTTGAGATATGTTCATTTTTTTGTTTAATGAATTTGGTTACTAACTAATGATGAATTTTTAGTCAAAGTTGGCAGAATCTGAATCTTAATTTCATAGTTCAGATGAAGAGGCTGAAATTGTATTGGGATTACTTGATTTGGAATCAGAATCCTCTTCAGAGAAAGAGAATGAGCAGCAAAGCTCAACCAGAAGCTCATCCTTGGTGAGTATTCATTAAATTGATTGAATTAAAGAAATGAATACTAACTTAGTTTTCATGACAGGAGCCAAACATGAAATACCTCAATCAAATACCCAAGAAATTCCATAAGTTCTTGGGTTAGATTTGGGATTGAATTGGAGATGGGAATTGCGGATTTAACGTCATTGCTAAATGTTATGGTTACGAAGAACATGGTTGGTTTAAAGTTAGGAAGGAAATGATTGAAAAATTAGAAAACATAAAGCATGCTTCATTAAAATGCTTGGTGGTGTAAAGGAGGTTGAAAAAATTAAACAAAGACTTGATGTTTAAAACATCAATGAAAAGATCACCTCCACAAAATGGCTTTCTAAATTAGATATGGGTCAAATTATAGCAGGCACATATTCCAGACCTATATGTTTCATTTCATTGGAGTCATATGATACTTATACTCCAATTAAAAATGGTGTTACTGATCAATCAGATCCAATTTTGATTTCCTTTGTGAACAATAACCACTGGGTTCTATTAGTACTTCAGGGAGAAATTTTTTCAATCACACCGATTGTAGCAAAACCACGTTCCTTGATTTCTCAAAAACCCTCTGGTTGGGTTGATCATCTCAAAGATTGACTGCAAATGTATTCTAGATTATAGATCTTATAGAATTTGACTTCATTTCATCGTTGGGTTTCATATAAATTGTAATTCTAATGCATCCAAAAAGATCTATTAATTAAAAGGGTTATCACATTTTGAACATCATTAGGTTCAGTGTTTTGAGTTAACATCATTACATTGAGTGTTTTTAATGAGAGTTTAATTGTAAGTCAGTTAAACTTGTGTTGGGCTGATTCCATCACAAGCTTAACTTATGTTAAGCTTGGGATGGGATCAGCTTAACACAAGTTGAACTTGTTTTTTTGTCAGTTTTACTTTAGGGATGGTCAAAAGACTTCTTTAATTTTTGAGCCCTTCTACTCTAGGGCTAGTCAAGTTGAACTTACTTTAGGGATTTTCAAGTAGCTTGTTTTTTTAGGTGTTTTTACTTTAGGGCTTGTCAAGTTACTTGTCTTTTTTTTTGGTGTTTTTAGTTTAGAGATAGTCCAGTTACTTTTGTTTTTTTGGGTGTTTTTACATTAGGGCTATTCCAATGGATAGTGCCAGTTTTTTTTGTTTTTAATTTATTTATTTAATTTTTTTGTTTTTTTAAACAAAAAATCAACATTTTTTGATTTCTTTGATTTTTTGGTTTTTTTTTTGGAAGTTTTATTTGATTCATGGGTTATGTTAGTGCCCATACATTCCTTTTTTTTGGCTCACTGCGGTCCGGTGGCATGTGGGATGCCACCCGACTACATTTGAGCTGCATAAAACTCCATACGGCTCAAATGTAGTTGTGTGGGATTCAACACGCCGGCGGACCATGCTGGCTTGGCCACATGAATCTTTGAGCCATGCGGAGTTGTACACGGCTTTGATTGGACCGTGTGGAGTTCCACATAGCCCCTTTTGAACCGTGTTCACGGCTCAATGAGCCGTGAATTCAACATTTCCCTAAATTTAATAAAAAACATATTTCTTGAAATTTGACATAATGATCCAGCGCAAATAACCAAAAGCATCCAGTGGGCCATTCTTAACTGCATTCTCGGCCTCATTTCACAGCTTTTTCCTTGCTTTGATCTTATGAAAATTAATGAAACCCTTTAAAAATTGAAAAGCATTGATAAAGGCCTCTTCCAGAGTTTCTTTTAATAATAATTAATTTCATAATCATCAAAATAATCATATAATGAGGAATCAAAAGCCTTCAAGAACTAATTCATTAATGGATAAATTTTATCAGATATTTATATTTATAATTCTCTGCAATCAAAAGGAAACTTGGAATCATAGTGAGTACCCAATTAAACCATCCAGGATTGGATTACAGTTGTTTCTTTATTTGCGGGAATTTAGGATTTCATCACATATCCATTATGTCCTCAAATTCTGCTTTTCCTTTCTTCTATATTTTCCTCAGAAATTAAAAGGGCTAATTTTTAATTTTCATGTGTAAGAAAAGTCCCAAATATCTCAGTATTATTTATGGAAAGTTAAATTCCATGAAGAATTTTTTCTGAATATCAATATTTTCACTTTGGCCTATATTTCAGTTTTTATTTCCTTTTTCTTTCTTAATTAATCGATGTTTTAACCCCCAAAACACCTACTTGGACTGACTTTATCCATATTTTCATTGATAATTGCTGCATTTTCTTCAATTTTATATCCATTCCAGTGATAGTAGATAAAAGATTGAAGGGTTTGGCAATCTAGTATGCTTACACAACTGGACTGATAACCTTTCCGGCTGAAAAAATAAAAAAAAATTGAGAAGGGGAACCATGGATACCTTAAAACTAGCATGTTAATAAAGAGCATACACATTAAGTATTCCCAAAAATTTTCTGCAATCCAAAAATGAATTTTGTTTTAATAAAAAATCATAAAATTATGAGATAACATAAAAAAACTTAAATTTTAAAAAATAAAATAAAATAAGGAGTATTTTTTAGTTGAACTAATGAACCAAAATCTTTTCAGTGAAAATCTTATAAATTTATCATTAAATAAACATAAGAGAAAACTCAGAAATATATCAATAGTAACAAAGTTCACACGCCCATAAAGAGCAGTTTTCCCCTAGGGAACACAAAGCTCTTGAGGGAAAAATGTAAATTTTTTTATATATCCAATCTCTGCCTGCTTCAATGCACCAAAAAAACATGCTGTGATGCACCAGGTTAATTTTCTAGCCTCAGGGTTCAGTCAATTAAAAAATCTTGACCTGATAAAGTCCTCTCTATTTCTAAAATTCACAAATATAGCCTCCATTCTGGAAAAAGAAAGCCCAAGAATAAGTTTCATACCATCCAACACACTAATCCAACAATTGACCACATAAATATAATTGATAATTAATATATTTATCCTTTTATCCTGAAATTATAGCTACAATCCCCCCCTTATGAACAAATTTTTAACATGATAAGTCCCCAAACATCCAAACCAGGTTGTATCATACCCTCAGCTAAATTCATTTCAGTTACTTTGTTAATTATTACTCACCAAATAATTTTTCCCCTGTTTGCTTTGGAAGTACTTTCACCCAGGCACTACCATACCACCCATTTTTCTGGGTAGTAACTCCTTTCTAAACATTTCCACATTCCTGGACACATTAAAAAGTTAATATCCATGATGAAAGTATTTAATAGCCTTATAATAGCTTTAGAACCTCTTTATATTTATTTTTAAATCAATATGAAATTCAATCATGACCAAACCATCTTCTTATGGTTAATATAATCCATCCATCTATGGATATTTGTTTCCATTATTGAATATTATATTTATTCTTGTCTTTTCAATTTCTGTTAGTTCTGCACGGACCTGTCAAAGCTGCTCTGACATGCAAGAAGCAGGTTGGAACAGGCACTAATACTCATGGAAATCAATGATTATTTATTGGGATTGAAATGGATAAGATGAGAGGAGGATTAAAAAGGATGAGAAATGGAAGGAAGGGAAGAGAAGTTGAGGAGAAGATAAATGAAGGAGCAGTTTTTGAATTCTATAAGAGTAAAACCAGGAAGGGAAAGGGTGAAATTTTGTTAGAAGGCTGCCTGGAGGATTTCTTGTGCGAGATGACACCTCCTGGATGAGCGACTAAACATTAATATGTAGTATGCTAGTCCCTTGGGGGGAATAGTCCATGAGGGAAGTAGAGGCAATTATATGTGAGAACTTAGAAGGAGGCCTGGAGGGATGAGTCTCTGGTGATGCAGGTTTTAGTTACCATGGTATTACATGTTGACTTATTGTGCTGGATGCTGTAGTTTACTGATTTTTTTATGGGCCTGTCCAGGAATTTTTGACATACACTGATCTTGAGTCCTGGGGGATGGGCAGAACAGACAGTGTAAATCATGTACCATGTATATAATCTGTATTCAACATGTAGTAAGCCATCTACCAACTGGTTTGAGGGGAGATAGTGGGTTCACCAAGCCATAAAGTGAGAGAGATATCCTCAGAATTTTCACTGGATTACATGAAAAAGTGGTAACTGTTACATGAAAATAGAATTTATGCCCTACAAGGAGAGGATAAAATTGGTAGAAGAAGATGGAGGCTGCAAGATATGCAGAAGTACTATTCAGTGAAAGATACAGTAGTAAGTGAAGTTGTGGTTGAGCTGAGATTGAAGGTGATGAAAGATTGTATTGTTTTAGCTGAAGGAGTTTCAAAAATGGTTTATGAAAGAGCCTTGGTATTCAGAAGGCAGAAAGGTAATGTGAAAAGGAGTAAATAATGTGGTACCTCTAATGCCTGTCTGCTAACTTGAGGGATCTCCCCGCAAAAGTTGGGATGTACATGGGTTGGAAGTAAGTCTTCACACTGATTTTTGAAATGAAAAGATTTTCTTGTTCTTGAAAAATAAACTTAAAATGAATTAGTTCAATTAAAATCAAACAGTTCTGAATCATAAACATAAACATGAGAAAGATTAATTGATTATTACCATTTATTTTTGAATATAGATGAATCTCTGCCTGATAAATCAAAAAATTATTATGCTAAAAAATATTTCAGATTTTTGCAGTCATTTTAAAGATTTGATATTTCTTTTTATTTGGATTTTACTTTTCTTTAAGTTTTTAAATCATTCATCAGATAAATATTATTTATGGAATCAATTATTTTATTTTATTTGACAATCTGAATTAGTTTTCAAGCAATGGTGTGAAACCCTCCCAAAAACAACAAAACCACAAAATTTTATAAAATTCTTGATTCTCTATAAAAGGAAAAAATAGAAGTTAAATTTTATTGATAAACTCAAATAGGACCAGAAACATTTTGTGCTTTACTTTTATGAGTTCTCAGATACCCATCTTGATTGTTTGATCAAAATTTAATCCAACCCACAAAAATATCACATTAATTTCAGTTTCTTTTCCAATGAATTAAATAATTAAATAGCACTAAAGTCTGTTTTTATAGTTCTACTCTTTTTCTTTCTTAAAAATAAATATATTAAAAATAAAAGAAACTTAAAAAGAATTGCTCCATTTTTTCTCTTTGTGAAGCATTGATGTTTGGGTATTTTACACCTTTTTTTATTATTTTTAAAGAAATTATGGTTGAATTATTTGGCTCATCAATAAATTTCCTCCTCCAAAAATAAAATTCTAAAATAAATTATCATACAATTCAAAACACATGTATGATTTTTTTGGAACCAAAAATTTGGCCTTGAAAATGTGTAGAAATAAAAACAGTGCTTTTGGCCAATCAGTTCAAATGATAACTCCCCCCCTGTACAGCGTGTCGACAAATGTAATGGGACTCATTGAGAAAAACCTGTCAGTTTATTTCTGGAATAAGTTTCAAGCTAAATACATTGCTCAAAAAACTTGTGTATTTACTTTTGTTAATTGGTTTATATATTCCAGCATCTTTAATTCACTTAAAACACAATTGAAACTTTGAAACCACGAAATTTTGGTATTTTTCAAACAAACTCTCAAGGAAAAAAACACTCAAAAAACATGCTGGAGGGAAAAAAATCAGAAAATTCTATACCATTCATATTCTTTCTTGTTAATAATGCTTTGAGTGAGGATCAAAAGGAAATTTTTCATGATACTGATATTTATATTTAAACTTTTTCAAAAAATAAAAACAAATTTCAATTAATCTTGATTTTTCAGTGCCTTGATATGATGGAAATGATAAAATTTAGATACCTAGGTTGGGAGTCATGGAAAACCCTTAGAAATCCTTATTCAAGCTCTTTGGGAATCTAATGGTCATATTGTTCAAGTTTTATACTCTATTTAAGATTTCAGTTTCCTTGAGGTGCTTGAGATTATATTTGTCTAAGATTATATTTGATTTGGGCTGATTTCAATTTTTCTGAAATTTATTTCAAACATTCAAATTCTACCCTCCTTCAATGTATTGACCATCTTGATTTTCTGAACCAATCAATTTTCCAAAAAGACCAAATAGAACCCATGAATCAGCATCAAAAATAAACAATAACATTCAAATGAATTTACTTACCATTCTTTTTTTTTGAATCAATCAAGTAGTCATAAATGAAAATCAAAAACCCAAATTAGTGGCAATGTGGAAAGAGGTCAACTGGAATGGAAGCAAAAAGTTGAGTTGACCAACAACAGGATAAAGACAACTCAGGCTTCATCTACATTGTTTGAAGTAACTGGGTGCGGCTGCTTTTCCAAAAAATCCCACAAAGTATGGTTAGCAATTTTACAGATAGTAGGCAAAAGGCTTTGGAATATTTTAAGAACCAGGAACAACTTGGTACCCCAAGAAATGTTGATGAATCCTGGTTTCATAACAGTACCTAACTCAGTATAACCTCATTTCTAATCTACTTACCTCAGGGACTTCAACCTCAGGGCTCTGGAGACTTTATCATCATATCTCCTTCTACTACATATCCCCAGGATCTTCATGCCTTACATATCTACATATAGTTTAAGCTCATGCATCATACATATAGACTCCTTAGGCTTGCACATAATTAATGTCTCAGGTTCTGCATATCCTCTCATGTTCTTCACTCTGTATATCCCATACTTCATTATTGTTTATCCTTTGGGAATCATTATGTACATGCTCTTGCAAATTGTATTACATACTCTCTTGACTTAGTACATAGTTTCATGTAAACTGTACATCCTCTTACTGTACATTCCCAAATTAGACAGCCAGACCTGTAGCCTATCCCAAATTTAGTGATTAGCCCATGCCAATGTAGTAGCATACCTGATTAGCCCTCTATGTTACCTTGACTTTTCCCTTGTTGTCACATATGTAGTCTGAGTCCCAGTCACTTGTACCTCTGTTGTAGTTCCAGCCTCCTGTCTATTAAAGCATAACTTCTCTTCCTCTTTCCTGATTGTTCCCCAAGAAATCAGTTTACTACTTCTTACTAGGAACTCATCTAAGCAAGTGGAATTCAGCACCTTTCCCTCTCAACCTTCATATGTAGTATGAGTCCCACTCACTTGTACCTCTGTTTTAGTTCCAGCCTCCTGTCTATTCAAGCAGAACTTCTCTTCCTCTTTCCTGATTCTTCCCCAAGAAATGAGTTTACTACTTCTTACTAGTAACTCATCCAAGCAAGTGTCATTCAGCACCGTTCCCTATCAACCTTAATCTGCTCTTGTTATCCTCCTCCAGTAACCTTGCCCCCAAGTCTACTATGAGTTAGAGTACCCCTTGTTCCCAGACCCCTTTGATATGTAGTCTGATTCCCAGTCACTTTTAAATCTGTTTTAGTTCCAGCCTCCTGTCTATTTAAGCAGAACTTCTCTTTTTCTTTCCTGATTTTTCCCCAAGAAATTGGTTTACTACTTCTTACTAGGAACTCATCCAAGCAAGTTTTGTTCAGAACCTTTCCCTATCAACCTTACTATGCTCCTGTTAGCCTCCTCCATTAACCTTGCCCCCAATCCAAATATGAGTTAGAGTACCCCTTGTTCCAAGACCTTCTTGCACCCCAGCAGCCCTTGTGACATTAAACTGATTTCTTCCCCAAAAACACAACTTCTACCAACCAAAAATCCTTACCTTATTGAATTTAACCAAATTTTTCTATTGAATTGTGGCAATTTTTGTTTTCTCTTCCATTACCATACCACCCCTATTCTTTACTTGAATTGGCTATTGAGTTTGTGGCAATTTCAGTTATCCTTCCTTTTTTCATAAACCCATTTTTTAACACCCTGCCTCAAAGCTTCAACATTTTGATTTGACACTTTGATTTCTTTCCTTTATGCTTTGATTACTCAATTTGACGCTTTGAAACTTTGAAGACGCCTTTGACGCTCCAATTCAATGCTTCAAAGCTTTGACCCCAACTTTGAAATCCAATTTTGGGTAATTTCTGTGATTATTTTTTGGGTGTAATAAATTCTTGAAGAATTCACCTCTTTCTTGTGAAGATGAATTTTGGTTAACAACCTTCTTCTCAAGCAATAAAATTCCTGCACAATGTGCTCTCTTCTCTCATATCTCCAGCCCTGTTGTTACTTGCAGCTCCAGAGGAAGAGGGGCCACTGAGACAACTTACCCTTCTACTCCCAGAGCTTATGGAAGTGGAAGAAATTTCTACAACTTAATAGCACCAGTGGCTACCACCTCTAATCCCATGGACACTGGCTTATTCTAGCTTGTTCCACAATTTTATATTTCTCCAATCCCTTCTGAACAAGCCAGTTCATACAGATTTACAGGTCAATTTCTGATACCTGGCTACCATGGCCTTGACTCCCCTGCATATGATGCAAGCTTTGTTCCCATTCCAGGAGACAATGATGAGGATGATGAGGATGAGGACTCAGGATTTGATTCCAGATTTTAAATTTGTTTGAACTCACCTTCCCCACAGGGTAATCCAAGTCCAGCCTCTAATTCTACTGTAGTCCCAAAAACTCCCAAGCTTCTAATAGCCCTTCTCCTTCTCAGGGTGCTACTCCTGACCCTGCTCTTCTGGCCAATCTTCAGGAAATTACCACTGCAATGACCCACCGTTCCAAAGCTGCTGATAACTCACCTTCTTCTAATTTCAAATCTCCTTCCATTAATTTTCCAGAAAGTTTTGATGGAACTAACCCAACAAAGCTTAGGCCCTTTCTCCAAGCTTGTGAGCTCACCTTTTCAAATGATGAGAGGGTATTTGCTAATTATTGGAAAAAAATATTTTACAGTCTCTTACCTCTCAGGAAATGCTAGTCAATGGATTCAAAGCTACCTTCCTCACATTGGTAATCATGAGCCATATTTCTTACTAAATTCCTGGGTTTTATTCACTCAAAAACTTTGCACTCTTTTTGGGGATTGTCTTGAAATACAACATGCTGAACAAGAACTGACCCTTCTTAGGATGAAGGAAACAGGCTATGTCACAAACTACATAACAGAGTGTAGAACCCTCATGACCAACATCTCTGGTTGAGTTGATGGAGCCTTCTTTTTTCATTTTAGACAAGGATGGCCATCCAGAATCCTGGATAAATTAGTAGGATATTACATACCACAAGATATCCTTTCAGAGTTAATGGATAAAGGGTTAAAGTATGATACTTGTTACCAAGAAAGGATAAGGGAAAAATCATTCAGTTCTCATCAGGTTCCAAAACCTTTTCCCAGCTTCCCAACTCCCCCCAAGACTTCACAGCCAAGCCACAGAGTTAAGGGGAAAGCTAAGGCTACCCTCAATGAATCAAATTATTTTCCAAATCCCAAGTTGGGGGAAGATGGACACCTCAAGGCTGAGGAAAAGGGTAATGTTGAATTCACTTCTCATTGAGCCATGCACATGGTTAAAAATGGGCTGTGTGGCACGGCACACGGTCAAGTTGGATCTGTGTACAGCCTCCCACAGCTCACGGAGTTGTGAGGCCCACTCAACCCAGTCCGCCGCCATGTGGACTTCCACACCACTACATTCAAGCTGTGTGGAGTTGTACACAGCTCAAATGTAGTAGTGTGGCATTCAACACGGCGGCGGACCATGGTGAGCAAAAAAAAAAAAGGAAAAGGAATAAAAGGGTACTTACACAACCCATAAACTAAATAAACCTTCCAAAAAAACAGAAATCAACCAGAAAATCAAAGAATGTTCATTTTTTGGTTAAAAATAACAAATAAAAAAAAAAAAAAAAAAACTGGTAGTATGCAATGGAATTGCCCTAAGTTAAAAGACCCAAAAAACACAAGTAACTGGAGTAGCCCTAAAGTAAAAACACAAAAAATAAAAGACAATTAACTTGAGAAGGCCCAAAATAAAAACACCAAAAAAACACAACTAACTTGACAAGCCCTAAAGTCATTTCAGCTTGACTAGCCCTAAAGTAAAAGGGAAAAGAAATTAAAGAAGTCTTTTGACAAGCCCTGAAGTAAAAGTGCCCAAAAAAATACAAGTCTTTTGACAAGCCCTAAAGTAAAAACACAAAAAAAAACAAGTTCAACTTGTGTTAAGCTGATCCCATCCCTAGCTTAACATAAGTTAAGCTTGTGATGGAATCAGCTCAACACAAGTTGAACTGACTTACCATTGAACTCTCATTCAAAATACTCAATATATTGATGTTAACTCAAAACACCAAACATAATGATTTTCAAAATGTGATAACCATTTATATTAATAAAACTTGTTAGCTGCATTAGAATTACAATTTATATGAAACCCAATGATGAAATGAAGTCAAATTCTATTAAAATCTAGAATAAATTTTCAGTTTATCTTTGAGATGATCAACCCAACCAGAGGCTTTTTCAAAAATCAAGGAACCTGGTTTTGCTACAATGGGCGGTATTTAAATAATTTCTCCCTCAAGTACTAATAGAACCCAGTGGTTATTGTTTACAAAGGAAATGAAGATTGGATCTGATTGATCAGTAACACCATTTTTCATTGGAGTATAAGTATCAAAAAACTCCAATGAAATGAAACATATAGGTTTGGAATATGTGTCTGCTATGATTGGACCCGTGTCCAATTTAGCCAGCCATTTTGAGGAGGGAATCTTTCCATTGATTTCTTCAACATCAAGTCTTTGTTTAATCTTTTTGACCTTTTTTTCACCACCAAGCATCTTAATGTAGCAAGCTTCATGTTTCTCTAATGTTTCAATCAGTTCCTTCCTAACCTTAAACCAACCATGTTCTTCATAACCAAGAAATTTAGCAATGACTCTAAATCCGAAATTCCCATCTCCAATTGGATCCCAAACCTCACCCAACAACCTAAGGAATTTGAAGGGTATTTGATCAAGATATTTCACATTTGGTTCCTATCATTAAAACTGAATTAGTATTCATTTCTTTAATTGGATCAATGAAATGAATACTCACCAAAGATGAGCTTCTGGTTTAACTTTGCTGCATGTTATCTTCCTCTGAAGAGGATTCTGATTCCAAATTAAGTGATTCCAATTCACTTGCAGTCTCTTCCTCTGAACTATGAAATTCAGATTCAGACTCTGTCAACTTTGACTAACAATTAATCATTAGTTATTAACTAATTTCATTAAACCAAAAAAATGAACAAATCTCAAAAGAAAAGACTTACAATCTTTTGTGTTTTATTGTTTGGAGCCCTTCTAGTTCTTTTTTCCCCCTTGAGTTGTTTTTCAACAAGCTCAAACCAAGATGGTTCTTGCTGCATATCTGTCAATTTCGGCCTGCCCCTATTTGATTGTAAGACTTTAGGTTCAAGTCTTGGCTTGGATCAATATTTTGTAATCTTCTGAATGATATACTTCAAAAGGCCGCTTTGCTCATAATCTGGATATTCCACAATCATTGCATTGACTTTTTGATGTAACTGAGTAATGCTTAGCATTTCATAAACATTGCGCTGGAAAAATTCAAAAGGATCAACCAATAGTGAATTAGTTAATCAAAAATACTAACCACATAGTGATTTGAACAATCCAACTTAAGCCAACTTACAGAACTAGAACTGCAAGGGTCATAGTCCAACCTCCCCTGAGGATGAAAATCTTCAGGTACAAGGGATCCTCTGAATGCTAGAAGTTTACCTATTTGGTGGGAACAGGGCAAACCCATAGTCTTGAAATATGACTTGGTGCAGACTTTGCCATCATGATCGCTTTTGAACTTCTCAACTGTTTCCCTAATAAGATGGATTACCTCTAAAGACAATTTGTAAACCCAATGGTAAAAGTTCAGGGGGAAGAACTGTCCCTAACTTCATTTGAGAGTTATAAATTGATTCATGAACTGAATTAATTTGATTCAAAACTGTTCCTTGAAGGCTTTTCCAAACATCCAACAGGTTTCCCAAAGAGTTTGAAAGGAATCATTTGACAGTTGCATGGGCCCCTTCAACCCAAGAAGTTTTTTTGTTTCCAAAATCTGGGTTTATAAAAGTCCACTCTGTTACAAAAATCTCTTTGATAGGGAAAATTTTATTTTCCATAAAGCTAAGTACATCCGCATAGTCTTTCAAGAAACACTACAAAATTCAAAAGCTCAGAGCCCAAAACTAGGACAAATAAGAAGCAGTGATTTGGACCTACGCTGAGTTCTGCATTGTTGACCTTGGCCTCCTCCTTGGTCTTTGAGGCCCCATACTTTGCCCACTGATTCATAAAGCTTTTCCATCCTTCAATGTCATTATAAAGCGCACTTTACAGTTTGCTTGTATTTTTTTCAGTCAAGTTCCAAGTGCAACATTGTCTTGATGCCTCTGGAAAACTAGTTTCAATTGCACAAATCAGAGCTTTTTCACGGTCTGTCACAAAGACTTGGGAATTCTCTCAGGATCATAAGCCAACTCCTTTAATGCATTTACAGACCAACTGTAGAACTCAAATGTTTCTTTTATATAAAAGAAAATCTTTTGTGAAAGTTTTCAGATGGGCTGTCATTCCTATGAAATGCAATAGTGGGGTTTTGTACTTATTTGTTTTATAATTACAATCCAACATAGAAATATGATGGAATTGTTTTGAAAGATTTACTTCCACTGGATGTGCTAAGTACGGGGACTCCAAGTGACCCTCTCCACTGAACTTTGACTGGTGAATCCAACTGGTTTCTTCAAGCTGTTCATATAGTATCTCCAGAAAACTTTTTCCCTTTAGTTCTGCAAGTGTTACCTTCCGCTTAGTATTATAGATTTTTTGGTCATCAACATAATCCCACCCCTCAATCTTTCCCAATTTTCTCTTCAGTTGTAACATATTGGGCCCATCATTCATGGCTTCTACTGGTTTTTCTAAGGCCACCCCCAAGATTGTCCTCAGTTGAGGATGCACAGAGGAATGATCAGATGGTTGATGGTTATGTTGGGTTTCTTTTTAGGAGAGGCGCCACAAGGGGTCTGTCTTTGTTTGACTTGCATGGATTAAAAAATTGCACCCAACCTTCCTTGTGTGAGTTTTTCTAGACTGTTCTGTAAGAAGAATTCCTGAATAGGAACCATGTCTATCACAGGATAAATTGAAATATTGGTCACAATTTGAGTTGAAAACTGTTAAAGCGTAACTGTTATTCATTTCCCATGTTTGACAATAGTTTTGTTACTCTTCCCTAGTAGTAAAAGCACTCAAGGGAGGTGGTTCAAGTGGATCTAGTAAACATTCATTGGTCAAGTCATAGTTTCATAGGTACTTGCACCCATCAGTTTCAATCAAATTAAATAAGGCAAAGACCAGTAACATAAAATGTTACTCACCACCAGCGGTCATGTCCATTTGTGGAACATTTTGTTCCTCAATTGTCACCCTTGATGGGGATGCAATTGAGGCTTCCAATGTTTCATTACCCAAATCCTTTTTTTCTTTTTACAAAGATTTGTTGATGGCACTATCAATGTAGACCTTCCATGCAGCCATTTCAGAAAAAAAAGAGCTTGCTACTGTTCCCACGCAAATAAATGCAATGGTATACTTCAGTATTCAATCCAACTTTCAATTGATCAAAAAAGTTTGCTCACTTTCAAGGTGAGAAACAATTGTTTGCAGAATTTTATATGATTTCAGTTTGAACTTTAATTTCACTTTGGTTTTGCTTTAATGTCTCTTTGGGATTGCTAGGTTGAGAACAACAATCCCACAAAGTATGTGTTAATCCCAAATTTGGGTTGACAGAACCCAAGTGTGGTCCAGGGGGTGCCCAAAATTCTGGCACGGCTTCTGGGGGGTTTTGCACCCCCAAGAATGGCTAATTTGAGCCGTGTAAGGGGTTTACACAGCTCCTACACAACACCCCGGGGGTTGCGCGTGTTTGAAATGTCCCTTTGTAGTCTTCTTTGGGCCCCCATGGATCATTTGAGCCCTGTAGGGCCCTACACGAATACCACACGGTTGCAGCCGTGAATTTAACATCACCCTGAGGAAAAAGCTAGAAGAGAAAAAGAGGTATTGTGTAACTACTGCGGAGGTGCTCACAAATTTAGCCTTTGAAGGAAAAGACCAGATTACTAACCATTTCAGAATCCCCCTCCAGCAAAACCTTAGCAGGGAAAATACTAGGTGATGAGCATGTGGTACTCCATCACCATCACACCTCTAATATCTGAGTAAAAACTTTGAAAGGGGAGACCTTAGAATCCCACAAAGACTTACTTTTTATTTTCTTGCTTCATAACCAAGCTTATAGTGTACATGTTGATTCAGGATCCTCAAAATTGTTCATTTCAAAATCTATGGTTTCTAAGTTTTCTCTGTCTCCTATACCTCTAATGTCTCCCATTTTTCTTTTTCCCTTTGGACCTTCCAACTCTCCTTCACAGGAAATTATTCCTAAGGTGTCCTTCAATTGTTCCTTAACTTCTTTTCTCAATGTAGAAGGGGATTTCTTGGTTGTTGATACTTCCCAAAAAGAAGATTTTATTCTGGGTATTGACTTCCTTCAATTTTGGAATCCAGTGGTGAATTGGCAATTGGGATTGATCACCCCAAAACATCAACCAACTTTAGATATTTTCTCTCCTCTTGAACTCTCCTTGGCCACTGCTCACCTTCTGCAAGTGAACCTGCAGATCACTGCTCCTGCTCCCAATTTGGGATCTATGGAACTAAAACACTTTTCCCTCAAGTTCAATGCAATATTCTGTGAACTGAATGTTCTTTGGACATTCTCTGACATTCTAGAGGATATAGAGGATGATCTATCTTTTCAAATTTTTTGTATGATGATTTCAACTTCTGACTCTGGTCCAAAGCAGACTTCTGCTGAGGTTCAGGATGAAGATGAAGAAACTGCAGAAGTTGAAACTGTGATGGAGAGTGTTCATAAAGCTTACCATGCCTTTTTAGATGTTTTTTCCAAGGTTAAAGCTGATATGCTCCCTCCTTACTGTGCTTACCACCACCATATTGAATTGGAAGGTAATTTACCTCCAGTTGGGCCTATTTAATCCCTCAGTAACCATGAGAAAGAAGCCATCCAAGCCTATATAGGGGAAAATATGGAGAAAACTTTCATTTTCCCAAGCACTTCCAGATCTGGTTCACCTGTCCTCTTTGGGAAAAAGAAGGATGGTGGTTTAAAAATGTTTTTTGACTATTTCAAAATTAACCCTGTGGATTGAAAGAATTGGTATCCTATTCCTCCCATGACTTATTTATTGAAAGTCTTTTCCGGTTCCACTATCTATTCTAAAATTGACCTCAGGGGTGCTTAAAATCTCCTTTGAAAACAATTAGATTGGTAGGCTGGGTGGTGGTCAGGCCCACCCAGCCCCAGGTCACCTCCCCCTTGGAAATGGGGGGGGTGGGGGAGATGGCCCCTGCAACCATTGGTTGCTATACACATGAGGTGGGGGGATGATCAATTCCCCTCCCTCCTTGCTGGTTGCCTTGTTGCAGCCAGCCTAGTTGTTCATATGGTGGGGGGGTGATCCAATCCCCTCCCATCTTGCTGGTTGCCTTTTTGCGGAGGTCCTGGCTGGTTGAGGACCAGTCAGCCTCCTCTCCCCTTTGCAACCAAGCAAGGTGAGGGAGGAAGGCAGGGGCGGCCAACCCCCAGCGGCCGCAACCAACTGATAGATGTGACCAGGGCCACGGCCCCACGCACAAGTGGGTGGGGAGACTCCAAAAGGAGCCCCGTGACCCATACAACAGCCCCGCGCGGGCCGTTGGGCCCTGAAACAAGCCCCAGAGAGAAACAAGCGGCCCCAAGCAGGCCTCAACACAGGCCGCGGCCCCAATGGTCCCCCAAGGCCCAAAGACCGTAAAATACATACTTTGGCGGGCCAGCCCGTCTGGCCAAGTATGTCCAAAATAAAGCTTGGGCTCAGTTATGCCCATATAATCCCGTCTGGATAAGGTGGCCCATCCAACCTGGCGGGCCAGTTCAGGCCTGTGTGCCCATAGGCCTAGAAAACGTGTTTTGGTGCACAAATGCCCAAAACCAATAACTCCACATAGGACCACGTGATTTCCAATAGGCCATTGAGGCCCATTTGTGCATCCCATTTGGATTACACACTAGTATCCACATTACCTGAGTGCATCCATATTTTAAAACAACCCCTTAATCCAAAAGGGATGCCATATGCATACTAGACACAAAACCTTGATGTTTGTTTCTATCTAATGCCTTAGTTAAGATATCCACAATCATTGCTCCAGTGGGCATGTACCGTAACACTATCTCTCTGCAGTTCAATGCATCACATATATAGTTATAATGAACATCAATATGTTTTGTTCTTGAATGGAACACTTGTTTTTCTGCCAATGCAATGGCACTCTCATTATCAGAATACAACAACACAAAACATTGTGTTTGATGAGTATCCTCTAAGATCTTTCTCAACCACTTTGCCACTTGTGAGGCTGACAGGTACTCTCTGTACTCAGCTTCTGTTGATGAAAGACTTATTGCTGAAAATCTCTTAGACATCCATGACACTAGATTCTTTTCTAAAAAGAATAAAAAACCACTTGTTGATTCCCTAGTGTTACCATCTGCCCAACTTGCATCAGAATAACCAACCAAATCAAAATTTGCTGACTTTGAAAACTGCAGTCCCAGACTTTTTGTTCCTTTAAGATTACTCATAACTCTCTTAAACGCAGACAAATGCCTCATGCTTGGATTCTCTAAGTGCTGTGATGGCATGCCAATTGCATAAGCAATATCTGGCCTTGTACACTGCCCCAAATAATTTAGAAATCCAATAGCTGACCTATAATTGTTCCCGGATTGAAAAACCTCCATATGCTCTTCATCTGGAGACATTTCTAACCAAATTTTAGACTGCATTTGAGTACCAAAATCCTTTGAATCCTATAAGCCATACTGCTTAAGTAGAGCTAACACACAATGGTTTTGATCCAACTTGATCCCTTTATTTCTCTTACTAACTTTCATTCCCAGCACATTTTGGACCAGGCCAAGATCCTTTATCTTGAACTCCTTTTTGAATGCTTCCACAACTCTCTCTTTACCACTCCCAATAATGATAATGTCATTGACCCATACAAACAAAATTGCATCCTTCCTCACAAAGAGAAAAGCGTTGGCTTCACTTGTCCTGAAACCAATCTCTATCAGTTTCTTATTCATGGTGTTATACCATGACCTAGCTTCTTGCTTCAATACATACAGGGATCTACACAGCTTGAGGACATATTCCTCTTTATCCGGTGAGAGGAAACTTCTCACACAGATTTTCTTCATAGTTGCTGGCTTGGTCTCTGAAGGAATTTGGTCTTTTTATGAATTACAACTGAAAACAGAAACCAGCCTAAAGAACAGAGGTCACAGTCTTTTAGGACCTAGTTGACAACCGCAATGAGACAGGAATGTGAGAGGAAAAGAGATGAAAAGGTATCATACCACCAGTTGACAGGAAGTGAGGAACGCAAATAGGCTATGAATGAGGAACACCAAGGAGTAGAGGAATTGACAGAGAACCGTGGCCAGCTGGTAAGGAGGAGGACGAATAAGAAGGGTACAGTCAGATCTTCAGGATGAGAGGAAATGGAAATCTGAATCACTCTTCTCACCAGATGGAGAGAGAAAGTCTAAGTGGAAGACAGCCCATGAGAGCTGGGATGAGTAGACTGAAAGGTGAGGAGCTCTTTGCTGGAGATGAAGAGAAGAGCGCTTGTTGGAGATGATGAGTGGGGCTTGAAGGTAGAGTCTGAGATGACTGAAAGAGCCCAATTGACAAAGGTTGAAATGGATGAAGAAGCAAAAAAAAAAGAAATAGGCAGGACAAGAAAGAGTAGAAAGAACAAGAAAGAGAAGAGGAAGGAGAACGGAGGACAAAAGAGAACAGCACAATGATGAGACAATGGTACAGGTGTGTGACATGTAGATGTAGTGCGCCTGAGTGTGAGAACATTTTCTTCAATTTCAACACCCCTGGTCATCTGATGAGAAGAGAGCTGACAAGCATTTTTCCACCAGACGGGTCAGGGATGTCAATGATGAAGCCTTGGTAAGCTTGTCAGCTGTCATTTCTGAGGTTGAGATAAGCTTTACTTTTATTTGTCCCGAGGCGTAAAGATCCCTCAGATACTTAATTTTTATGTCAATGTGTTTAGTTTTAGAGTTTGAGCCAAAGTTCCTCAGCTTGTTGATTAAACCTTTATTGTCAATGTGGAAGACTGTGGGTTCTGGAGATTTTCCCCACAGCTCCCTGATTATGTGTCACAGCCATGTGCTTTCTTGAACACCGTCTGATAGTGATGATAGTTCAGATTACATTGAGGAAATTGCAATATTTTGCTTCTTTTTACTGTTCCAGGACACAGGAAAGCCAAACCAGAAGGCAATGTTGCCCCTTTGAGAGAGTCTAGAGGCTGGGTCATTGGCCCAGGTGGCATCGGTGTAGTACAGCAGGGATGATGAGGCTAAGTCTTTATTTGGCTGCAACACAAGAGGCGCCAATTGAGTGCCTTTCAGGTACTTCCAGTAGTGGAAAACTTCCTTCCAATGGTTAATTACAGATTTGTGGTTGTATCAAGACAAAAGAGAGACAGCAGAGGAAAGATCGGGTCGAGTTTGGCACGCGATATAGTTCAACAGGCCAGTGAAAGTCCTGTAGTTGATTCTCAGTTTGTTGAACTCCTCCTGTTCTTCTTTGGAAGCCGCCCTTAGATGAATTTTGGGCGTCATTGGAGTTGCCACAGCCTTGCAATTTGTGAGGTTGAGCAGTTTCAAGCCCTTGTCAATTAAAGAGATATGATTCAGCTTGGCAGAATCTTTGTTGATCTTGACATCCATTCCCAGCAGTGTGTCAGGCTCATGAGCAGAGGAATTGGGGAATCGTAGGAGAAAGTATTGTTCAAAGGCAGAGGTCCTTCCCAAGACAACGAGATCATTGAGGTGGAAAAAGATGAAGGAGTCCTTGTCCTTGTGGATAAACACGCAGTAATTGGCGGTGGATTGTTTGTAATCCAGTTCTTTGAACCAGGAGGTGAGGGTTGTGTACCAATTAGCAGGAGCTTGTTTCATTCCATAGAGCGACTTCTTCAGTTTGAGAAAGGGAGCTGAGCGTTTTGACTCTTTTGGGATTTTTATGTAAATGTCCTCCTCAAGAGGTGCAAACAAGAAGGTGCTTTTGATGTCAAACTGTCGGACAGGAAGACCCTTATCCAAGGCAAGAATGAGAAGTAGAAGCAGAGAAGGAAATTTGCTGGTAGGATCGAATGTTTAGGAGAACTCTATCCCAGGAATTTGCAAGAACCCTTGTACGCAGAGCCTAGCCTTGACCTTTTCCTTGAAGGAAAAGGTGCCCAGTTTGAGACGAGTGACCCACGTGGTCAGTAAGTAGTGCTCAGGCGTTTTGTGGTGATCTTGCCAAAAGTTGTGAGCTTCAATGTTATCCAATTCAGCATCCTTGGCTACCCTGACTAGCTCGGGATCAAGGATGTGACTCACGTAGCTGTACTTTGTTGGTTTAACCTTGGAAGTCCTGGGTCTTAGCAATCTGGAAGGAAGACTCTCAGGTACAGAGGGGCTGTTGGTTTCGGATTCTAGGTTAGCTTTGGATTCTGGGTCGGCAGATGGAGGAGAGTCACAAGCTGTTTTGGGATGGTCATCCTCTGGAGTCTCTGGATCAGCAACAGCAGTGTTGAGTTTGGCATTGGAAGTGGATGGTTTCATAGAGCCATCAGTGAACCATTTGTTGGAGGTGGATATGGAATTGACAGCTTTGGGAGTGTAGGTGAGAAATTGGACGTTCTTAGTGTCAACAATTTTATTCAAGAGAGTGAGTATTCATAAAGATTGTAGAGATGGATTATATCCAATAAGGGTGCCCAGATCCCCAGGCGGGTGCAGTTTTGCACCCAATTCTTTGGGAAGCAGAAGGTAAGAGACAGGATTGCCCTTGGGTCTAAAGTAGGAGAGAGGCAGGGAGTGATTTTTGAAGAGTTTGTAAGGTGACTTTTTGTTTCTATGAGAGGGAATTTGGTTCAGGGTGAGTCTAACGGCTGACAGAACTTCAAACAAGAGATATTTTGGAAGACCGGCCTCTAAGAGGTTTGTGCAAAGCAATTTGAGGATGGTTCTGTTGAACCTTTCAGCCAAGCTGTTCTGCTGAGGTGTGTAGGGGTCTGAGAATGTCTTATTGATGAGATTCTTTTTGAAGAATAGATCCAATGTCTGGTTCTTGAATTCGGTTCCACAATCAGAATGAATGATGGAAGGATAGTAACCGAATCTTTTTGCTTCACAGTTGATGAGATGGACAAGAGTTGAAGGAATGGAGTCCTTGCTGGAAACTGGTACAGATGCGCAGTAACAAGTATTGCCATCAACAAGAGTAAGGATGTATTTCCTGGTAATTCGAGAGGTGGGTAAAGGACCAATAGTGTCTAAGTGGATCTTGCAGAATGCTTTGTTGGCTTGGGACTTCCTTGACTTATATGAGGCACGGGTGATCTTGGAAAGAGCACAGGCGTGACACTCCGTATCTTTCTTTACTGGCAAATTCAGCTTGTGTCTTAGTTTATGATAACTGATGTGGCCAAGTGATTTTTGGAGAAACTCAGAAGAGGACAGGAAGGCAGAGACCGAGTGGGAAAGAAATTTAATTCACGGAATGTTGTTTGAGGAGAAAACTTTCATCGCAAGTTGGTTATCAATATAAAAAGACACTGTGTTTAGGTTGAAATCTACCAAGTACCCGTCTAACAACAACCTCCGAAGGGAAAACAGGTTGACCAACAGGTTGGGAACGTACAAGACTTTCTTTAGCTTCAAACAACCATGGTTGTGTTGCAAAGTGACCAGTCCTTCTCCCTTGATTACCAATGACCCTAATCCGCAGCTTGTGTCTATCAGTCCTCCTTCTTTTGATCAGTCTATGTGGGCAAAGAGTGAAGGATCAGCCTTCATGTGGTCCAAGCACCCAAAATCTAAAATGAACAAGAGAGAGTCAGAGCAAAAGCATGAGGGAGTGCTGACATAGGCAGATGGACGGTTGTTGTTCTTAGGATGAAGGTGAGGATGAAGCATCCAACAGCAGTGTTCAGAATGATTTGCAAGAGTTTTGTGCCTTTTTGGCTTGCACTTCCCAGACAAGTTGGTGAACAGAGAGTTTTATCCCAAAGCTGATGTGGCCATGTCGTCCATGGAGGAGTTAATTTTCTGCTCATTCATGTGAATACGGAGGTGATCCAAGACGGCTTTGGGGGTAATTTCAGAATAGACGTTAGAGTGTGTTACTTGCTGTTTGATGATTTTGAACGTGTCTGGTAGCTTCCGTAAGATCATGTACGCCAAGACGTCTTGGGGAAGTAGAATCCAAATTTCTTGCATCCTGTTTATTCCTGTTTTGATTTCTAGCAGAAAGGATTGTATATCTCTCTTGTTGAACACTATGTTCTCAAAGGAACTGTAGACTCTGGCTTGATTATCTGGTTGCGATGAAACAAAATGCTTCAATATGTCCTTCCAGATCTGTTTAGCTTCCTCCTCATTTGTTGTGTTGATTATGATGGTATGAACTGAGGCGGATAGTTTGGAAATTAGAATCAAGGAGAGTATTGAGTTGTTGTCGGACTTGAGAGGGGCCTTGTTGTTAGAAAAGGTGTCCTTTAGTTTGGCCAGGTTCAGTAGGGTGTTCATTCTGGTCCTCCAGATAGTGAAGTTTTCATCTGTAAGAAGAGGGATGGCCTCTATGGGGTTTTTTAGAATGGTGGATCTATGCTGTCCATGTTGGTAGCTGGTTGTCTGTAGAGTGGGCAGTGAGCATATCTGTTGAGCAATTGGCAGACGCGTTTCAACTGCTAATGGTGAAGGAATTTGGCCTTTTTATGAATTACAACTGAAAACAGAAACCAGCCTAAAGAACAGAGGTCACAGTCTTTTAGGACCTAGTTGACAACCGCAATGAGACAGGAATGTGAGAGGAAAAGAGATGACAACGTATCATACCACCAGTTGACAGGAAGTGAGGAACGCAAATAGGCTGTGAAGGAGGAACACCAAGGAGGAGAGGAATTGAGAGATAACCGTGGCCAGCTGGTAAGGAGGAGGACTAATAAGAAGGGTACGGTCAGATCTTCAGGATGACAGGAAATGGAAATCTGAATCACTCTTCTCACCAGATGAGAGAGACAGTCTAAGTGGAAGGCAGCCCACGAGAGCTGGGATGAGTAGAATGAAAGGTGAGGAGCTCTTTGTCGGAGATGATGAGAAGAGCGCTTGTTGGAGATGATGAGTGGGGCTTGAACATAGAGTCTGAGATGACTGAAAGAGCCCAATTGACAAAGGTTGAAATGGATGCAGAAGCAAAAAAAAAAGGCAGGACAAGAAAGAGTACAAAGAACAAGAAAGAGAAGAGGAAGGAGAATGGAGGACAAAAGAGAAAAGCACAATGATGAGACAACGGTACAGGTGTGTGACATGTAGATGTAGTGCGCGTGAGTGTGAGAACAGTTTCTTCAATTTAAACAGTCTCTACCAGCCATTCCTTGAAACCTTCAGGAATTGAAATATAAACAGTCTCCTATTTGTTGGAATTCAACAACATGCCCAAATCATTCTATCATTTTCTCATTTCCTCTTTATTCTCATTTCATTATTTCCCATCATTCTGCTTTCTCCCATTTTGTTCTGTTTTGTTCTGTGTTTATTTTCTTTCTTATGCATCTCCAGCTAGCCCCTTTCCTGATCTCTCACCCTGCTGTGACTATAATGTGAACCAACTGTCACCTCTCCTCCCGCGCGTACGGCTTCCAACACAAACCGCTGTCAACGCTCCAATTCAAAGTCCCGCTTGTCCGCTCCACCACCTCACCAACAAATCAAGGACGGCTCCTCGCAAAACCTTCAACATCATCCACCAGCTACTGCCACCACTCAACATCATCCACCAACTACCGCTATCAACGCAAGCTCACCCCATGCTCATCCTATCACCATATCAAGAACACCACACCAGATCCTTACTCCCCTTCCCACCTCATCTTATCTTCTCTTAGTACCCGTGTTGCCTAGTTCAATTCACTGTCTGGTCCTTTTAATCCTGTCAAACCTTCACTATTCTCCAATTTTTGGATTCAAGTATGCATTCACAAAATCAGCCTGTCTGATTTCTTCACCCAACTCCACTGCCAAAGCAATGATGTACCTGAAGGTGGAAATCCTTCCAGTTGGTGAAAAAGTTTCTTGGCAATCAATACCCTCTTTCTGTTTGAAGCCTTGTGCGACGCATTTAGCTTTGAACCTTTTCAAAACTCCATTAGTATCAAACTTCTTATTCAACACTAACCTAGACCCAACAATTGTCTTTCCTTTTGGAACTAAATCCTGCTTAACCACTTCAAACACACTATTATTTTGCAGAGAATCAAATTCCTCAAAAATAGCTGTCTTCCAATTGGCTCTATCATAAGAATTTGTTGAGTATTTTCCCGCTTTCATCTCTTATTGCGCCTCTGCGCGCGGGTGCGCACTGATTCTATGACGGGGACCCCGACATGTTCTTCTCAGTCACACACGGTCCCATCCCCTTTTACCAATCCTGATTCTTCTGGATCTTTATTGAACTATTTCCCTATCTATCTTTCTTCTCTTCTGTCTATTTTCTTCTTTCTGTCCTTTTTATTTGCTTCCATTTCTATTTCTTCCTCCAATCTCCTCAACCCTCAACATCACTCCATCAAATCACTCAACCCAAATACAATACTTCAATCTCTGACTGGTAAGATGTTGACTTATCTATCAAAGCCTCTTGAACTCAGTCTTAATTCATACTAAAAACAGCCTATCTTTATCTATACTCAAATCCCATCCCTTCTTTTTCCTCCGTTGTCTCTCAGCCCATAGATCTCTCTCAACTCAAAGCTGCCTCATTAGAAAACTCTCATTGATCTATGCTGTAGGGTTCTACATTGTTAGCTTCCTAATTATTTATTTTTCTTTGAGGTCTCCTTCTGATACGCTTCTCTTTGATTCTTTTTGGTCTCTCAGCCTCATCTGGTTCTAATTTCTCTAGAAATACAATCAAATCTCATTACAGTTAAAAGCCAAAAGACCTACCTACAAATCTAACCAATCAAGCCATGAACAAACCAGCTGGAGAAAACAATTACTTTCATCAAGTCTCCCTGAAAGCATCCATTGACACTATACCCCCCCTTAAATGAAGAGAACTACTCTATCTGGCGAGACAAGATGCTCATGCTGTTTGACCTCAAAGATATTAAGGACACTATCACCCATAATTCAGGCCCCTTATCATCAAAACAAGATAGAGAAATCAGGGCAATACTACTATTGAAGCTTGACAGCACCACTCACGCAAATTTTGTTAACTCCACAAACATCTCTTCTTCTAAGCTTTTATGGGCCAAAATTACAAGAAGATTTGCCTCCTAAGAGACAGCAAATTGAGCAAGAGTATTCAACCATTTCCTCCATTCTGTCTTTCACAAAAATTCCATCAAGGGTTTCATCACCAAAATGAGAAAAGCCATCACAAGGATGACAGATGTTGGAATCAGATTGCTGAATGATATCCTGGCGTACTTACTACTGTTCAAATTTCCTCCAACACTCAAAAACCTCAAGCAAAAAATTATGCACATAGAAAAGAACTTGATGATGGACGTAGTTTTCAACCATCTAATCCAATACCACAATGAGAGAAAGGCCCAATCCAACCTTAGTAATCCATCCACAGATGTCTCACTATTATTGACCAAGACAAGGAACTATAAGGACAAGAAGAAGACAAAGATGAGATGTTGTGAATGATATTGCAATCCCAAAGCACCTCTTGAAGAGTCTCTTTGCTTTCATCTCCACCCTGAAATTCCTCCTGAATGGTGAATCAAACAACAAAACAATTGGAAAAATAAGAATAAGAAGAATCCAACCCTCAACTACCATGCCTTACTGACTCTCTGGATCAATTTGGATAACAATCTTAATCTACTCTTGGACTCCAGAGCTAACATTCACATCTTCAACAATCTAAAATTTTTTCATCCATAGAACTAAAAGACAAGTCCAAAGAGATCAAGACTAAAAAATTGGAAGCCAATCTCAAAATACAAGGAATTGGAATAGTCAAACTAGAATGGAACAATTTGGTGATCACGCTCAAAGATTGCGCTTACGTACTGGACATAGTTGTCAATCTGATCAGTCCTGGACTTCTTGCAAAGAAAGGTTGTAACCTTACTCAAACCCGCGATAAATTCAATGTAACTTGAGGAGATCAAATTGTGTTGAAGGGCTTGATAAGGGACTAATTGTTTGTAATTGAAAACCCTTGATTGGCTTGCAAGAGTAATGCTGTGAATGTCACCAACCAATCCTTTAACTCTTCTTATAATCTATCAGATTTACAAAAAATGTAAGGCCATGCATCTATCTCTACACTCTAACCTCTCCTAAAGGATCACTTTTCCAACAATAAGCTCCAGACTTTTCAATGCAACAGTTGCATCAAAAGCAAGATCACCAAATCCCCCTTTTCCAATGTTTCTACTCCTGCCAGTAAACCCCTAGAATGAATTCATCTCAATTTAGTTGGCCCAATTACTCCTCAATCGAAGGCTGTTCATCAATACCTACTCACTCTGGTAAACAATTATACTGGCTACCTTGAATTCTTTCCTCTAACTTCTAAAGATCAGACTCCTGAAACAATTATTGATATTCTAGAGACCAAATATAAACGTTTAAACTACTATCCCTCTGAAATATTCTTGGATAAAGGAACAGAATTCACCAATTCTACCCTGAAATACTTTGCCAAAAATAAATTCATTAAACTTTTCACTTCCAAACCGTACCATCCTCAACATAATGGACAAGTTGAAAGAGCTAATAGTACAATCATTGAATCAGCCCAATCCACCTTCTCTTTGTCCCTCCTAGCCAAGAATTACTGGCATATAGTGACATGTAGTTGTTGCTTTATGTTAAACCAGATCCCTTGAGAAGGTAACCAATTGTCTCCCTGGGAACTCATTTTTGGTAAGACCCTCCCAGCTAGTGACTTAAAACCCATAGGTTCTTCTGTGATATACCTTGCCAATCATCTTCAAAATGGAAGAAAATTCAATGAAAAAGGTCTCAAAGGAGTCCTAGTTGTATTCAACCTCATCTTTCACTCTTACTTTATTCTGAATGCGCTTGGAACCGTCATAGAAACTAAACACAACAAATTCCTCCAGAACCAACTGAATGAATTTCCCTTCTTCAAATTGCCGGGCCTGGATATCTTCTCTCAACCTGATTTGAATTCTTACAAAACCAATTTCTCCACTAATGAGAAACAATACTCAATTAGGGAACCTGCCTCTCAATACTCTGACTCTGACTCTGATCGAGAAGTTATTCTCCACTCTACACCTCAACCTCCGCATCCTCCTTCCCATTCTGAACCAGAATCATCACGGCAACAACCCAATCTACGTCCTAGACATGAACTTCAAAAACCCCAAAGATATGGCTTTCATCATTATTATGAAGCTCCCTCTTATAAGGCCGCTCAAAAATGTTCCAAATGGCCTAGGTGGAAAGCAGCTTCCAAGGAAGAACTTAACTCAACTGAAAATCAAGAGGTTTGGGAAGATTATTATGGCAAACCCAATAATATACTAAACACAACATGGGTATTCAAAGTGAAACAAAATTGCCATGGAGAGCCCGTGAAATATAAAGCGCTTTTATGTGTGCAAGGATTTGACCAGGTTCAAGGTGTAGATTTGAAAAGACTTGGGCTCCGACGGGGAAACTTGGATCCCTTTGTCTTGCTCTAATCTACGGCTTAAAGAATAAAATGACTTTCACTTAGTTCAATGTAAAAGGGGCTTTCATCCAAGCTCCCTTGAATGAAACTGTGATAATCAAAGCTCCTGAAGGATTGAATCAGAAATATCCCTATCTCAAATTGAAGAAATCACTCTATGGTTTATGTCAATCACCCAAGAGTTGGTATGAGAAACTTACCGCATTGATCAAATCTCAAGGATTCCGTGAATCCACCAGCGATCCATGTTTTTATCTCAATTCTAAGTTGGGGGAAGTCCTTTAGTTCCATGTCAACAATCTAATATTAGTAATAAAATCTGACTTGTTTGCAGTCAACTTCTTAATAAGATTCTCAAATTATTCCTGTCACTTGCCAAATACAATCCTTAGAATGCTAATGCAATTGGATGGAGACAGTATATTTCTAAGTCAACCCAAACATATCAAAAGAGGCCTGGAAGAATTGGGTCTCACCAACTGCAAAGGCATTAATACGCCTCTTACTCAAAACTTCCATTTCAAACAAGCTTCCAACAAAGACCATTCTCAGTTTTGCCAACTCAATATCAATTATTGATCTACAATCGGATTGCTGAATCATCTTTCTCAATACACTCCTCTGGATATTTCCTTTCCCTTTTCCAGCCTGGCAATATTCAATGCAAAACAGGGACTCACTCACTGGAAAGAAGTACGCAAGGTATGGAAATACCTCAAGACCACTAGGGACTTCAGGTTGACTCTGAAGCATGACTCATCCAAAGACAGTATCTCGGGCTATAGTGATGCTACGTGGGGAAACGACCCCTCTTCTTGCAATTCTCAAACCGGATATATAGTACTGCACTATGGCAGTCCAGTCCTCTGGAATTCCTCAAGACAGCGGAACATAACATACTCCTCTACCAAATCTGAACTCAACGCCTTACTTGATTGCTACCTTGAATTGAAGTGGATCACTCACCTTGTGGATGAAATCCATGGCTCTTCCTCTCAAAAATCAACAATATATGTAGATAATAAGGGATTAGACAACAAAATAAAAAATTGGGGTCACACTCCAAGTCACAACACATCAAAATTAAAACTAAAGGTCTGCGTGAAGACATTTCTCTTTCTAAGTTTGACCTCCATCTTGTCTCCACCAATGAAATGATAGCGGATCCTTTAACTAAAGTCACATCCGTTGGGGCCCTCCAATTCCTCCAATGCACCAAATTTCCTAATTAATCTAATTAATACTAAGTTGAATCTCCTCTTACCAGTCACAAGGGGTGTTGAGTATTTTCCTGCTCTCATCTCTTATTGCGCCTCTGCATGCGGGTGCGCACTGAGTCTATGACGGGGACCCCAACGTGTTCTTCTCACTCACACACGGTCTCATCCCCTTTTACCAATCCCAATTCTTCTGGATCTTTATTGACCTATTTCCCTATCTATCTTTCTTCTCTTCTGTCTATTTTCTTCTTTCTGTCCTTTTTATTTGCTTCCATTTCTATTTCTTCGTCCAATCTCCTCAACCCTCAACATCACTCCATCAAATCACTCAACCCAAATACAATATGTCAATCTCTGAGCGGTAAGATGTTGACTTCTCCAACAAAGCCTCTTGAACTCAGTCTTACTTCATACTAAAAACAGCCTATCTTTATCTATACTCAAATCCCATCCCTTCTTTTTCCTCCGTTGTCTCTCAGCCCATAGATCTCTCTCAACCCAAAGCTGCCTCATTAGACAACTCTCATTGATCTACGCTGTAGGGTTCTACATTTTTATCTTCCTACTTATTTATTTTTCTTTGAGGTCTCCTTCTGATACGCTTCTCTTTGATTCTTTTTGATCTCTCAGCCTCAGCTGGTTCTAAGTTCTCTAGAAATTCAATCAAATCTCATTAGAATTTATAGCTTGGCCAAAGCTATTTGGGTTAATCCTATTACCCATTTCTGAACTTAACTGTAGAATCTCATTAAGCATACATTGTTCCCAAAACGTATCTTCTTCATATTCTGCAGAAGCATCTTGGGACTTCCATTCCCCATACCTATCAACAGGTATCCTACTCCTTCCACTCCTTCTGAATGGAGGTGGAGGCTCATCAGGTTCTTATTCCACAGACTCCCTTGAAGTGGGTACTGAACCCCCCGTGTGGCACGTCTGCCATCTCAACATCATCACTAATGACATTCTCTACAGCATCTGCTGGTGAAATAGGCTCCAATGTTATTTCCTGCTGTGATTCCTGAACAGCACTATCTTCACTACTTTTGAGTGGAAAGGTAATTTCTTCAAATTTTACATCCCTACTATGGATAACCTTTCTTGTCCCTGGACAATAAATCCTGTATGACTTAGTTATTAAATCATAGCCTACAAGTGCCCCTGTTCTGGCTCTAGGATCTAACTTTTCACCCATTTCATTATGGTGGACAATATAATACACTAAGCAACCAATTTTTCTTAGGTGTGATGTTTTGGGTTACAACTTCCAAAACAGATAATGTGGACTTTTCCCATTAAAACTTACAATATTATGCAACAAACACACTGTGCACACCAACTCAGCCCATAAAAACTTTGGCAAACCAGATTGAGCCATGATGGTCCTGACTTTTTCCAATATAGTCCTATTCATCCTCTCAACTATTCCATTGTTTTGTGGAGTACTTGCAGTAGTAACTATATGAGTGATACCATAATCATTCAACAGTTTCTCAACTCTTTACACACAAACTCACCCCCTCCATCAGTAATAACCCTCTTTATCTTGCTCATCAAACCATTCTGTTTTAATACTTTGAATATTAATGAAACCTCCTCTGTGGTCTGATCTTTTGATCTTATTGGTTTCACCCAAACATAACTAGTTGCTGTATCAACCAAATTGATGAAGTACTTTGCCCCCCCAAGGGACACTGGTGAAAATGGCTCTGCCAAATCAATGGAAAATTCCTCCCTAGGAACTTCTGTGCAATCTCTACTCTTTGAGAACACATTCCTGGTCTTGGCCCCTAAAGTACAACTTTCACAGTTGCTGCCCTTACCTTATGGCCACTTCTATTCTGAGCAAAAGTGCTCAGATCTAAAAACTTGAACAAGTCAGCACAGAGAAACTTATTCAGAAATTGTCCACTCAGGATAGTTCTCCCATTCAAATCAATAACAACTTATCTTCTTTAAGATAACAAATCTGGAAACCTTTTTTACAGAGAACTCCAAGAGACACAAGGTTATAAGGAAAATCCGGTAAATAGAACACTTTATCAAAAGATATTTTGAAACCCAAGTGATTTGCAAGAGTAACTTTTCCAATTCCTTTAATCTGAATTTTTCTTCCTTTTTGGCCAATATTTACAACACCATCAAAATCTCTAAGATTTGAAAACAAATTTGGCTCAAAAAACATGTGGTCTGTACAACCAGAATCAATCAAAACAAGAAAATCCTCTTTCAATCCTCCTACAAGGATAGAAGAATTATCAGCCACTGATAAGTTCTTATCATCAAGGCTCAGATTACATACTTCATAATCAATCAAGTCAATTTCTTGATCCTCATCAATTTTGGCCTTCTTTTTGGGGACTTGTTCCTCAACAGCTTGTTCTATTGAAGCATCCACTGCCACCATAGCAACATTTTCCATGGCAAGGTTGACCTCTTTGTCTTCCTTTTCACTTTCCTTGGATTTCTTCCCCTTCTTGGCCTCCTTGCAATCCTTTGCATATTTCCCCTTGTTCTGACAATTATAACACAAGACCTTTGATAAATCCCTTTGGGCCTTTGCCTTCTTTCCGGATTTTACTGTCTTGCCCACCAGAACAGTTCCTTTGGCCTCCTTCATTTTGAATTGAAGATCATCCTTTTCAATCCTTCTAATCACATCCTCTTCTCCAGGAAGGGGATCCAATTGAGATATAATCCTAACCAAGGACTCATATTCTTTTGGTATCTTTTGAAGAATTAAGAGTGACAAACACTCAGGATCCATGTTCAGCCTAGATGACTAGAACTTAGCAATGCTTGATCTTGCCTCCCCCACAAATTTTTTGCAGTTGACAAATTTCAACTTGATCAACTTATTGAAAGCAATCCCCTTCTGATGAACATAATCTCCAGCATACTTTGCCTTGATCATTTTCCATAAAACACTACCCATCCTCTTATGTTCCTCTTTGAGAGTATCAGCAACCCATGCAATATGACTCTCATCCAAATGCCTAAGAATGAGATGATAAGACTTCTTCTCCACCTCTTAAGGGATCAAAGTGTCATCTGCATCCATAATTTCCCCACAACAAATGTTTTCCAACTCACTGTCCATTAAGACAGATCAAGCACTATAGTTTTGACCATTCAAAACAATCTTGGTGGAGCTGGACTTTGGGATATAAGAAATGTTCTTGGAAAACTTGACTTCTTTGAGGTTGTCAAGAGTAAGGTATAAGGGTCTATTATTCTTGGAAGTAATGATGATGATGGTACTGATAATGTGTGAGAATTATTGGCCCACAAGCTTAGTCAAAGAGCAGTACTTAAAGCAAAAGAAATGCTGAGACAATAATGTCTTATGATTGATCCTTAATATGAGGAAGAGGCAATGGCACACTTGTGAATGGGATTGAATTGGTGAATGAATGAATGGGTAACAGAAGGGAGAAGAGCTTCTCAAATACAAAAGATGGTGCTCATGTTGAGCTCATGTAATGACAAGCAAAAGGCAAAAATTCCGGCCCAAATGGGATCTACAGGCTCTACAAGCCTTGCTAATTGGTTTGGGCTTACTAAGCCCACTTGGCATTAGTCCCTGAACCCTTATGACCAGTCGGTACCGGTGAAACTTGTTTTTTTCACCCTTACTGGGCTGAACAAGCCCTTGTTGCTGTTCATAACCTTGCTGGTTTTCCCTTACAACCAACCTTTTTTACCTCTGTGACCTCATTGGTCCCTGTTTACCAAGTAACATGGCTGGTTGCCTCCTGCAACCTGCAGCTGGCCCTCTGATTGGCCAGGGTGGACCCAGACACAACCTGGGTCCGGTCAAACTTACTGGGGGGGGAGTGTGACCAGCGGACATGGGTTTCCCCCCCCCCCCCCCCTCTCTTCCTCAATCCCTGGAGGGAGCGGTCAAATCCCCCCCCAGGGAGCCCTGGAGGTCAATGACCCTAGGGCAACACAAGTAGATTGGTAGGCTGAGTGGTGGTCAAGCCCACCCAGCCCCAGGTCACCTCCCCCTTGGTAACGGGGGGGGATGGCCCCTGCAACCATTGGTTGCTACACACGTGAGGTGGGGGGGTGATCAATTCCCCTCCCACCTTGCCGGTTGCCTCATTGTGGCCTGCCTAGTTGTTCATATGGTGGGGGGTGATCAAATCCCTTCCCACCTTGCTGGTCTTCTTTTTGCAGCCGGCCTGGCTGGTTGAGGACCAGCCAGCCTCCTCCCCCCTTTGCAACCAAGAAAGGGGAGGGAGGGAGGCAGTGGCCGCAACCAACTGAGCGACACAACCAGGGCCGCAGCCCCACACACAAGCGGGTGGGGGGACTCCAAACAGAGCCCCCTGCCCCATAAAACGGCCCTGAAACAGGCCCCAGAGAGAAACAAGCGGCCTCAAGCAGGCCCCAACACGGGCGGCGGCCCCAACGGGCTTCCAAGGCCCAAAGAACACAAAATACATACTTTGGAGGGCCAGCCCGTCTTGCCAAGTATGTCCAAGATAAAGCTTGGGCCCATATATTTTCAGATAAGCCCTTCTGGATAAGGTGGCCCATCCACCCTGGAGGGCCTGTTAAGGCCCGTGTCCCAGCAGGCCAAGAAAATGTGTTTTGGTGCACAAATGCCCAAACCCAATAACATCCACATAGGCCCATGTGGCCCATGTGATGTTCAATGGGCTGTGGAGGCCCATTTATGCATCCCATTTGGATTGCACACAAATATCACATTACCTGAAGGCATCCGTATTTTAACAAATCTTACACCATTCAGGACTCAGTATGTGAGTTTTGAATATTTGGTTATGCCTTTTGGACTGACCAATTCTCATGCCTCTTTTTAACTTTGATTTAATGAAATTTTTTCTGACCTCCTGATAATTTTTTTAGTGTTATAACACAATGATATCCTTATTTTTTCCATGAAAATAATAGAACACATAGTTCATTTGTGTGAAGTCTGACACATACTTTTGAAAAAGAACTTATACGCCAAAGATTCTAAATGTGAATTTCATGGCACAAAAGTGTATTACCTAGGCTAAGTTATATCCAGGAATGATATTCAAATTTTCACCTCTAAGTTCCAAAGGATCTTGGATTAGCCCACACAAATGAAAAAAGGCCCTGGAAGAGTTGCTGGGTTTTTCTAATTTTTATTGCAGGTTTATCATTAATTGAGTTAGGAAATTCAACCTGCTCACCACTCTTGCTGTTTCCAACCACATTTTTACTTCATCTCCAGGGCCTTTGCAGTGGTTTGAGGACACCAAACAGGCCTTTACCAAGGCACCTATCCTTGGAAATTTTTATCTTTTATTGAAGACTTTTGTTGAAACTTACGCAAGTGACTATTCCCTGGGTGCTGTGCTCACCCAAGTCTCTCTTCATCAATCGAAGCACCCCATTGCTTTTGATAGCAGAACATTTGGAAGAGCTGAACTGAATTATGAAATCCACAATAAGGAACTTCTGGCCATTTTATGGGCTATAAAGATCTGGAGAGCTGACTTCTTAAGCCTCTCCTCTTTCTTTGAATTTCTCACTGATCATTTGTCCTTGAAATACTTTGTTAAATCCAAATTTTTGACTTTCCATAAAGCCCAGTGGGCTGAGTTCTTGTCTGAATTTGACTTCATTATAGTCTAAATACCTGGGAAGCACTCTATAGTGCCCAATATCTTGTCAATTTGAGACAAATTTGACCACAAGGGGGGGATTCCCTATTCAGAAAAGAATACAGAAAGTGTTAAACAACTCCAGAAACAGACTGACTTTGAACCTTCTAGAATTTTCTTCATGTCCACTAAGCATGTTGATGGACACTTGGGAAACATAATTCTATCCCAGCTCTCTAAAAAATGAACCCAACAGATTATTCAGAAGCTACATAAAAAGCAAAAAGTAAAGATTTATTTAATATATCCTGATACTGGCCTTCTTATCTTCCAGAATAGAATAGCAATCCCCAGGGAAGACAAAAAGCTCCAAATTGAAATTTTAAAATAAAGACATTATTCCTCACTGTCTGATTATGCTGGACAAGATAAAACAATTTATTTATTCCAAAGGTATTACCATTGGGAAAATATGACATCCTTAATCAAGGATTATGTTTCTTCTTGTTACCTCTGCAGCAGATACAAGCCCAGTAACCATAAGAAGTTTGGACTCCTTCAACCTTTACCAATTCCAGATGCTCCCTGGACTTCAGTCTCTATGGATTTAATCTCTCAGCTGCAACTATCTAACCAATTTGACTCAATCCTTGTGGCAGTCAATTGTTTTTCAAAAATGTCTATCTTTATTAAAGCAAGAACTGATATCCCGTGTGTGGAGTTAGCTAACCTACTAATCTCCAAAGACTTTTCCAAACATGGACTTCCTGCTAAAATTATCAGTGAAAGAGGACCTTTATTTTTTTCCTCTTCCTGGAAAAATGTGTGTGAAATATTACAGATAAAAATAAATCAGAAATATCTCCACAGCTTATCACCCTGAAACAGATGGTCAAACAGAACGGTTAAATCAGATCCTAAAACAATTTCTTAGGATGTGTGAGCCTCCTAAATGCCAAGACCGTTTCTATTCTTTAGCTACCAGAGGCAATGGAATGAATAATGAATATATCATTCAATAAAACCCACAAAAATCCATAAAATATTTGGATAGAGCTATTGCAAGGTTGATTGGTTTGGTTATATTGTAATATTATTGATCAATATTAATAAATTGATTATTAAATAATTTGATAGAGGGGCCACAATAATATTGGGGATCTTAAACACCTCTCTTCAGAGAATTCACTTTTAAAACACATAGACTTGTTACTTTGGAACCTTTAATTTATATTCTTGAAGGACATATTGCCCAAAGATGATATATATATATTATATATGGTGGAGTGGCAGGGCCTTGTAACCAAGCTTCAACAACAGAAAAAGGATAATAACACTCACTGGTATATTATTTAATCCTTTACGTACCTTTTTGGGAAGTTCACTGATGGGTTAAACCTATTACTTGGGTTAAAAAGGTTGTTCAGCAGTTTAAATTGATAAAAAAGGGTTGGGGACGGATTTTATTAATCAGACTAAAGCCATAAAGCACTTACTTATCTCTCATAAGTATTTTATTACCTTGGAACTGTGTCTGGATGTAAATATAACTGGGTCTCTAGGTATCAATATTCTCAAAAGGTCTCTATATTTATAGCTTTTTGAGTCCCAATTCTGTCCTTCTGAGGCATACAGTGGCTCAAAGGGACGGTTGCTAAGGGCATCAGGGTAAGCAGTGGTAGCCTGTTGCGTTTCCTTGGTGCTGTAGCAAGGGTAACATTGAATTCCACAGTGTATGGCAATTATTCTACTTTTTGATTGATGTTAAGATGTGTGAATAACACCAATATATCCACTTGATTTATTATTTAATTAATTATCCTTAGTAAATATTCCCAGGATGTTAATAAGTTTTAATGTAGAAATTTCTAAGGGTAATCTGATGTCAGGTGGTTTTTGATTATGTATTGGCTGATGGGAGTAAAACCATGATATTGATTTTGATCCTTATTTTTGACATTTTGTTGATTTACTCAAAAAAATTAATTCAAAATATAAGCTATGAGAATTCATGTAATATTTTTACATACTTGCTTTTCTTATTATGTGACAGAAATAATGATGTCTCAAAATTCTTGCAATTGTATATTAAAAGTATTTTAAGATATTTTACAAATAGTAGTTATCTTATTTTTGGAATATTTGGTATTTTTTACTATATTTTATAAAAAATATGTAGAAATTTTATTTAAGTATTTTTATATAATTTTATGCATTTTTAGATTATCTATTATCCACAGGGAAATTTATTACATATTTAGTAGGTCCCTGTCTAGGTTGTAGCACATTTAAGTGGTACCTGGGCTTCTCAAGGCGCCTGTCACTCTGTCAGCCCGTGGTCCCATGGCTGTGTACTTCTCAGATGCCCGGGGCTGCATACACGGCTTGTCAGGGTTTGCTGACAGGATGAAAGTGCTTCTGCTCAGCCTTGTGCGGATTTGTTGGTTGCCGCAGCTGCTTGCGGGAATTGTGACAAATCAGATTTCTGCCCATAACTCCTTCAAATCACAGAATTCTTGGATTCTGTCACAAAATTCACTGTGAACCCTATACATGCAGTTTCCTGTGAAATATTAAAATGGACAAAATCGCAAGGCCGTGTCTCTTTCAAAATCTTTAATTCATTTAAAAGTATAAGCAGTAGGATTTTGAGGTAGGTGTTGGTGAGTGACCCTACCTTAATTTTTATTTAGATTCAGAATTTGAAATAATATTTCTCAGGGTGATTAAAGGAGTTCCAGAATTTGAGCACCCCCTGGACCACACTTGGGTTCTGTCAACCCAAATTTGGGATTAAAACATACTTTGTGGGACTTTTGTCCACACATAGCAATCCCAAAGAGACATTAAAGCAAAACCAAAGTGAAATTAAATTTCAAACTGAAATCATATAAATTCTGCAAACAATTCTTTCTCAACTTGAAAATGCGCAAACTCTTTTTGATCAATTGAAAGTTGGATTGAATTGTGAAGTATACCATTGCATTTTTTTGCATGGAACAGTGGAAAGCCCTCCTTCTTCTGACATGGCTGCATGGAAGGTCTACATTGATAGTTCCATCAACAAAGCTTTGGAAAAAGAAAAAAAGGATTTGGGTAATGAAACATTGGAAGCCCCCATTGCATCCTCATCAAGGGTGAAAATTGAGGAACAAAATGTTTCACAAATGGACATGACCGCTGGTGGTGAGTAACATTTTATGTTACTGGTCTTTTCCATACTTAATTTGATTGAAACTGATGGGTTCATATAACTATGACTTTATGACTTAACCAATGAATTTTTACTAGATCCACTTGACCCACCTCCCTTGAGTGCTTTTCCTACTAGGGAAGAGGCACATGACTATTGTCAAACATGGGCAATGAAGCATGGTTATGCTTTAACAGTTTTCAACTCAAAGTGTGACCAATATGTCAATTTAGCCTGTGATAGAAATGGTTCCTATTCAGGAATTATTGTTGTAGGAATGGCAGCCAATTGGAAAACTTTCACAAAAGATCTTGTTTTTTTAACAAAAAAAATGTTTGAGTTCTACAGTTGGTCTGTAAATGCATTAATGGAGTTGGCTTATGATCCTGAGAGACTTCTAAAAGTCTTTGTGACGGACCGCAAAAAAACTCTGATTTGTGCAATTGAAACTAGTTTCCCAGAGTCATCAAGGCAATGTTTCACTTTGCACTTGTCTAAAAAAATACAAGAAAACTTTAAATTTGCTTTGTTAATGACATTGAAGAATGGAAAAGCTTTATGAATCTGTGGGCAAAGTATGGGGCCTCAAAGACCAAGGAGGAGGCAGAGGTCATAATGCAAAACTCAGAGTAGGTCCAAATCACTGCTTCTTATTCTTCCTAGTTTTGGTTTCTGAACTTTTGACTTTTATAGTGTTTCTTGAAAGACTATGAGGATGTACTTGAGTAAATGGAAAATAACATTTTCCCTATCAAAGAGATGTTTGCAACAGAGTGGACTTGTATAAACCCAGATTTTGGAAACAAAACAACTTCTTGGGTTGAAGGGGCCCATGCAACTCTCAAATGATTCCTTTCAAACTATTTGGGAAACCTGTGGGATGTTTGGAAAAGCCTTGACAGAACAGTTTTGAATCAAATTAATTCAGTTCATGCATCACTTTATAACTCTCAAATTAAGTTAGGGACAGTTCTTCTCCCTGAAATTTTTTCATTGGTTTAAAAATTGTCTTTAGAGGCAATCCATCTTGTTAGGGAACAATTTGAGAAGTTAAAACGTGATCATGATGGCAAAGTCTGCACCAAGTTATATTTCAAGACTATGGGTTTGCCCTGTTCCCACCAAATAGGTGATTGTCTGGCATTCAGAGGATCCCTTTTACCTGAAGATGTTCATCCTCATTGGAGGTTGGACTATGAAACTTGCAGTTCTAGTTCTGTAAGTTGGCTTAAGTTGGATTGTTCAAGTTGGATTTTTCAAATCACTATGTGATTAGTGTTTTTGATTAACTGATTCACTAATGGTTTATCCTTTTGAATTTTTCCTGTGAAATGTTGATGAAATGCTAAGCATTACTCAGTTACATGAAAACGTCAATGCAATGATTGTGGAATCTCCAGATCATGAGCAGAGTGGCCTTTTGAAGTATATCATTCAGAAGATTACAAAATATTGATCCAAGCCAAGACTTGAACCTAAAGTCTTACAATCAAATAGGGCCAGGCCAAAATTGACAGATACGCAGCAAGAACCATTTTGGTTTGATCTTTTTGAAAAACAACTGAAGGGGGAAAAAAGAACTAGAAGGGTTCCAAATAATAAAAGACAAAAGATTGTAAGTCTTTTCTTTTGAGATATGTTCATTTTTTTTGGTTTAATGAACTTAGTCACTAACTAATGATGAACTGTCAGTCAAAGTTGGCAGAATCTGAATCTGAATTTCATAGTTCAGAGGAAGAGACTGAAATTGAGTTGGGATCACTTAATTTGGAATCAGAATGCTATTCAGAGGAAGGGAAAATGCAGCAAAGCTCAACCAGAAGCTCATCTTTGGTGAATATTCATTTTATTGATCCAATTAAATAAACAAATACTAATTCTGTTTTGATGGTAGGAACCAAACAGGAAATATCTCAATCAAATACCCTTTAAATTCCATAATTTATTGGGTGAGGCTTGGGATCCAATTGGAGGTGGGAATTTTGGATTTAGAGTCATTGCTAAATCCCTTGGTCATGAAGAACATGCTTGGTTTCAAGTTAGGAAGGAAATGATTGAAACATTACAGAAACATAAAGCATGCTACATTAAGATGATTGGTGGTGAAAAGGAGGTTGAAAAGATTTAACAAAGACTTGATTTTGAAGACATCAATGAAAATATTCCCTCCTCAAAATGGCTGGCCAAATTGGACATGGGTCAAATCATAGCAGACACATATTGCAAACCTTTATGTTTCATTTCATGGGAGTCATGTGATACTTATATTCCAATGGAAAATTTTGTTACTGATCAATCAGATCAAATCTTAATTTCCTTTGTAAACAATAACTACTGGGTTCTATTAGTACTCAAGGGAGAAATGATTCCAATCCTGCCCATTATAGCAAAACCACTTTCCTTGATTTCTAAAAAAGCCTCTGGTTTGGTTGATCATCTCATAGATCAACAGCAGATGTAATCTAGATTTTAATAGAATTTGACTTAATTTCATCATTGCGTTTCATATAAGTTGTGATTCTAATGCAGCTAACAAGTTCTATTAATATAAAGGGTAATCACATTTTGAACATCATTATGTTGATTTTTTTGAGTTAACATCATTATATTGAGTGTTTTGAATGAGATTTCAATGGTAAGTCAGTTCAACTTGTTTTGGGCTGATTCCATTGCAAGCTTAATTTATGTTAAGCTTGGGATGGGATCAGCTTAACACAAGTTGAGGATGTTTTTTTTGGTGTTTTTACTTTGGGGCTTGTCAAAATACTTGTATTTTTATGGGAACTTTCACTTTAGGGCTTGTCAAAAGATTGTATTTCTTTGGGAACTTTTACTTTAGGGCTTGTCAAAAGACTTCTTTAGCTTTTGGCAGCTTTTACTTTAGGGCTAGTCAAGTTGAAATGACTTTAGGGCTTGTCAATTTAGTTGTATTTGTTTGGTCTTTTTACTTTAGGGCTTTTCAGGTTAATTGTCTTTTTTTTTGGTGTTTTTACTTTAGGGCTAGTCCAGTTACTTGTGTTTTTTGGGTCTTTTTACTTTAGGGATTTTCCATTTTATCCTACCAGTTTTTTATGTTTTTATTTATTCATTTATTTATTTATTTGTTTTTTTTAACCAAAAAATGAATATTCTTTGATTTTTTGTTGATCTCTGTTTTTTTTGGAAGGTTTTTTTTTTTGTGTTTTTACTTTAGGGCTTGTCAAGTTAATTGTCTTTTTTTTGTTGGTTTTACTTAAGGGCTAGTCCAGTTACTTGTGTTTTTTTGGTTCTTTTTACTTTAGGGCTATTTCATTGGATACTACCAATTTTTTTGCTTTTTATTTATTTATTCATTTTTTTTGTTTTTTTTTTAAACCAAAAATGGAACATTCTTTGATTTTTTGATTGATTTCTGTTTTTTTGAAGGATTATTTAGTTTATGGGTTCTGTAAGTACCCTTTCATTCCTTTTCCTTTTCCTTTTTTTTTGCTCACTGCGGTAGGCTACCATGTGGAATGCCACATGACTACATTTGAGCCGTTTACAACTCCACACGGCTTGAATGTAGTTTCATGGAAGTCCACACAGTGGCGGACCAGGTTGGCTGGGAAGCACCACTCGGTGAGCCATGGGGGGCGGTACACGGCTCCAATTCAACCGTGTGCCTTTCCACATGGCTCATTTTCAACCGTGTGCATGGCTCAAAGAGCTGTGAATTTAACATTACCCTATTTCTAATATTGTTCTTCCTTTGATCATATTTTTATTCATTTTTTTATTTATGTTATTTTGTTACTTTTGCAGCTTTCTCTGAAATAGTAGCAAGCTGACAGGATTTATGTCAGTTATCACCAAGATGACTGGGATACCTGGATCCCCCAGGCTGAATTTGCCTACAACAATTTTACTCACACTTCCACCCAGCAAACTCCTTTCTTCACAATTTATGGAAAACACCCCAATTTGACCGCCTAAATGTATTTGAAAACCAACCTGCCAATCACCATTTTTTTCAGATTCATAAAAATCAGAAACAACTAGGAGTCAAATTGGAAAAGTCACTTAAAAGTTAGAAGAGATATGCTGACCTCAAAAGAAGTGATTTTCCAGACTCATTTGCTGTTGGAAAGAAATTTTGGCTCTTTTCTAAAAATATGAAAACTGATTTTCCAACAAATAATCTCTCAGAGCAATGGTTAGGTCCTTTTTTGATTACAGAATGGATTGGAAAAATATTTTTTGAACTTCAACTTCCTCAACAATGGTCCACTATTCACTCAGTGTTCCACTCCTCCTTAATCAAGCCCTGTCAATATAACTCACTATATTCCAGGCACCAACAACCAACCAAACCAGTAAAAATTGATGGGGAGCCAGAAAGGGATTTGTCTTGGATACTTGACTCAAAGCGTAAGAGGGGGAAATGATTTTACCTAGTTGAATGGAAAGGTTTTCAAAACACTTAGGATTACAGCAATTGGGAGCCCCACTCTAATCTAACAAACTGCATTCTTTACTTCAAGATTTCCATCCACTTTACCCTTTAAAACCAACAAATTACTTAAAATAAATAAACCAGATATTCTCTCCAAAAAAAAAACATTTATATAAATAAAATATATGATAAGATTAATTTGTTCTTTTTTTTTCCTATGACTAGACAAAATCCCTTTCTCCTTTCTTCAAAATATATGGATAAATCAAACTCTCTAAAAATCTCAATCTACTCTTTAAAGTAAATAATGAAAGATATATAAAAAAATATAGTAAACTCAAAAAAAAAGAAACTTGTTTTCTGTGGATATAACAATTTTTCAAATAGCTTCACACAAAAACTCCTCCAACTCCTTTATTCTGGAAATCAATTAATCAACTAGTTTAAATTTTTTAACTTGATAAGAATTAGGTCCTCTTACAGTAGTTACCACTTCAAAAGTATGACCAGATAAAGCTAAAATATCATATAATGTTTTCTTTACTTCTAGCATGTTTTTCTTTCTAGCCTCTAAGAATAAATAATTTCCTTTCCTTATTTCATCTCCCCATCCTTTTTTCAAATTCTTCTACAAATTATAATTTAAATTCCTAAAACCTCTAATATAAAACTCATTCACCTGTTCTTCATTTAAAATTGAATCCTCTCTGAATCTATTACCCCCCATCACCTCCAAAAATCTTTCTCCATTTTCTACCCCTTCCAACCATTCTTCTGAAACTTATTGTATCCCAATTCCCTTCTTCTTATTTCTTCTATCCTCTACAACCTTCATCTTCACCTCTAAATCTTTTATTTTATTTTGCAGATCCTCAGAATCCAGGGAATCATCTGATCTGTCCCCTTCTTTGAAGATGATTTCATTCTGTTGGAATCCTTTCCCTTTTCCTACTTCCTTTTGAACCTTTCTACCTTCTTCAACTTCACTTAAATCCATCTCCAATCTTCCTTTGGCATCTTCATCTTCTGCTACACTTTGATGGACCCCTTAAACGCTTTCATGGATGGTTCTGAAGGCTCAATATTTGATCCTTTGATGGACCCCTTGAATGCTTTGACATTGAGTTTCAACAGTTCAAACCTTGAAGCTTTGAAGGGTAGGCTTGACAAGATTGGATCAACCCTTGACGACTTGGGGGATCAATCAAACACTTCAACGACCGCTTTTGATGCTTCAATGCAACACTTCAATGCTTCAACCCGTCAAACTTTGACCATTGACTTTGAAGGCTTGACAGCCCCCTTTGATGGGTTGACTGAATAAATTATTGCTCTTCCTCTCATTCCCTTCAAGGGCACTCCAACAACCTCCTCATCTGAATTTACATGAGGAGTCCCCCACCTAATAAATGCCCCTCCATGCTACTTGTCACATAACCTCAACATCCAATCCAGCTCCAAACAACCAGTTCAACGCAAGTTATCCCTCTTCTCCCGCGTTTTTTGGAGCCTTTCATGCATCAATCAAACTACCAGTCAAGGTCAAAAAGACAACCTGGCTGGACTTACATGAAGAATCATCCAACCTGGATGAGTATCCCAATGTCATGGCATTGTTGTCTGGAGCCTCCTTTACCTCAAAGGGTTGGCTCTTCTCCTGGACCCACGGTTTTTTCCCCAAGGCCTTCCTATTCTTCTTATCCATCTTGAAGGTCCTTTCATACTGGCAAAAATTTTCACACTTGGCTGAATTGTGCTTGATGCTGGTGGTACCTATTCTGTCCCCCTTCTTACATCTATCACAGCTTGGGAAGTATTTTTGGACTGGGTAGTAGTGGTTGGTTTTATCCATGGTATAGGCTGGTGTGAGTGATCTGTTGAAGGAATATAAGGATGGTAATGGGGTGGATGGTGGTAGGGGGAAGGAAATCTAAATTCAGACATGTCTGAAGGAACTAGACCAGATGGCCTCTTGAACCTCTTCTTTTATGGTCATCAGGAGATGCCCCCCTTTTCACCAGGGGGTAATGTCATACTAACACCTCTAACCTCAGTTATAATCTACTTACCTCAGGAAATTCAACCTCAGGGATCTGGAGACTTTATTAGTATATCTCCTTCAACTACATATCCTCAGGATCTTCATGCCTTACATATCTACATATAGCATAACCTCATGCATTATACATATAGACTCCTTAGGCTTGCACATACTTAATCTCTCAGGTTCTGCATGGCCTTTAATCTTCTGCACACTTTTTATCCCATAATTCATTATTGTTTATCCTTTGAGAATCCTTATGTAAAACCTCTTGCAGATTGTAATACATACTCTCTCTACTTAGTACATAGTGTCATGACCTTCATGTAAACTGTACATCCTCTCACTGTATATTCCCAACTTAGACAGCCAGACCTGTATCCTAGCCCCAATTTAGTAAGAAGCCAATTCCAATTTAGTAGCACACCTGATCAGCCCTCTCTGTTACCTTCACTTTTCCCTTGTCAACACATATGTAGTCTGAGTCCCAGTCACTTTTACCTCTGTTTTAGTTCCAGCCTCCTGTGTACTTAAGAAGACATCCTCTTCCTCTTTCCTGATTGTTCCCCAAGAAATCAGTTTACTAATTCTTATTAGGAACATATCCAGCAAGTTTCATTCAGCACCTTTCCCTATCAAACTTACTCTGCTCCTGTTAGCCTCCTCCAGTAACCTTTCCTCCAAGCCTACTATGAGTTAGAGTGCCCCTTGTTCCAAGCCTTGCTTGCACTCCAGCAGCCCTTGTGAGACCTGGGAAAGATGAATGTATATTTTAGATTGTTATTCAGTGATCCCCCTATGCATTTGATGATTTTCAACAAAAACACAATTGTTCTTTCTCAAGTAACATCCAATTGTGGTAATTAATTTATTTACTGATGTTTCTACTGATTTCAATATTGTTCTCCCTTAAATTTTATTTTTAAATTCAAGATTTAATTTGATCTCACACATGCGTGGAGTCAATCAACAAAGGAAAACATTAAATTTGCTACCCTGGGGTGGCAAACGGATGTGAAACAGCATTTGCGACCCCTCTGATTACCAAATGGCCATTTTCCAACCATCTGAGTTGCAAATGGATATATATATATATATATATATATATATATATATTCAAATATTGTTTTTTACTTTTTTTTATATTATTTCTTTGTTTTATTTTAATAAAAAAATAAAGAAATAAATAAAAAATAAACATAAAATAAATATAAAATAAATAAGAAATAAATGAAAAATTAAAAAAATAAAGGGCATTATTTTTTTCACAGGTGCTACCCTTAAACTCACAGGGGTACTATGTCCCTGCAACTTCCAGTATACACGTACAAATCCTTGTTTAAAAGGTGTAAGACACCAAAAGGTGCTAAGCCGCAGGCAGTTCTGTGGAGGGGAAAGGTGCTGTTTAGGCCGCCCTCCTAAGAGTTACAATAATATTTGAATGAAACCAGAATCAAGATTGAGGAACTTGTAAATAAGGAATCAATGTAAGGGATGAGCTTGGGAATAGTCAGTAGCAATGGAAACAACACCATCTTAGGCAAGATGTTGCATGGAAAGACTTGAAAAAAATAAGTCAAAGTTTTGTTCAGATTTCAATTTAACAAGGCAGTTGTAAGTAAAAACTCCCACAAGCTATTAACTCTGGTCATCAGCAGAAGATTAGGAAAGATCAACTCAATCCCAACCAACCTCCAGGTTCTCAATGAACCTTCCCAACTCTCCGCAATCAAGTGCTTGAAGGGTACCAGATAACTGTGGGTGGCTGAACAAAACAAAAGAAATTTGTTTATGAAGCTCTAGAAGCAAAGAAATAACATATTCAAACAATAATAACCCAACACTTCTCAAGAAAATCAAGAGTAGCGTGGCAGAATTCAACTTCAAAGAATAAAGGGAGGTCTAACACTTCAGTTTTCAAGCTTAAAGAAACCTCTCAGTCAAACATGAATGGATAGGGAAAGATGATCAGGGAAGGATCAGACCAGTATGGTCAGGAAAAGGGAACAAGAGTGTTATAACAGACTCAAGAATTCCAACAAATGGAATTCTCTTTGACCAGCAAAGCTATGGTTGGTGATAAGGATTAGGGTCACAAATGGACAGATCAAGGATTGAGTATGGAGGCTCAAAGGATCAAGGGGCAATCAAGAAATATACCCAGCTCAAAAGTTGCAGATGAAGGGAAAGAAGCCCTCTGGAATGATTAAAATACTGATTGATATATGAGATGGATGATTCCCCAAAACAGGCAGGGGAGAGCCCCTCCTTTTATAGAAAAGAGGCCTGTAGACTATTTACAAGAGATAATTACAAATGAGTGTTGGAAAAAAAAAAATTTTTATTTATTCAATGATGAAAGGATCAGGAGGCCCATGGAATTCCGGTCCACACTGATTGACAACCTCCTGTGGCTGGGGTGAGAAGAACGCTCACCCCATCATTCCTTGCGTCTGTTGCGGACAGAGGCGCTCAGACAACCTAAAAAACTTTTTCCACCCCCATCCAAAGACAGAAGGGGGTGCAATTGGACTGAAGGAGGGTGGGTCAAAAAAACTTGCGGTAGTTGAAAGACAACTGCCCAAGATGGTAGGGTGATGAGCCAAAAATGGGGGGATTATTTCCAACTGGCCGGCAACAATTTCATGGTTGCTCAATGTTGATTGAGTTGGGTGATCTATGGAGGAGGGGATCAAAAAAAGGAGGGGTTGGCAATGTTGACAGCACCGGGGACAGTGTTTGGAGAAAATGATGGGTGGTACACAATTTGTCCTTTTTGTCATGATTGAGATTGGTTGGGAAGGTGGCAGCAAGCAGGAGTTGCTCAAGCAATCCTTGGAGGGTGATTGTTATGCGGCTTGGTCAGATGACCAAGTTTGGAGTTGAAACAAGGTTGCAATGGATCATTGGATGAGGTGGGAGATTATCTGAAGGCAAGGGACATTGTTTGGCTTGATCTTTGCCCATGATTGGCAACAGTGCTGTTGACAGAAATGGGAATGGTGAGGGATCCAGGTCAATGAGGAAGCAATGATGGGATTTGGGTTGATGGATGGATGATTGTGGGATGATGATCAATAGATGGTGATTGTTCTAGGCAAATGGGTTGAAAACAATGGAGTTGATGATTGGTGCTGGTTGGGATCCAATCCCCAAGTGATTAACCACCGGCCAATTGAGGCCTCCAACTTATGACAATGATCAATAATCAGAATTTGCACTCCAGATGGTCAATGCCAATGCCGGAAAGGGTTGAGCCAAGCCAAGCCGGTCTTGCCCGCACGCTTGGAAAACAAGGAACTGGAGGATGAGGAGTGGAGCAAGAGGGACTTGAACACCGGGAACAGGGGTCTAGACACCTGAGAGATCCTCCTAGAAAACTAGGAGAAGGGAAGGCTGAGAACTGGAAACTCAAATTGGGAATCATTCCAGAAAAGTTTTTTTTTGTGGATGTATTGATGGATAAGGGGATGTAAAAAAAAATTTGAAAATTTCCATTTTCCATGAGCTGTCCCGGATTAGTCACCACAACGCGCGTTTCAAGTACTTTTTTTTGACATTCTAACAAAGCACGCCTGTAGATAGGTGTCTTAAACCCTTATGGCTTATTTTTTATAATTTTGGGACCAGTTAAACCCCTTCAAAAATCCAGTCAAAAAATTCAAAAAATCCAAAAGAAAATTCATTTTTGGAGATATCCCTTTGGCTTTGGCTTAAGTTTTTTTTGGATCTTTGAACTTTCAAAGTATTTATCACTCAGCTGAAGAGCTAATATTTTTTGGGATTTTTTGGATGTATCCTTGGCCTCCAAAATTGGATCCAACATAAAAACACTTCAAAAATAGCATATCCTTTTCAAGATTTTTTTTTTCACTTCTTGCATCAATTTTTCCCTCAATTTTTTCTGGCAAAAATTAAGATTAACATCCATAAATTGAATGGAAAATCTGGCTGAGCTTTGATTACAGGGTTTACCCCACAAATTATTCAGAATAATGAATATAATTGAAAATAAAAGGTTTGGTCCACATTTTTGGTTATAATTTTTGTTCTGTTTTAATAAATAAAAATAAAAATTTTTATTACAAATATTAAAGCAATAATTTTTTTAATATTAATCCACTACTATGGATTTCATTTTTCTGCTGGATTTCCTCCTTGGGAAAAAAACCCTATCACCAAGCTCAAAATTTTTCTGAATGATGTTCATCCAAGCTTTGGAATCCTTGGTCACAAAGCTTTTCCACAGTGGATCCAATTTGGGGGCTGGCCAATCATCAGACTTGAACTTTAATGAGACTATATTTTTGAAATCTTCTAAAAGAATTAAGCAAGTAGGAAATGATTTGGTATTTGGAGTAGGAGGGGAATTCAGAGGAAGATAAGTGCAAGAAATTAAGGAAGAAAACAGAACCACTGGAAACTTATAAGTTTCAGCAAGAAGAAATCCATGGCATGGTAACTTAATCCACATTTTCATTGGAGCTGGTCAAGAGAGGTGGTTGAGTTGCCTCCTTACCTCTTGAAAGGTTTCACCCCAGATTTCCTGCATTGATTTTGAAGCTTGGATGATTGGGTTGGTGTCCAGCTCTTTGATCATTTCTTTCCTGATTTCAATCCAGTCTTCAATTTTCCGTCCCAAAGCAACAGCTGCTGATCTGAAACCACATTTACAATCTACTGGAACATCTTGACAGTGGGATATATGGGCAATAGCTGTTTCTGGGGGAACAAAGTATTTGTATTTCAACTAAAAGAAAAGATAAGAATTGATTATAAAATGAAATATGTTGGAAAAATTCCACTCACTTGTTCCATTCATACTTTCTCAAAGATTCCAGAAGAATAATATGATAATGTGCAGGAAACCTATAAAAAATTCTAAAAAAAAAATAGAAAAACTGAAAAAATCAGGTATGATCAAATTCACTCACCTTCTCACTTATTGTTGTTGCTGTTTGAGCAAAAACATGCTTTCAAGTTGGATGGCAAGGGGCTTCATCATCTTGACTTTCTTGATTTTTTCTCTTGATTCTATTCCCAGGATTGTAATCAGGGGAAGGAGCACCCTTAGTGAAAATAGTTCCAGACCTCTAAAAAAAGATTAAATGGGTAAATTGATAAAAAACCACTCAATGAAAAAAGGAAATGTAATCTCACCGTCTTAATAACATCCAAATTTTGGAGCTCCTCATCTTCTGAATTATCTTCTTCTGTCACAAAATCATCCTATTTTGAAAAAATATATTTTCAGTTGATATTGAGATGATTATGTATAAACATAAATTTACCTCTTCATCAGATTCCTCATTATTCTTTCCCCTTTTTTCCTTTTTTTCTGTTCCCTTTCTCAAAAACTGAATGATTAAATTAAAAAAAGTATTTTCATTTTTTGTTCTTTCTCAAGGATTGATTAATTACTGACCACTGAATTTGCTGAAAATTTCCTCCTTGGCCTTCCCTGTTGAGGATACTTCTCAGAGATGTTTGTTCTCATCTCACTTGTCATTTCTCCAAATATCCAATTTCCCAAGTAGTGGCTTCTCCCACAAGCGCGCGTGAGGATGACAAGTTTCAAATACATTTACCTGTCACGTCACTGTCAACTGTCCGACCAGCTCCTGACTGAACCGTGTGAACAACCTTCCTTGGTTCATAACTCCTTCCATTTAGGCCTTCCACTCTTGTCTTGTCTCTTCATTTTCTTTCTCCTCCATCTTATTTGTCATCTCACTTGTCTCATTGTCGCTCATTTCACTCAGGCTCTCAACTACCACCAGTTACTTTGACATCACATCTGGATCATCAAGCTAATCAGCATATTGCTTCTCAACTCAAACTTGACTTGAACTCAATAACCTGATCACAATCTTTCCAACCTGCGGTAGGTTTCAACTAAGTTGTCAACTTAACATCAGGAGCTGAATCCCTTGCAACCCTGTAGTCTTCAAGTTATCCTGGAAGGACTGTTCTGTCTATCAACGTGTCTTATCATCTCTACTTAGTCTGCTCAAGGCCATCACCCAGCCTGTAGAGGTAGCGCTTCTGTTTGTTATTTGTCTTCTTCTTTGGTTGTTTTTCCTTACTGGTTGTTTGCATTCAGCTCATCTGATCTTTGAAATACAAACAGCCTGGTCCAGGTTAATTAACTCACCAATTTTTCCACATTCCCCTCCTCTTTGGTGCTTCTCAATATTCAAAGCCAGATGGAGCCCTTTTGCTTGAGGAGTGAGAGATATTCTTGAACTTATTTTCTGCTCATTTGGGTCTTCCTCTTATTTTGGATCTTTGAGTAGAATTTGGTCTTGAATCAGAACAATTTGATACTTTTCACTGTAAAGCTTCTGTGTTTCACCCAGATAATAAGGTTTTTCTTAAGGTGGAAATTTTTGGAATTCTTCAAACAATTCAGTAAGATATCTATGTTCATTGGTTGATCTTTAGGGCTTTTTAAGGCTTTGTGATTCTTCAGTTGAGTCTAGGATGGCAGTTGACCGCAGAAATAAAGTTAAAAATTAATCAGAATGCTATTCATTTGAGCTTTTATAAAGAAAAACAAAAATTAAGGAAAAAGAGGGTTTGACATACCATTGAGGATGGAAATCCTCAATTTGGAAAAGTTCAGCCTTGAAGGTAGCTGATTTTACTTTTTGAACACATGGTATACCCATTTAAGAAGAGTAATCACAGTTTATGTAAGTGGTTGAAGAATCAGAGACTTGATTGAATTAGTGAATGGTCCTGAGGGAATAATGGCTGATCTTTCCAGAAAGATGCTCCACACAGTGAGGCGAAAAAATTACCTGCTTTAAACCTTTCTTGGAGGCTTCAATAGCTCTTTCATGAATTTAGATGGTAATAGAATTATATATCTTATCAAAAAAATTTGAAAAGAAGCCAGTAGAGGAAGTGATGAAGCGTTTGATGTAAGAATGAAGGCCTTCTATTCTTGATGTACTTGTATTTCCAAAATGAGAGTATTTTTTGGCCAATTAAGAGACAATTTGTTTTTGAGTGGGTCCCAGTTTTTGATGTGGGAGCATTCCAGACTAGAGAAAGTTTGTTAAATTGTCCTGAGAAATAGCTTCAGATTTGGAGTTTACCAATTGGTTCCAGTGTTTCTGAAAGAGCTTCCATTCATCTTCAGAGTTGAAATGCTTCCTGAAGTGGGTTTGAATATTTTTCAAAATATGCCAGAGACAGAAAAGGTGATGAGAAGATGGGAAAACTTTTTCTATGGCACTAATTAAAGCTTTTTCTTTATCTGTCACAATAACCCTGGGTTCTTGATGTTCTAATATTTCCTGAAGTTGATTGAGGGATCATTCATAGTCATCTTTTTTTCCCTGGGATAAAAAACAGAAAGAAACTGAGAAATTTCTTGAAGAAATGTTTACCCCTACAAATGAAGAAGAGGCACCCAAATTTTTTTTTTGTTTTATTTGTGCAGTCCATCATAAGAAGATTATGAAATTTTTTTAGAAGTTTTATTGAATCAAAATTTGAAATGAATAAAGGAGTGATGTGTCCATCCATATTGTTGATTCTGTACAAAAATTAAGAATTTCAGAGTTCCAGTATTAAAGCTTCAATTGTGTTTTTTCCATCAAGATAATTTTTTTTGGATTTGAGATCTTTCATTATAAATTGTACTAAGGTTTGTATGAACTGGAGTTGAGGGGTTTTTTATAAGAGAATTTAAAATTTTGAATGGGGGAACACCAGCCTTGGTTAAGGTTTCTATGTTATCCTGTTTCTTTCCATGAATTCTTCTATGGATTGGATGAGTAGAACAATATTCTGAGGTGGAATGGTTTTGATCTGGAAATATAAAATTAACCTGCCAGAGACCTAATCTTTCAGAGAAATTTACAGATAATCTAAAGGGGCATTTGTTCTTTCTTGTTGTTTGAAATTTTAGGGATCTTTACTTAGTTTATATTCTCCATATTTATCACATTGATATGTTTAGGTATGTTTATTCAAGTTTGATACTCTAGTAGAAATGGCATATCCATGGGACTTTGCCCATGATTGGATAGCAGAAACCTCCTTGTGATTATATGATAGTTCAGGAGGAGGGGCCAGAGGATTGTTATCATTAGATTCAGTAGATGAGGAAAGGGAAAGAGGAGTAGAAACGCTATTTTGATTAGATGAGATGATTGAGGATGGGCCAGGTGAAACAGTTCTCAAAAATGGGTAGATGTTTTGTTGAGAAATTTTGGAAAGGAATGATTTGTTTAGAAAGGAATTTAAGATTTGAGTTGATGATTCAAGAAGATTTTGAGTAGAAATGGAGTGAGAAGAGTTTTTGGTTCAGGAGGTATAATTTGATAGTAGTAGGTTTGGAGTGTGTTTTGTTGTGTTGTGTTGTGTTGTGTTGTGTTGTGTTGTGTTGTGTTGTGTTGTGTTGTGTTGTGTTGTGTTGTGTTGTGTTGTGTTGTGTTGTGTTGTGTTGTGTTGTGTTGTGTTGTGTTGTGTTGTGTTGTGTTGTGTTGTGTTGTGTTGTGTTGTGTTGTGTTGTGTTGTGTTGTGTTGTGTTGGGTTGGGTTGTGTTGGGTTGTGTTGTGTTGTGTTGCGTTTTGTGGTGTGGTGTGGTGTGTTATGGTGTTCTGTTGTGTTGTATGAAGTGGTATGGTGTGGTGTGGTGTGGTAATGGGGGGAGTGGAGTGGTATGGTGTGGTCCGGTCTGGTCTGATCTGTTGTGGTGATGGGGGGTGGTGGGTGGGTGTGCGTGGGCAGAGGAGGTTTCTTTTATGGATGATAGGAGGATGGGAGCGCTCCAAAATGGCCTGGTAAAATTTCAAACTCTAATTGAATATGAATGGTTAGGGCTTTATGCATGGAGGGCTCATAAAAGCGGACCCCATCCCAGAGGGGGGTTTGTTACGCTCCTTTTTGGATTTGGTTTTGAAGGCACAATTAGTGCTTCAAAAATTAATAAAAAAATATATTTGAAAACCCTGGAAGACCTGTTTCAAATTTGGAAGGTCAAATAATTCAAATTCTCATACTTAAACACAACAAAGAATGCAGAAATAAGGAAATACCATTCCTTTTGTTTTCAATTAATTTCATTGTGATGAATATTTGGTGGGGTAAAAACTATAATTAAAGCTGAGACAAATTTTTCATTCAATATTTGGATGTTAATCTCAATTTTTTTCAAAAAAAAAATTGAGAGAAAAATTGATACAAGTGAAAAAAAATCTTGAAAAGGATATGATATTTTGAAGTGTTTTTATGTTGGATCCAATTTTTGAAGGCCAAGGATACATCCAAAAAATCTCAAAGAAATATTTTAAATCTCTTAAGCTGATTGATAAATATTGTGAGAGTTTAAAATGCCAAAAAAACTTAAGCCAAAAGCCAAAGGAATAGCGGCAAAAATGAATTTGTTTTTCGGATTTTTTTATTTTTTTGACTGGATTTTTGAAGGGGTTTATTTGGTCCTAAAATTATGAACAATTAGCCATAAGGGTTAAGGACACCTATTGACAAGGCATGCTGTGTGAGAATGTCAAGAAACAAAGTTCTTGAAACGCCTGTGTAAACAAGGATTTGTCCATGTATACTGGACATTGCAGGGAGGTAGTACCCCTGTGAGTTTAATGGTAGCACCCATCAAAAAAATAATGTCAGAAATAAATAAATAATAAATAAATAATAAATAATAAATAATAAATAAATAAAAAATAAATAAAAAATAAGTAAAAAATAAGTAAAAAATAAGTAAAAAATAAGTAAAAAATAAGTAAAAAATAAGTAAAAAATAAGTAAAGAATAAGTAAAAAATAAGTAAAAAATAAGTAAAAAATAAGTAAAAAATAAATAAAATTAAATAAAAATTAAATAAAACTTAAATAAAAATTAAAAAAAAATTAAACAAAAATTCAATAAAAATTAAATAAAAATTAAATTAATCCATTAAATTAAAAATATGAATATCAAAAAAATATAAAAAATGAAATGAAATAAATAAATAAATAAATAAAAGAAGAATTAATTAATTAAATTCAAAATAGAAATATAAAAAAAATTAAATGAAATGAAATGAATATAAAAATGAATAAATATGTCAAAAATAAATTAATAAATTAAATCAAATTAAAAAATAAATATAAATAAAGATATAAAATTAAATAAATAATGAAATTAATAGTGGTTTATTTTACCATTCACTACGCAAAATGGGTCCCATGGCGCGCTTTGCAACCCAGAATAGGTTTTTTGGCGCGGTTTGCGACCCAGACTGGGTCGCAAACAGCCATTCACCACCCACCTCAGTTGCAAATGGCCGTTTGAAACTCAAATGGGCCAGAAATGGCCGTTTGAAACCCAAAATGGGTTGCCAATCGCGCCACGCAACCCATTTTGGTTAGTGAATGGGAGTTTGAAGGTCGCAAATTTAACATTGGAAATCAACAAAATGAACCAAAAATCATGTTGATTCAAAAAAACTTTAGCGCTATTATAATTTGGTTTTTCTTGCTCCAAGAATCAAATTATATTTCCTAAAACGCTGAAATACACTGATGATATTTCAAGTAGAAATATTATTTAGTATATGAATATCCATGACTCAAAGAGCCATCTGAGAGTCTGTCATCAATCCCATAAGTTTTTAGTTGCTCATACGATTGGAATTTGGCCCAATTATCCAAAAATTAATTTTAATCAATTGCAGCATTGTTCACTGGTAGAATGAAACAACATTTTATTTTTTTTTCTAAGGTAAATGTTAAATTTGAAACGTTATGTAAGTTCATCACAACCCAAATTAGGTTTTGTGGAGCAGTTCACAACCAATTTCAGTCTTGAAAAGCCCCTCCCAACCCATTTCAGTTGTGGATGGCCACTCACAACCCATTTGTGGTGAGAAAAAAAAAAGACACGAAACTAACCATATAATGGATAAAAATAGATAAAAATAGATAAAAATAGATAAAAATTAACAAAAATAAATAAAGAATTGAACAAACAAAAATCAAATATAACAAAATAAAAACACCAAAAAAAGTAAAAAATTCAAAAGTATTGAACAAAAAAAATTAAATGGAAATTTTAAAAGGCCAATTTTACATTTGCAAACAGGGTCAAAATGCCATTTTCAAGCCATCTTAGTTGTGACTTCACATCTCCATTGATTCAAATCTCCATTGCTTCACATCTCCATGGCTTCACATCACCATTGCTTCATGTCTCCATTGCTTCACATCTTCATTGATTCACATCTCCATCACTTCACATCTCCATTGCTTCACATCTCCATTGCTTCACATCTCCATCACTTCAAAAACATCCCATCATCATCACATCACCATATTTCTCAACATTTCCAATCAAACTTCCTGGCAGAAATTTTAAAACACAAAAATGCTGACTGAACCTTTTTTATTATTTGACTTGGATTCAGACTCCGATTTGGAATCAACTTGGTTAGCTTTGAATTCTCTGTTGGAAAAGCAATAAATGGTTCCACAAAGACACACTCTCCACAAACCAATGCATGAAAGGCAAAAGCTTCACCTACTGCCTTACTTAAGCTTCCAGCAACTGTTCCAAATTTATTGCCTTCTTTCATGAAATTTTTGTAGATGATTGAAGACCATCACATCTTCCAGAACAATTCTTGGAATATTCAATGTGATCCAGCTATCCAACTGGCTGTTGCTCTTTTTAGATTGGGATCAAATGGAAATGGAGAAGCAATTTATTGATTAGAAAATCTATTCTCTGTCAGTGATGGATCCATTGACTTATACACCAAAATAGTCATGATTGCTATCCTATATTTCTGTCTCTTGTCCTTTTTTGGCCAACCAAAGGAGAACCCAAGGAGATATCTCAAGTAATGGAAACCAAACTCTTTCCTGGTTTCATTGGTTTTGTTGATGGAACCACTATCTCCTTGATTCAAAAACTCAAGCTAGATGGCAACCATTATTTTTATCATAAAAAAATGCAATTGATTCATTTCCTTTCTCAAGCCTTTGATAATACACTGACCAAATTTGTTTTATTTGTTTGTATAGATACTCTGTGGCACTAAAACTTGTTTTTCATAACAACAAGCAGTTCATATCCCTCCATGCTGGTCCTCTGGGTTCTTGTCAAGATTCATATGTTTTCAATTGGATGTGGATTTCCCAACAACCAGATAACTACTTTGACCAAGATCAATACCTTCTGGCCAATTCAGCTCATGCTAGCAGGAAATCTGTGGATCCAGCATACTGCAATGTTGAAACCAATGATAAAGCCAAAAGTAATATCAACTATCATCTTACCCAATCTGGAGTTTGGATTGAGCATGCCATAGGAATCCTCAAAGGAAGATGGCCCAGCTTATGGGAGATACAAAACCAGCTCCAATCTTCCAAAGACATGAAATTTCTCATCAACTGGATTATCAGTTGTGTAATCCTTCACAACCTTGTTTCCAACATCAAAGATGAATGGGAAAAAATATTTGAAGAAGATATTCCTGATCCTCCTCAAGTCATCCCAGCCTCATCTTCTACCTTATCTTTGGGAATGAGAGTGTGGATTATGTTGAGTATGCTATGTTGTACCAGGTGGAAGTCCGCAATCTCCAGATGGCAATGGAGATACTCACCTCTTGGATAAGCCAACATCAGAGAACATCCAATCTGAAGCACTGGCTTGTGATTGCAGTGAACTCAATTGTTTGAAGCATCATTGATCTGCTCCTCAAACTTCTCAGTTCCTCTTATTATTTTTCATCTCATTCTCACTTGCACCAACCTCATCAGTCTATCCGCACTCATATATTCAAATTCACCACCACAGCACCAAAGTACTGCAAACTGGTAAAACCCTGATTCAACACGCTTGACATTTAGACCTCAACTAACACTCTGAACCAACAGATCACCAGACTTGAAACAATCATATGGTGTCAAAATCACTTTGTCATAGCTCAGTAGATCAACCCCTACAAGCACAATTACAATTATTTTTTGTCCTTGTGTGAGAATTAATCTGATGGAAGCTCATTGTTTATTGATCCAACTCAGGCCTGTCCTCACTAACATGCCGGATCCAATGTTGTGCTGAAGTTTCAATTGATTTCATTCTCATCCCTTTTGGTTAAGATTCTCATGTGACGCTACTGCATCTTGTTCTATGTATTGCTCATCAAGCTGAACCTTTTCATTTTCTTCTTGTTTGAAATGAAATCACCAGTTGTTCTGTTTTTTCCCAATCTCAATTCTTTCATGGTTAAAAGCCAAAGTGACTCCCCCAAGATGAAAAATTATCAATCAACACCAGGACCAGGGGGTGACAGCGCAATGAGGACAATTACGCTCAAAACCCTTGTTGAGTCAACACTGCTCCTGAACAAAGACAACTACTCCATCTGGAAAGTCAAGATGGAAATCCTGTTTGAACTACAAGGGATTCTCCACATCATGGAGAGCAACAGCGACAAGATCCAATTGGATCCTGAAATAAATAAAGACATTGAACCCTTTCTCCTTGCAAAGTCAGAACTGGCAACACACACAAATATCATCAAGCCAGGTAACATCAGAAATGCAAAGGAAATATTGACTGCGACTTAAACTGCTTTGCCTCTTCCCAATCAGAAAACCAAGCAAGGGTTTTCAATTCATTCCTATACCTTCTCTTCAGGGAAGACAATATTGACAGATTTGTGACCAACGTTTGACTGCACCTCAATAAGCTCTCCAAAGTTTGGATCAAACTGCCATTGGACATCCTTCCATACCTAATACTGTTCAATTTCACTCCAAATTTGAAGAACATGGCCTCCCAAATCATGCACACCAACAAGTAAATCACTGTAGAAAGAGTACTTGATCATCTACTGCAACACAAGAATGAATTCAATCCAAAATTTAAATAATGAGAACCCTAATCCAAAGTAGATCTCAGCTTTTACTCAAACTATCCCAGGTGCAAAAATGGAATTCATAACCCTGATTTACAGAATCATCCACGTGAGAAATGCTGGGTTGTAAACCCATAGCTCAAACCCAAGGGATTCAAATTTTGGAAACCAGATAAGAACAAAAAGGAAGGGTATCCAACCTCTTCTCATGTTTTCACTGTTACACCCACACTCTTCCCAAGCATCAATTGGCCTTCATTTTGGATTCCTGATGCTTGATTCATTTTCTAACCAACAAAAACTGGTTCAAGTCAATGAATTCTGAGGATGGGTAAAATTTCATCAAGACAGGCAAACCTGGAGCTTTGCTGGCTATCATGGGAAGATGAACTGCAATGCTTAAATCAACATCAGGGACCCTCAAACTAAAGGATGCCCCATGGACTCCAGATGCCTGCGTGAACCTACTCTCAATGGGATTATTTCTAGCTAAAGGCTCAAACCAGTTTTTCAACAATCAATTCAATCCTCCCACCTTCAAAATTACTGCCAATTGAACCGTTGTACTCCAAGGAAAAATCATAAATAATTTTCTGTATCTGGACATGGAGCAGGAGCAGAGCTATCTCAAAACAGTCAATCCAGCCCTTGAAGAAATTGAACAGCTGCATCTGAAACTTGTACATGTTGGAATTGCAAGAATGGAGAGATATATCAAATCTCCAATTCCTCAGGACATCAAAGATGCCTTTTTGTGCCACAGCTGTGAGAAAAACAAAATCGCTTGCGCCAGCTTCAAGGAATTGTCTAACAAGGCGGGAAAATTTTTCAAGCGAGTTCATTCCAATCTTATTGGACCCATCACTCCATCCTCTAAAGGAGTGTATTGCTACTCCCTTACCTTGGTCAACAACTTCAGCGGATACATAAGCTCATTCCCACTGAGACAAAAGAGTGATGCCAGTGAAGTAATTAAGTTTGTCATCCTGAATGAGTAAAAAAATCAAGGCTATCATCCTTCTGAGTTCTGCTGCAACCGGGGTGGTGAATTCATCAACACTGAGCTCACCAACGTCTTTGAAGAGAAGGGAATCCAACGGATAGTATCTGAAACCTACAACCCACATCACAATGAACGGGCCAAAAGAGCTAATAGGAAAATTGCAAAATCTGTCCGGGAAACCTTCTTGTCTTTGATTCTTCCAAAGCATTATTGACACAAGGTTATCAGAAGCTGCTTCCTGGCCCTAAACCAAATCTCCAACTCCAAGGGGCTCACACCATGGGAACTTATGCATGGAAGCATTCTACCACCAGACTATCTAAAACCAATAGGATGTCTCGTAGTTTATCTGGATCTGTCAAACCAAAGTCATAGGAAATTTGACAAGAAAGGTCTTCCAGGAAAACTTGTATGTTATGCGCCCAAATTTCTGTCCTACCAAATCCTCACAACCTCCAGCAGAATTATCAAAACTAAGAATGTCAGATTCAGCAAGGTCCAACTCCAGTCCTCTGAAGACTTTCCTTATTTTCAAGAAGACTCCTGGGAGGACTCTGCACCTGGAATTTTCATGCAACCACCAAGTCAAGTTACACCGGCAGCCTTTGGCAACTTGGACAAATCTTCAATCAAATCAGATTCTGAAGAACCATCCAAATCCAACCAAGACAAAGAGGAAGAAGAAAACATCATCTCAGAATAGCTAATTCCCAAGACTTGAAAACTCAGAAACCAATCTGAACTGAAGCCTCCTGAAAGCTATGTTTGCTACACCGTTGAAACTCCCAGATCAGCCAAAGAAGCACTGAAGTCACCTGTGTGGTCCAAATTGCTACACAAGGAGCTCAGCACATGTGAATTGTTCAAAGTGTGGGAATATTACAATGTTCTGGAGCCCAAAAACTTAATCAATGTGACTTATGCATTCAGAGTCAAGGAAAACACGCACAGAGAGGCTCCAACCTACAAGTCAATGGTATGTGTGCAGGGATTCAACCAAAGGTACAGAATTGACTACCTGGAGACTTATGCCCCTATGGTCAAAGTAGCCTCTCTCAGGGCGGTATCTAAGGAAAAGAAATCAAAATAAAAATAAAAAATATTTTTTGATTGGTGGTTTTAAAAATTCTCTCAAACATTTTTGCAATAAAAAAAGATTTCTATGTTTTTATCTTCAAAATTTCCATAAAACTAAATATATTTACAAACCAAGCAATCAATTAATTTCCTTTATTTCATCCACAGTTCTAATGATACCAATACATGCCATATCTACCAATAACCTTTATTTTTTATCCGTGGCTAGCCTTTCCCTCTCCTTTTTGAGTTGGTCTTGCTCTTGACCCTTCTCCTTTTCCTATTTTTGAAAATCCAGCTCCGCTTGTTTGATTTGCCACTCAGCATCCAACTTGTTTGGATGAGCCAAACTCTCATCTTTCCACTTTTGAAAATCCATAGCTAATTGGAAATCCCACTTCTCCTGTTCAAATTGGATTTTTTCAGATTCTGTTTGTGATTTCACTGTTTTTGGAGCAAAATAGGAATAGGCTTGATTTTGAAAGCAATTAAAATTAATCAATGAACTTACTTGAATCTTGCTTCTCCATGATATCCCAAAGCCAGAAAAATTCGAATTGTTTCTCCGCTTTTGATGACTGTTAGGGTTGAGTTTGATGGAATTGGAGGCCTTTTGCTTTCCCTTTGCAGAGGAGGTTTGTGTGGGAACATCATTGCTCTGATTTGAAGCAGATGTGGGAGGCCCCATTGGCTTAAGTATTTGGCCATTCAGGAACGGATGAGCTTTTTTTTTACAATCTAAATCAGTCAGGATTAACCAGACAGAAGAGAAAAGACCTTGGTTCCTTTCTTGAGAAGATAACAAAAATGATGGTGATACATGAATAACTTGCTCCTTGTTGGCCAAGTCATTCAGTTCTTCCACCCCAGGAAGAGAGCAATCCAAAGAAGGAATTGAGGGGTCCAAGGAAGGTTTTGAATTGTTGATCAATGCTGATATATACGTGATTCGCGCTGATCCTGTTGGAATATCCTCCTCCACATCAGATTGGTTCCACTCATAGCTTTCATTGGGATCATCATTGCTAGGCCAAGCATCCACAGCCAGGGCCTCAGCATCATTTGAATATGATTTTTGGGCATCAAAAGCAGCTAAAGGGGTGATGTTGGCCTTCTTTTCGAAGATTTCATCCATTTAAACATGCAAAGGACTAATGGAGTCCAACTTATCAACCACCAAGTTGATTCCCTTTGCTTTTTTGTAGTTGGTGATACCAAATCCAGTGGAGATTGACATGGAGTGGGCTTTTTTGTACTTGTTTCAATAGTTCTTGAATTTCTCCTGCATCTGTTTGGATGAAAGATCCAGCCTATCCTTGCTTTTATTCTTCAGTTCATTGTCCATCAAGAGATAATCATTAACCTTAGAGGGAGGAGGCTGGCCATCTTGTGTTTCATTGTTAGATCCAAAGCAAGCATTTTAGTTGGATAGAATTTTGAGTCATTTTACAAGGATGATGTGATCAGCTCTCTTGAGCTGACTTGAGCCTTTGGAAGCCAATGGGGAAGATTGTTGTATTTTCAGTTCATGGGGGATTTTTGCTTTGGTTGAGTGGACTTGCGGGGGGAGTGTTGCTGAGGGGCCATTTAAAAAGAGTAATTGGGATGAAGTGATTAAGCAATAAAGAATTTGACAGTTACAATGTGATGAAAGGTGGAATGAAGTGTTGAAGCAATGAAGCAATGAGAGGATGGATGTGATGAAAGCAATGAAGTGATGGAAGTGACAAAGAAAGGTGATTGTGATGAATTGATGAAGCTCAAAGAAGCAATTTGAGTGATGAATTGATGAGGATAGCCATGAAGCAATGGGAGTAATGAAGTGATGAGGATAGCAATGAAGCAATGAGAGTGATGAAGTGATGAGGATAGCAATGAAGCAATGAGAGTGATGAAGTGATGAGGATAGCAGTGAAGCAATGAGAGTGATGAAGTGATGAGGATGGCAATGAAGCAATGAGAGTGATGAAGTGATGAGGATAGTAATGAAGTGATGAGAGTGATGAAGTGATGAGGATAGCAATGAAGAGATGAGATTGATGAAGTGATGAGGATAGTGATGAATCAATGAGAGCAATGAAGTGATGAGGATAGCAATGAAGCAATGAGAGTGATGAAGTGATAATAATAGCAATGAAGCAATGAGAGTGATGAAGTGATGAGGATAACAATGAAGCAATCAGAGTGATGAAGTGATGAGGATATCAATGAATCAATGAGAGTGATTAAGTGATGAGGATAGCAATGAAGCAATGAGAGTGATGAAGTTTTCCAATAAGGTTGGAGGATGAAACCAGGGGTGATGATGTGGAATTACGCGTGGTTGAGCTGTTGAAGGCCTTTATATACTTTATTTTAAAACAACCATTTATTTTCATGTAACTTTGACACGTCTGATATGAAATAAGTGGGTTTTTTAGATTTTTAATGGCGTGTTTGAAATTGCAGATTTAATTTGAAACCCATCAATAAAAAATGGTGGGTTTGCTTAACTTTGATAGGCCCTATTGCTCATCCTAAAAGTTTCACCACTCTGGGTACATGAATGTGAAGCCCATATAAATAAAATTTGAAAAATTCTATGGACCAGCCCTCAAAGTAAAAATTCCAAAAATTAAAATTTCAACTTGTGTCAAGCTGATCCAATGAGGTGGACTTGTATCAAGCCCACCTCAATTGAATATCCCTAAAGTAAAAACTCCAAGAAAGACTTCTATCATGTCCACCTTAACAGACAGGCCCTTAACTCAAAACAAAGTTCAACTTTTGAATTGTATCAAGCACACCTCAATTGACTAGCACTAAATTAATAAAACAAAAAAGTACTTCTATCAATTCCACCTTTTTGGTGTTTTTACTACAGGCCCTAAAGTAAAAAAACCAAAAAAAAAAGTTCAATTTGTGTTAAGCTGATCCAATCAGAAGAAGAAAAAATCTCCTTATGATTGGATCACCCCAACACAAGTTGAACTGACTTACCAATAAAATTTCATTTTAAACACTCAACATGATGATTTTAAATCAAAACACTCAACATAATAATCTTCAAAATTTGATGACCCTTTATTTTAATAGAACTAAAAGATCAGAATCAGAAGCCAAAGCCAAATGATTAAATTAAAATCATGTTTAGAACTTACAATAAAACTTAAGTTGATCTTTTAGATGACCAGCCCAAGCAGAGGCTTTTTTTAGAAGTCAAGGAAGCAGGTTTTGAAACGATGGGAAGGATAGGAGTCATTTCTTCCTCAAGTACAAGATGAACCCAGTGATTAATGTTGACAAAGCAAATGAAGATAGCCTCTGTTTTTACTTTTACACCCATTTTCATAGGAGTATAAGTACAAAATGAATCCAATGAAATGAAACATATTGGTCTTCCATAAGTATCATCTATTAATTGGCCCATTCAAAGCTTTGAAAGCCATTATGAAGAGGGAATCCCGCCATTGATGTCATCAACATCATGTCTTTGTTCTATCTGCTCAAAGTCTTTACTGCCCCCAAGGAGCTTAGAATAGTATTTCATATTTTTCCTCAATGTCTTAATCAATTCATTTTGTAATTTAAACCATCCATGCTCATTTTAACCAAGTGATTTTGAAATTACTCTAAATCCATAATTCAGATCACCAACCGCATTCCAAACCTCGCGCAAAACTTATGGAAGTTCTCAGGTATTTGATTGACTTAATTCACTTTGGTTTTCTACAATCAATAATTAATTAGCCAAAATTCTAATCTCATTTAAGAAATGGATACTTACCATAGATGAGCTTCTTGTTGACTTATCCACTTTTTCTTCCTCCTCAGGAAAGGATTCTGATTCAAAACAAAGGGAGCCTGATTCACTTTCAGTTTCTTCCTCTGAACTATGAAATTTAGATGAAGAGCCTTCCTTGAACTACAGAAATGGTTCTCCCATTAGTTTATTAAACCATTAAAATAAACAATCAAAATAAAAGACTTACTGTATTTTTTCTTTTTGGATCTCTTTTAACCCTTTTTTCCCTCTTATGTTCCCATTGATTGAACATGCTAAAATTATTAAAGTTCACAAAAAGTAGCTTTCAATTTTTTTCAAATGATGCTGGACTGTAAGACCTTTGGCTCAAGCCTTGGCTTGCCAATCAAAATTTCTTCACAATCAACTATTGACTTTAAAATCACTAATATAACTTTTTGAGGTTGTCCCATAAGCATTAAATTCAACTTTTTGATCAATTGGGATTTATCAAGCACTGGATCTGTTTCAATCTTTGACAAATAAAAACAATAATTAAACTGGATCTGTTTCAATCTTTGACAAATAAAAACAATAATTAATCTGTCAAGCCTATAATTTATGTCAATCCTATAATTTCTGCCAATCCTATAATTGCTGTCAATCCTATAATTGCTGTCAATCCTATAATTTCTGTCAATGCTATAATTTTTACCTTTGAAAAAATCCAAAAAGACCACTTACTTCACTCGAAGGGTCATAGTTTAACCTCCACTGAGGATGAACATCTTCAGGAAAAATGGATCCTCTTGATGCTAGTATTTCATCCAAAATTTGGGAACACAGAAGCCCATTTTTTTTGAATAAGACTTTGAGCACACCTCATCATCATGGTTGCAGTTTAACTTTTTGAATTTTTTCCAATGATTGTAATTGCCTCAATTGAAAGTCTGTAACCCAAAGGGAATTTCTTTTTTGAAGAATAGTTCCTAAATTTATTTGAGAGTTTATAAAGAAAGAATTCACTGATTGCATTTGGCTTTCAATACTTCCTTCAAGGTGTTTCCACACATCCAAAAAGTTTCCCAAAGATCCTGCAAGTAATTTTTTGAAAGTAGAATGGGCCCCTTCTACTGGAGACATTGTTTTATTTACAGATTCTGGGTTGACACAAGTCCATGCCATTAAAAAAGTCTCTTTGATAGGGAAAATTTCCTTTTCCATGTACTCAAGCACATCCGCACAGTCTTTCAAGAAACACTTTATAAAAGTTTCAATATCAGCAGAGATGAACACAAGAAGCAACATATTGGCATACTCTGAGTTCTGCATCATTGACTTCTGCCTCCCCCTTGGTTTTAGAGGCCGCATACTTTTCCAAGAGTCATAAAACGTTTCCATCCTTCATTGTCATTACTGAAGCAAACTTAACAGTTTACTTGATTATTTTTAGACAAGTGCCAGGAGAAAAACTGTCTGGATGACACAAGGAAACTATTTTCTATAGAAAAAATCAGAGATTTTTCACCATCCATCACACAGAATTTGAGAAGCCTCTTGGGATCATAAGCAAACTCCTTCAATGCATTCAATGACCAAACTGTAGAATTCACATGTTAATTTTTCTATAAAAAGACCCTTTTTAAAATTTTTATTTTTGGCTGTCATTCCTACAACATGCAATAGAGGGATGTTGTAACTATTTATTTTATAATTGCTATCCAAAAATTCAATATGATTTTATTTTTTTCAAAGTTTTATAGACTCAAGATGAGCCAAGAAAATGGCCTCTAAGTGACCATCTACACCAAATTTTGACCTGGAAAACCACTAGGATTCCTGGATCATTTCCAATAGAAAATCAATAAAACCTTTCTCATCCAGTTCTGCAATCATTAACTTCTCCTTAGTGTTATAGATTTTCCTATTTTCAATGTATTCTCCACAAGCAATCTTTCTCAATTTTGTTTTAAGATTAACCATATTGAGCCCATCTTTCATGCCTTCATTAAGTTGATCCAATGCTTGTCCTTTGTGGATTCACTGATGGGTGTTCAGATTGTTGAAGATTGTGTAGTTCATTTCTAATGGAGAGATGACATCTGGGATCTGCTACTGTCTGACTTGCACAGATCATTAATTTACATCCAACCTTCCTCATGTGAGTTTTCCTTTGCTTTTTGGTGAGGCATGACCCTTCATATACCCCAAATCTGTCACATTCTAGATCCAAATATTTATCCTTCTTTTAATTGAATCTTGTCAATGCATAGCTATGCATGGCTGCCCTTTCTTTACAAAAAAACTCAGATTATTTCCTTCTAGCAAAGGATCTCATGGGAGGAGGTTCAATCATTTCTGGAAACCCTTAGTTATATTTCTTTAAAGCCAAATCCTTCTCAGTCATATGAAATATGAAATTTGACCCACCACCTTTAGTAAATTCCAGTTTTGAAAAAGCATCTTGTTCCTCAATTTTTAACCCTAGAAAAGGATTCAATTGGGGATTCCAATGTTTTCTTTTTCAACTCCCTACCCTAAACCCTAGATTCCAAAGATTTGTTAACAACCCTTTCAATTAATTCTGTTAAAACTGCCATGTTTTAACCGGGGGGCTTGGGGTTTCCACTGTTCCCATAAAACATTAAAATTCAATGGCAATTCAGTATTCAATTTAATTTTCAATTCAACAACCTCAAAGGTTTGCTCACTTTTGGGTTGGGGAAAATAAAATTATGTGACAAGCAAGCAATGTGTAAAATTTTTCACAAGAGTTTGAGTTTTATTCCCAATTTTTCAAAAGGAAGTTTCCAATATATTTTTGTGGTCCAACAATAGTCCCACATAGTATTCCACATCCCCACATTTGGGTAAAGGGCACTCAAATGTGGTCCAGGGGTGCCAGGAAAACAGGAAAAAACCACAATCACAACTTTTGCATCTACTGGGGGGTTGCAAGTGGGGATTTTCGACCCCCCGGGGGATGATCCAGTTGTGAGCAACTTTGCTTGCTCCTCTGAAAGTTTTGAATTTCCATTCACAATGAATATGGGTTGTGAATGGCAATTAACACCCTTTTGCAACCCTGTGGTGGTGAATTTAACATTTCCCTTTTTCTAATATTTCAATTTTCAACCTTTATCAAAGAATTACCAATGAGAAAAAATATTTATGGCTCAAAATGCTATGATTTTTCTTGGATCTGGGATTTTTATCAATTTTAATTATTTAAAGTTTGTTTTCCAAAATGCCAATTCAGTTTTATGTTAAAATTTTAAATGGTGTTTTAATTTAAAAAAAGATTCTGAAATATCTGAAAATATATTCAAACCCATTTATTGGTTTCAAAATTAGCTTGAAACAATTAGTTTGGTGTACAAGGGCTGATTTTGTTCCATCAGTTTCAATACTTTGATCTAACCACCATACAAATCATGGAAATAAAGTTTGGATGTATCCTACAAAACTATGTACAATGGTGGGAAATATTACTGAAGATACCATTCAGAGATGCACATCAGTATTTTCCTGATTAACCAACATTGGAATATTGGGTAGACAGAGTGAGGAAATTTAGACCATTTCCAATCCTGAGATATTATTTTTGAATATGAAATGAGATAAAATAATGGTATATGTACTGGTTTCATCCATAATGATTTAATTTGTGTTGAGATATCTCTTTTAGTCTATGAATTGAATTTTAAGTGTGATAAATCAGCTTGTTTTTGAGGAATTTTACTTGATTGAAGCATTTTGGTCAAATAATGGATTGAAAATATGAATATGGAGTTCATGATTTTTCTCATGGATTCTGAATCATTGATTTTCTCATGTAATTTTTTATCATTAACTCTCAAGTGACCTGTAAATTCTAAGATCCAAGGCTCTAGATAAGACCATAGAGCAATATCAAGTTCTGAAAATTGAATTCTCTTCAAAGGACCTTTTCTTGATCCATAAAGAGGATTTCCCTCAATATTCTGATTTATTGGATTTAATATTATTGAAAGCTCTTTTTGTCTTTTCAATCCATTCTCTGTTGAAATATCCCTAAAAAAGTTTATAGCTCTTTCCATTATTGACTCAGTTGATCTCTCTGCCACATTATTCTCTAATTTTTGGTTCAAGTCTAGCTTGGAAAATTTTTTATCCATCCCATAAATATCATCCTCTGAACCCAGTGTTGTATTTATCATATCAACATAGAATAAAAAAGCCATACAGAGCTTTGAAACATATTGACTGTGTCTTTGAATTTGGAAAATTTTCTCAACATTTTCTATTATGTGACAGAATTTATCTTTAATTTTGAATTCCTCACCATCAATTGATTGATATTTTATTTTCCAATATTTTAGCCACATTTCTTTATGGTAAAATAAATAATTTATTGATTCATTTAAACTGTACCTCCTCAGATGAAACTGTTTTCTTTTTTCTGATATAAACATTTCACTTTTCACGTCTGACCAGCTGTGGCTTTTTTTGCATGACCTAAGTAATAAATTAAACTGATGAACACTTTGGATATTTATCTCTTCATTTTGAAAGGTCTGTACACATTCAATCAATGATTCCAGTCTTCTTGTATTATAAAGATTGGTTATTGAAGATGCATTATCTTTGAAATAATACAAAGCATTGATATCGAATTTCAGGAGGATAGAAAAATCATATTTTTGATGATCAAACGCATATTCCGTTTGTTTCTTGGTCAAATTCGGAGTGCCTCCATCTAGTTCTAATCTTCCTTTGTCCAGTCTATCCTCCTTGAACTCCGGATTTTGGCGACTTTGTGGAAGTTTTATTGCCTCCTTCCCCTTCGGTGAAGATTCACAAGCACCTGGAAAGGATGTAATATTTTTTTTTTGTTTTTTCGAATCTGGAATAGATAGCCCTCTCTGATCGAAATATCTCTTATGAGGACCACATGGATTAGAAGTATCAGAGATGGATCGGGGGAAAAAAATGGGATTGTTTCCGGGTGGACGATTTGAATCAAGTCTGTGATGATTTGCAAATTGATTTAGACTCAGTTCAATGGGCTGCTGGGAGTTCCTAGGTAGCGCAGAGTTCGACGATGCTTCAAGATGAACTAAATTACTCCGCGGTTTCTGCCAAGCTTTCCAGTCTACCGGTACATGCTCCAGGTGATTTTGAAATTTAATTCCGGATAAATATATCTCTTGAGAATGCGAATTTGATACCAAGATGTGCTGATGTTTGAGCACAGCTTCTAGACCAGTCGCTGAACATTCGTTAGAGTGATCATAAGAATCATACTTTCCAGGCTCAAGTTTCTTATAATTTTGAGCTGAAGCATCCGCGTTTTGCATTATGGGGATAGGGAGGGGGTATGGTTGTAGCTGCTTATATATTCCTTTGAAGGAATCGGGCTCCTGAGAGTTGTGACCCCAAGACAGTGTGCTATGTTGAATCGACTCCGTGGGCGGTCGATCTTCATGGTGTCGAGCCAGGGAACCATCCGATGGTAATAACTGCCGACGAATCAAATCATGATTCAATTTTTCCTGCTCAAGTTGACTGCAGAATCATAGGTTCTATATCGTAATCTTGAAAATATAAGCTTACAGGGAAGAAGCTTCTGACATTCCCACCAACCCAGTTTCCTATGGGTTCGAGATTACTATGCAGGTACTCAGCTTCCTGATGAATACCGCGAAGAGAATCAGTCGATTCACAAAGTGAGTGATCCATACTCAAGACCCCAGGGTAAACATGAATATCATCAGCCGGGTTGAAATCTTGGTGGTTCTTACTGGATGGGGCGAAGCTTTTTTGATGATCATTTTCAAATATCGAATCCACCATATTTTCTATAGGGTTGAAAGTGTCTCTGAGATGTTGAGCTTGATCGCTGTGATCAAGAAGGAAGCCCGATGAGTCCGGATGAACAAAAGGTGGACTCGATGCCAAATTGTGCTGCTCAAATTTGCCATCAATGAGAACCGTATCTGGGTTAGAAGGTTGATGTTTCCAAACGGAAGCGGAAAAACCTTCAAGTGGAGAGTGATCATGCGTCCAATCGTTCAGCAAGTTTTCTGTCGGCTCGACGGTGCCTTCACGTCCTTTAGTGGTGATGATTCCCCAGGCGATCCAGTGACGAAGGCCCCGGATAGTCATGTTCATTCGCGCTATCGAGTCCACTCGCTTGTCTTTGAACAGAAATTCTAGTCGTAGGCTCGAATCACCTGGAAGACTGAAATCTGTAATTTTCTTGTTTATCATGTGGTTGGAGGGGTGGGTAGGCAACTGCGCTCGTGGAGCAGGGTTTTTAGGATCGGTGTGTCCAAGGTGGGAGGGTGGATGTGTACGCCTTGGGAACTAAAACCGTCAAACGATACGCCCCACCCCGAGATATATCGGAACAAAGGTTTGGGCTGATCCAGCTCCTAAGCTTGATCTGAAAATCAAAAACCGGGGTCGTTCTCCGCAATCTTAGCCTCAAACCCATTCGGTACCCTGATGAAGCTTCAGCCGGCAGATTGGATGATGGGGTCTCAATTGTTGTTTTAAGTTTTTTTTTACAAATTATCGGGATTTCTCTCTCTAGTTTCAAGTAAGTTACAGGTGAGGTTTTCAGGAGACAAGCATGGTCAAGGGGATGAAGAGTGGAGTTTGATGAGGACCGGAAAGCCGGACAGTAGATGAATGTGCGGACTTCTGCCCGTGGTGGAGTCATTACCTGTCAGTTTAGGGTGCGCTCGGCTGCCCGGTGTATTTGTAGCTGTAACTCCCCCCGGCCCGTCAAAATTGTTGGATGCTATGGGACAAGAGTATTGCCCCCAAATTCGGGGACTGCTTGGGATTTAATAATATGGATTGGCAATGCAAAGTTTGGGGGCTAATTGAAAGTTGGTTTTTGATTTTCAAATTAAATCAGGATTAAGTTAAAAAATACATGACATCTTTAATTTTCAATTAAACCAGGATTAAGCTAAAAAATACATGCCAGTTTATCAATATAGGAGTAACTTAAACACAATATATATTTTAAACTCAAACACAGCATACATTTCAAATGAATTGATTTCTGGGATGTCTAGCATTTAAAACCTCATTGTAAACAATGTTATCAGTTCCAAATGAAATTTTGTTGTCAGTTCTGTATGACCACTACCCTTGTTGAGTGGCTGGACCTGTTCCTTGAAAATGGTGATTATAAATGACCATGGCTGAACACTGCATCTGGCAGATAATGTTGAGCTATGGAATAACAGGGTTGTGAGGTAAAGTAGAAGGATGATGATTCATAAGTAAAGAGAAACACACGGTGAGAGTGAGTAAGGAAGGAAAACAAATCTTACCTGAAGAATAACAGAGGTGTGAGGTAAAGTAGAAGGATGAGGCAAGAAATCCTTCTACTTTGCTCAAGCTCTGTCCTCAGGTAGCGGTACTAGCAGTCAGGTGTCACGTACAGTGTGACATGGTGAGAATACAATGAACATTCAGTGTGAAAGAAAAAGATAGCGCGGGTCTAGAGACTGAGTGGGGGAGAGCACTGACATGTTCAGTGTGTGACATATAAAGAAAACAAGAATGGAATGGAAAGATAGAGTTGTGAATATAACATGAGGAACACAAAGAATAGAAGAAATAGACAGAAGGAAAATATGGAATTATGGAGATATGAATATACTCCAACACCCCCCCCCTTGCTAACCATCACTGCTGAGGCCAAACAATTTCTGATGAGTTTGCAGAAGGATTCTGTTCAGCGGCTTGGTTAGCATATCCCCAATCATGTCCTTGGTACCCACGTGGTGGACGGTAAAGGCGCCTCTAGCAACACATTCCCTGATGAAATGATGGCGTGCGTCAATATGTTTTGTCCAGGAATGATGTTCAGGGTTTTTTGCTAGGGATTCAGCCCCCTTGTTGTCAACGTAGATGGGGACTGGAGAGGCGTCTTGTAATCATAGTTCACACAGGATATTCCAAAGCCAAAGCCCTTCCTTGCAAGAGTTGGAGAGAGCCTTGTACTCTGCCTCAGAGCTAGAAAGAGAAACTGTTGGTTGCTTCTTCAATCGCCAAGAAACAGCGCCAATACCCAGACGGAAAGTGTACCCAGACATGGAGCAATGGTTGTCCCTGTCCTCAGCCCAGTCGGAGTTGAAGTACCCCAAGAGTATCAGGGAGGGACCTCCAAGAGTGAGGCAAAAATCTTTTGTTGAGTTTAAGAACCAAAGTACGCGGATTGCACTCTCCCAGTGATTGACAGACGGGTCTTGAAGGAACTGAGAGAGCTTGTTCACTGCAAAAGAGATGTCGGGCCTTGTGCATTGAGAGATCCAGAGAAGCAAACAAATTAGCTGGTTGTACTGCGGAGGGGATGCTGGGTCAGACGGCGCTTGTTTTTGCAGAGTTTTGAACAAGACTCCCATTGGAGACTTGGTGGACAAGGAGCCGGGAGGTAGAAAAGTAGAGGCGACTGACAAAATGTAGTGGGCCTGGCCTAGCAAGACAGTCTTCCTTTTCAGATTGCAATGAACGGAGATAGACAGGAAAAGATTGAGGTCGTTGTTGGAGCCAATCTTGAAATGCTGGCCAATGTCAGGAATGAAGGTGGAGACAAAAGTAGGCGTGCCAACGACTGCCTGATCATCAACATGCGCGGTCAGCGCACCCACCAGTGCACCGTCAGTGATCTTGAAGTAGAGCAACAGGTCGTAAGAGGAGCAAGAGAGACCCAGGGAGAGGAGCGCGGCGTTCAGCTCAATATTCCACTGGCGGGGGGATTTTTTTAGCCCGTAGATTGCTCTGGAGACCTTGCAGACCCAGTTGGGATGGAGAGGATCTTTGAAGCCCGGGGGTTGAGACATATACACGGGCTTGTCCAGGTGGCCATTGAGGAAGGCCGTCTTGAAATCAACTTGCCTGCAGACCCAATCTTTTGAGCCGAGTAGACTAAGAAGAAGATGGAGAATTTCCAAGCGCAGGGTGGGGGCAAACACTTCTGAGAAATTCAGACCGTGGACCTGGGTGAACCCCATGGCAACCAGACGTGCTTTGAGTTTGATGATCAAGCCGTTGTGATGCTGTTTTACTTTGAAAACCCACTTTGACCAGATGATCTTCCGTCCTTTTGGGGGGGAACAAGCTTCCAGGTCTTCATGCCCTGGAGAGAAGCAAGTTCCTCATGAGCCAAGATGATCCAGCGGCGCCAGTGGGGGGACTTCAGCAACTGCTTCCACGTCTTGGGCGCCAGGATGTTGTCTTTGACTGAGGCAGATTGAGAGTATGTTCCAAAACGTGAGGGCAGGGGCTTAGACCTGGTTGATTGGCATGGTGCCAGTGGGGGAGTAGGGGAGAGGGGAGGAGAACGGGTGGAAGGGTTGGGAACAGGGGAAACGGAAGGTGGGGAAAGAAATGGCAAAGGAGAGGGGATTGGTGATAGAGAAACAGGTGGAAGGATGTCCGAGTCATTGGATACGGAGGGACTGGTGGAACGAGGTTGAAGACGCGAGTTGACAGGGGGGGGAGAAGACAGGGAGGATGAAGGAATGACCGCGTCCGTGTATCCGGGAATCAAAGAGGGAAATGGAATAGGGGAATTGTCAGCAGGAGGAGAGGATGAAATTGGGGAATCGGAGGGACAGGGAAAATTGGAGGTTGGTGGGAACTGGGGCCAGGGGAGGGAAATGGGAATGGGAGAGGTGTCCTTTTCAGATTTCTGAAGGGGTTGACCATACGAGAAAGTTGAATTGTCAAGAATGCAGTCTCTGGATTTAACTACCTTCTTGGTGGATAAATTTAGAAGACAATACCCATTGCCATGTGAGAGATAGGAGAGGAGGATCAATGTGCGACCCTTTGGGGAGAGCTTGGTCCGGTTGGCTTTGGATATCTTGTACCAGGTTAGACATTTAAAAGGGTGAAGGTAGGAAATGGGAGTGTCTTCCACCCCAAGGATAGAGTTTGGCAAAGTGAAACCACGAGGCGTCTTACACGGATAGGAATTAAAATTTAAGAGAGAATGTTTGAGGGCGTCAGCCCAGAAAGATTTGGTGAGATCAGAATCAGAGAGACAGCAGAAAATGAGGTTGAGAATGGTCCTGTTGGAACGTTCCGCAACGCCGTTGAGTTGAGGAGAATGAGGGGGTCCGGGTTTTTGGTGTATACCCTTTTTGTCAAGGAAAGAGGACATCCAATTGTTTACGTATTTGCCACCATTGTCTGTTCTGAGGCATTTTATGGAGTAGCCAAACTGGTTTTTGAAAAAGGAGATGAAAAGCTTGGTTGATTCAAAGGCATCCAATTTTTGACGTAGTGGATATGCAAATAGAGCTTTTGAACAATCATTGATAAAGGTGATAAAATAATTGTATCCTTCTGTTGATGTGGTGTCAAAACTACACAGGTCTGAGTGGATAATCTCTCCTGGTTGCTTGGATCTGTGGCTTAGCCAGGAATGGAAGGGGGTTCTTGTCATTTTTTGATTTGATACAAGTCGTGCATTTATGGATTTTGGATTTGTTATTTTAGTCAGGATTAATGTTATTTGATTTGAGCAGCTTTTGTAGGGACTTGAGGTTCAGATGAGAGAGTCTGCGATGATATCCAAAAATACTTTTATCAGATGTTTGGGAGATGGCAGAGAGAACTGTTTCCTTGCTGCTTACTTTATCTTGAGGAAGATAGTATAGGTTTCCTCTTTGGTAACTGCTTGCAACTGGCAAAGTATTTATGTTTGATATCAAGCTGTTGGAAATCTTGCAGGTGTTGGAAAAGAATGTCACAAGGAATCCAGCGTCAAAAAGACCCAAAACTGGGAGAAGAGGTTTTTGGAGATCAGGAACAACCAAAGATTGAATACGAGCAAACGTAAGTGAGAGAAATCCTTCCTTATTGGAAGATATTTTTGTTCCGTCTGCAAGTCAAATTGAGGTTGAGTTTGGTTTCTTTTTGTTTAATTGCCAGTTGTATGGATTCATTGATAACAAACATCCTGAGTCCAGGTTCAGATCATGACCGCGGGTTACTACCAAATTAGCAAGATTTCATGATGCATATCCAGCATGAACAATAACTTCTGAGTTGGTAAAATTGTCGTTGTCATCTTCATTGTTGGATTTCCCTTGTGCCCTTGCCAGATTTGCCTTGGCCTGTTTAGCGCCAGATGATTGATTTTTATGGGTTTTTCTGTTTTTCTTAGAGTACTTCAAAGCCTCAAGGACCTTGGGGCATCTTGCAAACAAATGCCCTTCAACTTTAAAGTTAGTGCAGAAGTAGGTTCTTGGATGGCCTTGATTATCCCCCTCTCATCAATTTTGGAATTTGGAGTTGGCTGTTGGGGCTTTAGCAGAGTTTATAGAGTAGGTGTCTTCATTTCTTGTTTGTTGTCTGAGATTCTCTTGTTTCATTGCGTTTATCAGTCTTGATGATGGCACAGATTCTTTGTTCATCATCCCAGAGACACATCCTAGCCAGTCGTTGGGTAAGGATAACAGAATAGCTGTGGATTGCAGATTGTCAGCTGTGAGTGGGTTCTTGGGAGTGATAAGAGATGAGAGTTTTTTGCCATAGGTGACTATTTTGGAAAGGTGAGTTGTCATATCCTTGTTGTTTAACTTAGTTAGGAGGAGTTTACGGAGCCAGTACATCCTTCCTCCAGAAGAGCTGTCTTGGTGTGCTTCTTTGAGAGAGTTCCACATTCCAATAGCGCTTTCTTCATGTTTTCTGATAAATTGAAAATTTGAGGGTCCAATTGACCTGGATATGACTGAAAATACGGCCAGGTTGTCTTTCAACCATGATTCACCCTTTGGAGGGTCGTTCGAGAGGAGATAACCAATGCCAGAAGCTCAGAAATGAATACTTAAGATCATTGCCCAATCAAGATAATTTGAGTCAGACGCAGGTGAGTTTAGAGGGATTATTGATGGTGTCTTGAGGACTGGGTGAGGATTTTGACTTTTGTCCATGATTGTCTCTTTAACGGTATTGAAAATTAACCAGATCCTTCTGTTTGGTTTTACTGGTGCAGCTCTGGGCTCATAACCTGTTGAGCTGAGGAATAACAGAGTTTTGAGGTAAAGTAGAAGGATGATGATTCATAAGTAAAGAGAAACACACAGTGAGAGTGAGTAAGGAATAAAAACCAATCTTACCTGAGGAATAACAGAGGTGTGAGGTAAAGTAGAAGGATGAGGAAAGAAATCCTTCTACTTTGCTCAAGCTCTGTCCTCAGGTAGCGGTACTAGCAGTCAGGTGTCACGTACAGTGTGACATGGTGAGAATACAATGAACTTTCAGTGTGAAAGAAAAAGATAGCGCGGGTCTAGAGACTGAGTGGGGGAGAGCACTGACATGTTCAGTGTGTGACATATAAAGAAAACAAGAATGGAATGGAAAAATAGAGTTGTGAATATAACATGAGGAACACAAAGAATAGAAGAAATAGACAGAAGGAACATATGGAATTATGGAGATATGAATATACTCAAACAGATAAAGACCAACATTTGAAATTTTCTGACCTTGATACTTGTTGATTGTCAATGAGAAAGCCAAATTTACTGGAAGCTGTTTGCAAATCAACTTGAAAGGGAGGCCATTTTCATCAGGGTCAGTAGCCAAGGGGATGCAGGGAATAGCAACAAGCCTTCCTATTGAATCATCAGTTGCACTCTTGACAACTATAACATTTCTGGCCAACCTGATAGCATTCAAGCAAGTTCCATTGAAGCCCAATTGTATGTTCCATGTTCCTCAAAAATATATATAGGGGCACCAACCGTCAGAGTCAAGATATGAGGAGGAAAGTTGGGAAGAAATAATGTGTTGAGGAACTCTTGTTTGTATAGATTTTGAGTATCATCTTTAACAGAGTCATGGCTGTAATAAGGCCTCATAGTTTAGTTTTCTTCATTTACAGGGAGGGAATCCAGTGGAAATTCATTTATGTTGTAAACTTCTTTAGTTGTGCAAAATAAAATAACATGTTCCATGAGATAACCATTTTCAGTTTAGCAATGGTGAAAGTTTCAAAAAAACATTCTTGATTAATCTATTGAAAGCTTTATCTTCACTATAGCCATGAATAACCATGAGATGAGGAATCAAACTTTTGTTTGAAAGCTGTATATTATTCAGACCATCTACAACATTGAGTAAGAAATTATGGTAATCAGGATCTCCTGCAGCACACCTATTTGAAGTAAGGTGCAAAGCATGGAAATCTCTCCAGAAAGAAGAATGGAAAAAACTTGCATCAACAAGTATGGGATGTGTGCCTTTTTGAGCCACAAATACAATATGCCTAACGTCTCCATCAAGAACCATTACTTTTCCTCAAAAAGTTAGTTTGAAATCCATGAGGTATTGAAGTAGCCTGTCAACCAACTCAAGAGCATGTTATGATTATGGCCAGCAATTAGCTTAAGCAAATGAGCAGTATTTAAAGAAAAAGAAATTCTGGACACCTTGTTTCAATAATTGCTGATGGGCTCTCACAATGGGGCAATACATTGGATGATATTGGTGATGAATTTGATTGGATGATGAATGGATGATGGAAAACAGCAGGGAGAAGAGCTCCTTAAGTACAAAAGATTGGCCTCTTGTGAGCCCATGATAAAACAAGCAAAAAGGCAATTTTTCCTCCCCAAAAGAGCTCTACAGGCTTTACAGGTCTTGTTACTTGATTTGGGCTACATCAGCCCACATGGCATCAGTCCCTGTACCCTTACAACCAGCCTATTCTGGTTGTTTCTGGTGTTTCCACCTCAATGGGGCTGAACAAGCCCCTGTGCTGTTCAATTCCTGGGACGGTTGTCTGTTACAACCGGTCCTATTGGCTCACACACTGACTGGTTGCCTCATGCAACCAGCCCCTGGCCATACAAATGGCCAGGTGGGACCCAGGACACACCTAGGTCCGGTCTCAGACTCAAATGGGGGGGGTGTGAGAAGCAACATGCTGTCCCCCCCTCTTTCTCTCAGATCCCTGGAGGGGGCGGTCAAATCCCCCTACCAGGGGCCCTGGGGGTTGATACCCCCAGGGCATTGCTACGGTAAGTGGGCTGGGGGGTGGTCAGGTCCCCTCAGCCCGTCTCTCCTACCCCCCCGTAAAGGGGGTGGGGAGAGTGCCCCTGGCCTCTGCTTTGCTTCAATGGTGGAAGGGTGGTCAGGTCCCCCCCCCTGCTGGTTGCTTTGTTGCGACCAGCCTTGTCATCCCCTGGGCAAGGGGTTGATGAAATCCCCCCTGCCCTGAACAACCGCCTTGTTGCGGTCAGCTGCTGGCTGGTTCAACCCAGCCAGCCTTCCCCTCCCCCTTGCAATGGCAAGCAAGGGGAGGGGGAGGGAGCGGGGGCGGCTGGCCCTTGCTCCCGCAGCAGTGGCCGCCATTTTCAACCAGCTGGGCCCGCGTGGCTTCACACCCCATGGGATCCCTCGGCCGCTGCAACAGCCCCAAGCAGGCCGTTGGGCCCCCCGTGGGCCAAAACAAGGGATACAAGCGGCCCCAAGCGGGCAGCAGCCCTGAGCGGGCTGGACACAGGCGGCGGCCCCAATGGGCCGCCCCAAGCCCAAAACATGAGACAAACACACTTTGGCGGGCCAGCCTGTCTGGCCAAGTATGTCCAAAATAAACCTTGGGCCCAATTATGCCCATAAAAGCCCATCTGGCTGTATTTGCCCATATCCCCACCGGGCCCGTGTACCAATGAGCCTGTTCCACGCGTTTTGAGGCCAGTTTCCCCAAATCAGTGACATCCACACAGTTCGATATGGTCTGTGTGAGCGTCCAATGGGCTGGAGAGGCCCATATGTGCATCCCATTTGGATTACACTTATACGTAGCACATGCGTAAGTGCATACGTATTTTAACAGAGCATTCCTTTGATTCATAGGTACTTCATCCCAGATTATCAAAGCAGCCTTGGTGACAGCTTCACCCATTCCAGAATTGTTTGATACTCTTGATACAGAGGAGTTTTTCAACCTCAAGAGGATTCCACAGGTGAGATAAGCTTTTTTTCTATTTGGTAGATTTGTTGCAGTTATTCCACTACCAGCACATGTGATAGCTATATTTCCAGATGATCTGATAGCAGCAAATGTTAAGATTATCGGAGGAGATTTAACATATGACTCCCCCCCAGGGTAGAAATCATTGTTACAAAGATATCATGTTCTTATATATATGGGTTTTATGGAAGGTTTTTGTTGTTTATCTACAAGAACCTAGAATATTTCACCTGATTCCATAATCTGATATGCATATTGTGGATATATCCAATGTATTCTCAACATTCCCCCCTGCAATAATACCTGAAGATGCACACCACACCAGGGAAGAAAGTTAGAAGGAAATGAAGAAAGAAACAAAGGAAAATGTGGCTAAGCACTGAGAAAGTTAAAGTGTGGAACAGGGAAGGGGAGAAGAAAAAATGACAAGGAAAGAAGACAAAAAATCAAATATCTATGCAGGCCAAAAGAAACAATGATGGAAACATTGTTTTTGGTTTGGTCCAAGTGCTTTGGTGAGGACATCTGCTTGTTGATATGCGCCCTGTATCCATTGGAGTCAAATTCTTTTCAGAAACAAGTGCTTGCTAATCAAATGGAACTCACTCTCAATTTGCCAAATGTTCTTCATACCTGATTTTTCTGAAGCAATTATAGTAGATGCCAAGTTGTCAAACAGGATCAGTGGTTGTATGTTTGGAATAATTTTGGTAGCCAAGTTCTCCAGCAAAATAATTTGGTGGCATCATACACTAAGGCCATATACTCTGCCTGAAATGTTAATTGGGCTACACATTGTGGCCGTTGTGATACCCAGTACCTTGGCAAGCCCCAGAGTTTTTCTATGAAGCTGTGACTCAAACATGCCACCTAACCTCACAAAATTCCATCAATGCAGGTCCTGAAGTGATGCTTACCTTCTCACCTGGTTTTCTCATCCAGGGCTAGGTCATTTGTCTTTTTCAAAGAATGTATAAGCTTTTTCAGTGCATTCCAGTGAGATTTTTTGGGGTATAATGAAAAAAGCAAGGTATCTCACCGCAAAGGAGAGGTTGGGTCTTGAGCCCTGCGCCAATTAGAGCAGCATTCCAATCCTGTGTAGGTATGCCTTGTCCCCTCCAAGTGATTCATTGGACACAAGAAATTTATCTTCCAGGGGTGTGGTTGAGGTAAGATTGGATTCTTCACTCATCAGGATTTTTTCCACCAGTGCTGGTTGTTTTAAAGTCAAAACATTGCCTTTGTGGGTAATGTGTATCCCCAAAATGAAGGTGAAAGTAACATCCCATTAAAATGTTAGGGTTTAGTTGAGTTGAGCCCTCAGAGGTTCCATTCATTTTTTTCTATCTGCAGTTCACACTCAATCATCAAAATTTTCTCTTGGTAGGGGTTGGGGTAGCCCCCTGCCCTCTCCAGATCCCAAGCTAGCTTCCAAAAGTTGGTAGGGTCTGCCACTTTGCCTAAAGGTTGGTGACCTCTTTTCAATTGTAAAATAAAATGCTCTAATTTAGTAAAATAGGAAGGAAGGAAGAAAAGAGCCTTTATTTAACATGTATCATAGAAGAGAAAGGGTTCCCTGATGATGCCCCCAAATATGTGGTGCGGAAACACTGAATAAAAATAGAATGGGTCTGCTCTAAATTCTGGGTTACAACTCTGCAGTTTTTGCTTCATAAATGTTTTATAACACCCTAATTCTTTGAAAAACTAGGCAAATGAATTTGTTAAATAAAAAAAACAATAAATCTCCGCAAGCTGCAGCGCTATTGTTAATAAATTAAAGAGTGATGATAAATTCATGCCTCAAATCGTGTGGTAGTTGTTTAGGGCCCTAAACAGCCAATTTCAGCTGTGGGGACCCATAGACGACTACAAAGGGCCGTTGCAAACAGGCGCGACCCCCGGGGGGTTATATAGGAGCCGTTTACCCCTGGAAATGGCAATTTTGAGCCGTGTACCCCCATACACAGCTTAAATCTGCCTTTTTCAGGGGCGCGCAACCCCCCGGAAGTTGTTCAAAAATCAAAAAAAAGTTATGGATTCAATTTTATTGAGGGGAACTGATATTGAAGCATCTTTAGTTTACATAAACTAAAACTGAAAATTTTTGGTATATCAAATTGTGAATTTTTTTGAAAACAAATAAAATCCTAAAAATGAAAAAAACTCAAGAAATAAAAAGAATTTCTGAAGGGAAAAAAAATTTTGAAACATCAGTATATTGTCTTATTTATAATGGTTTGATTTAGGATAGAAATAAATTAATTTTATGAAATAATTATTTAAATTGAGAGTTTCTCCAAACCATTAAAACCAATTGAAATCAATTTTGAGTTATATTTCCTTGGTATGATGGTGATGAAATTTTTTAAAGGTAGGTTGGAAGTTTTTGAAGCCACAAAAAAATGCATATTCAAGCTCTGTAAGAATATGATGTTCATATTTCTCAAGAGTTCTACTTTTTTTAAGATTCAAGGCACTTTGATCTGCTTTGTTTCCAATTTGCTCCAGGTTTAATTGTATTTGAAATGATTTTTATGGTTCTAAAATTGATTAAAACAAGTTCAATTATAGTTTTCTCCAGTTTTTTGATCATCTTGATCCTCTGGAATAATCAATTTGCAATTATTATTCTTAATATTTCAGAGCTATTGATTACCATTATTTTTTTCCCTACCAATTTGTTGGTAAGACACTGATATAAAAAAACCAATGTTAGTACCCTTTCATTTCTTTTTTTTTTGGCTCACCACAGTCCAGTGGCGTGTGGGATTCCACATGACCACATTTGGGCCATTTGGAGTTCTACGTGGTGGGAATGTAGTTGTGCGGCATCCCACACAAGCACGGAACGTGGTGTGTGGGCCACGCAGTTCTTTGAGCCATGGGGACATGGACAAGCCTTGAATGTTGTCGTGTGGAATGCCATACGGCTCATTTTGAGTTGGGTCCAAAGCTCATTTTGAGTTGGGTCCAAAGCTCATTTTGAGTTGGGCCCACGGCTCAATGGGCTGTGAATTTAACATTAACCTAAATTGAAATAATCTCTAAAAATCTCTTTGAAATTATTCTGCAATTTGCAGGTTATGAATTTTATTCTCTCTTATCTCCATAATAATTGCTCTTTTGAATTCTACATGTTTTATGATTCCTCATCCTCTCAAATACATGCCCCTTTTATATTAAATAAAACTGCAATAAATTACATTCCCTAAATTCCTACTCCCATCTTCTCTCCTGTGCCTTTCTGCAGTTATATGATGGACCGCTCAAAAACTTTCTCATTCCCTGACAACTCAAACCAACCTTTTGAATAATTTCCTGCGCCAAATTAGACCCACATCTAACCAACATCAACAACACCTTCTCAAATTTCCTCCATGGTCAATTCTTGCACAACTTTCTACAATCTTTTGAATACTTTCCTGCACCAAAGTAGACCCACCTCTGGCTTACATTTACAAAACCTTCTGAAAATTTCCTCCATGGTAACTTCTTGCACAAAATTCTAAAATTGCACACCTTCTCTTTGTTCCCTTGACTTCATCACACCTGCAATACCATTAATTTCATACCCAACCTGGTACCACACTTGTTTCCTACTTGTAGGTACATCCTCACTGGGTCTTTTCTATTGTTGTCTTAATTTTGGAAAGAACTTCCTGATTCCTTTCCCAATAGCCCAGCTTTGGAATTTGGAAGTTTTTTTTTTTCCTTTCTTTTCCAAAATCAGCTCTCCACATCTGGAAAATTTCAATCCACTTGTTTATTGTTGAAAGCAATTCAACCCCAGAATCATTTCTGGATGTGGTTCAATTTTTCTATAAAAGATAACCACCATAGCAAGGATTAATTGTTTTTCTCTTACTTATGATGCAGACAGGGCAATGAATGACACTCAGTGGAAGCAAGGCAGGGATTGTTACTGCTAGGTTCAGTTTGATCATTTTCCCTATATCTTGTATCCCCACATGGCCAAAGACTTGATTCCAAAACAAAAGCAATTTCTCCAAGCTGCTTAGCTGATTCTCTTTCCATTAGTATCCTTTGGAGAATTCCAAGGGGGATATGACCAGCTCAGTGTAATTGGACTTCCACAATTAACTTGCATTAAATTCAGAATTTGGGGGTTATGCAACAATGGAGATGGGTTCACAAAAAACCTCTAGGATGGCTGGTTTAGGTGCAGCAGATGCCTTTCATTTATGATGTATCAAGTGCTTGTGGTCACCAGGCCAAGTTCACTTGGCGCACAAAAAGTGGGACTTGGATAGGCACCCAGATTCCCAGGAGACTTGATTGAGTTGGGTTTTTGGGGGGCCAATCTTTGTCCCCAATAAATCTTTTTGGAGGCCAATCAAAGCTGTTTGGACTTGGCCAACCAGCTTCTGTCTTCTCCACTCTTCACCAACCATTGATCATCTCTTTGTTTCCAAAAAAAGTGATTTTTATTATTAATCTAATTTTTTATTTTTCCTTTTTTTATTTTAAGATTGATCTAATTGTCTTTCTTGGTCTCTTTCTTTAATCATCCTACATCCCAACCCTCAGCCTCATCAATTATTGCTAGATCTCATCCACTCATCATATATCATCCCATCTCATTGAATGTTTTGACTGGGTCACCAATTGACTGTCCCCCTTCATATCAACCCTACATGCTCCATTATCTCTTGGTTGTAATCATCACCCATTATTTATTCTAAAACCAAAAAAAGTAAATGTTTTTTTTAATTGCTTCAAATAGTAGAAAAATTTATGGGGTAATGTTAAATTCACGGCTCATTGAGCATTGTACACAGCTCAATGGGCCGTGTGGCACCCTACACGACTCAAATGAGCCGTGTGGCATGCTACACGGCTCAAATGGGCCGTGTGGCATGCTACGCGACTCAAATGGGGTGTGTGGCATGCTATACGTCCCATTAGAGTTGAAGAGCACGCTAAAAAACTTAAATCAAGTTGTTTAGCCTCCACTAAATAATCAATAATGAAAAATAAATTATAAATTATAAATTATAAATTATAAATTATAAATTATAAATTATAAATTATAAATTATAAATTATAAATTATAAATTATAAATTATAAATTATAAATTATAAATTATAAATAATTAATAAATAATAAATAATAAATAATAAATAATAAATAATAAATAATAAATAATAAATAATAAATAATAAATAATAAATAATAAATAATAAATAATAAATAATAAATAATAAATAATAAATAATAAATAATAAATAGTAAATAATAAATAATGAATAATAAATAATAAATAATAAATAATAAATAATAAATAATAAATAATAAATAATAAATAATAAATAATAAATAATAAATAATAAATAATAAATAATAAATAATAAATAATAAATAATAAATAATAAATAATAAATAATAAATAATAAATAATAAATAATAAATAATAAACAATAAATAATAAATAATAAATAATAAATAATAAATAATAAATAATAAATAATAAATAATAAATAATAAATAATAAATAATAAATAATAAATAATAAATAATAAATAATAAATAATAAATAATAAATAATAAATAATAAATAATAAATAATAAATAATAAATAATAAATAATAAATAATAAATAATAAATAATAAATAATAAATAATAAATAATAAATAATAAATAATAAATAATAAATAATAAATAATAAATAATAAATAATAAATAATAAATAATAAATAATAAATAATAAATAATAAATAATAAATAATAAATAATAAATAATAAATAATAAATAATAAATAATAAATAATAAATAATAAATAATAAATAATAAATAATAAATAATAAATAATAAATAATAAATAATAAATAATAAATAATAAATAATAAATAATAAATAATAAATAATAAATAATAAATAATAAATAATAAATAATAAATAATAAATAATAAATAATAAATAATAAATAATAAATAATAAATAATAAATAATAAATAATAAATAATAAATAATAAATAATAAATAATAAATAATAAATAATAAATAATAAATAATAAATAATAAATAATAAATAATAAATAATAAATAATAAATAATAAATAATAAATAATAAATAATAAATAATAAATAATAAATAATAAATAATAAATAATAAATAATAAATAATAAATAATAAATAATAAATAATAAATAATAAATAATAAATAATAAATAATAAATAATAAATAATAAATAATAAATAATAAATAATAAATAATAAATAATAAATAATAAATAATAAATAATAAATAATAAATAATAAATAATAAATAATAAATAATAAATAATAAATAATAAATAATAAATAATAAATAATAAATAATAAATAATAAATAATAAATAATAAATAATAAATAATAAATAATAAATAATAAATAATAAATAATAAATAATAAATAATAAATAATAAATAATAAATAATAAATAATAAATAATAAATAATAAATAATAAATAATAAATAATAAATAATAAATAATAAATAATAAATAATAAATAATAAATAATAAATAATAAATAATAAATAATAAATAATAAATAATAAATAATAAATAATAAATAATAAATAATAAATAATAAATAATAAATAATAAATAATAAATAATAAATAATAAATAATAAATAATAAATAATAAATAATAAATAATAAATAATAAATAATAAATAATTAATAATTAATAATTAATAATAAATAACATGGTTGTGTACAGGGGTACAAAAATCAAAAATGCCCATTATGGGGGGTGTATGCCCCCCCAGGGGTTGCGCGTGTTCATAACAACCCTTTGGAGTAGTCTATGGGCCCCCATGTGTTGAGGGGCCCTACACAACTCCCACACGACCGGAGCTATGAATTTATCATCACCGTTTAATTTCACATGGTTTGATTTTAATTTCAATTCAGGTATGTTTTTTTGTGTTATTATTATTTTTTTCTTGATTTTTTTTAGGTTTTTTATTTAAGCTTATTTATTTTATTTACTATTATTCTTACTTTTGAATTTTTTTAGTGCATTATTTTTTTAAAAATACTTACCCTTAAATAAATATGTGGGTATTTTACATTGTTGTTATGCTCTGTACACACTGAAAAGTTCTTGAAGACACAGGTATTTCACAGATTTTTATTTTTTTGAAATTTCCACCAGCAAATTCTTGTTAATTATATTCCAAAAATTTTACAAAGAACTTAAATTATTGTAAGAACTTCAACAATTGATTCAAAAATCAAAAAAAAATCAAAACTCAAAAAAGCTCAATGCATTCTTTAACCATTCCTTTGAATTGTCAATGAATTCTTTCTTGGAATTGAATTCTCATAAAGCTTAATAATAAATTCAAGCTCTTTAAAATTTGTTTCTTGGTATTATTTGGATTTTTTCTTGACCCCTTAAAAATTGGATTTAACATGAAGCAAATTTAAAGTAACACATTGTTTTCAGTATTTCTTTCTTGGGTGATGATAAATTCATGACTCATTTGGGTCATGTAATCAGCCAAAATGGGCTTTGTGGCATGCTACACAAATACAATCAAGTTGTGTGGCCTCTAAATGAATTGATTGCAGTCTTGCAGCCCCCACGCAAGGGTTTGGTGTTGTGTGGCACCACACACAACTACAAGCATTGTGGGCCAAAACAAAAAAAAACTAAAAAATCAAAAAACTAAAAAACTAAAATAAATTGAATCAAAATTCAAAAAAAAAACATAAATCAACCAAAAAAATCAAAAAATATTGATTTTTTGGTTAAAAAATAAAATAAAAGTAAAAAAAGTAAAAAAAGTAAAAAAAGTAAAAAAAATAAAAAAATAAAAAAATAAAAAAATAAAAAAATAAAAAAATAAAAAAATAAAAAAATAAAAAAATAAAAAATACTGAAAACAACCAAAAAACCAATAAACAATGAGAGAGTCTATATAGCTGCCCTAAATTACAAGTACCCGAAAATACAAGTTCAACTTGACTAGCCCTAAAGTAAAAAAACCATACAATACAAGTTCAACTTTACTATCCCTAAGTTAAAAAGTCAAAAAAAAACAAGTTCAACTTGTGTTAAGTTGATCCCATCACAAGAAGTAAAAATACTCCTTATGATGGGATCATCCCAACAAAAGTTGAACTGACTTACCAATAAAATCTGATTCAAAACACTCATCATGATGATTTTAACTCAAAACACTCAACATAATGAGGTTCAAAATGTCATAACCCTTTATATTAATAGAATTACAAGATCAGCATCAGAACCCAAAACCAAATGATGAAATTAAAATTATTTCTATAAATTATTATACAACTCAAGTTGATCTTTGAGTTGATCAATCCAACCAGTGGCTTTTTTAGAAATCATTGAACGTGGTTGGGAAACTATGGGCGTGATTGGAATTGAATCTCCCTTGAGTACAAGCTGGACCCAATGGTATTTTTAACAAATCAAATGAACATAGGATTTGATTGTTCTTTTAGACCCATTATGATAGGATTATAAGTACAACATGAATCCAATGAAATGAAACAGATTGTTCTTCCATAAGTATTAGCTATTATTTGACCCATGTCCAAATTTGAAAGCCATTTTGAAGAGGGAATCTTTTCATTTATTTTATTAAAATCAATTCTTTTTTCTATCTTTTGAAAGTTTCTAATGCCTCCAAGTATCTTAGAATAGGATTTCTTATTTTTACTCAATTTTTCACTCATTTCTTTTTGCAGGTTAAACCATCCATGCTCATCATACGCAGGTAATTTAGAAATGAATCTAAATTCACAATTTTCATCACCAACAGGATCCCAAACCTCCCCAAAGAGCTTATGTAAGTTCTCAGGTATTTGATTGAGGTAATTCACCTTTGCTTCCTACAATCAAAAATTACTTAGTCAAAACTCTAATCTAATTAAAGGAAACAACACTCACCAAAGATAAGCCTTTGGTTGACCCTTCCTGCACGTCTTCTTCCTCTGAAGAGGATTCCAAATCCAAATGAAGTGAAGACAATTCACTTTCAGTCTCTTCCTCTGAACTATTGAATTCAGATTCTGATCCTGCAGAATTTGACTAACAATTATCATCATAGCATCATCAGTTCATTAAACCAAAAAAATGAACATTTAAAAAAAGAAAAGACTTAAAAACTTTTGTCTTGTCTTATTTGGTGCTTGTATAATTTTCTTTTCCTGCTTAAGTTGCTTTTGAAAATTTTCAAATTTAGAAGGATCTCTCCTTTTATCTGGAAATTTTGGCCATCCTCTGCTTGATTGCAAGACTTTTTGGTTCTATTATTGGCTTTTATCAATAATTTTCAGTATTCTTAATCAGGTACTTCAAAAGCTTGAAGTTATCCTGTTAAGGATATCCCAAGATCATTGCATTGAGCTTCTCATGTAGCTTAGGACTCTTGGGAATTTCATCAATATTTACCTTCCAAAATTCAAAAGGATCAAACATTAGTAAAGTAGGAATCATTCATCAAAAAGCATCAATCAAAAAGCATCAATCACAAAGTGATTTGAACAATCCAACCATCCAACTTAAACCAACTTACAGAACTAGAACTGGAAGGGTCATAATCCAACCCCCACTCAGGATGAACATCCTCAGGCACAATGAATCCTCTTGATGCTAGTAGGCCACCTATCTGGTGGGAAAAGGGCAAACCCATAGTCTTGGAGTATGACTTGGTGCACACTTCCCCATCATGGTTCTGTTTTAATTTCTCAATTTTTTCCCCAAAAAGTTTGATTTCCTCTAGAGACAAATTTTATCCCAATGTTTAAAGGCCTCTGGGAAGAATCATTCCTAACTTTATTCAAGAGTTGTAAAGGGCTGCCTGAAGAAACTTAATTTTATTTGAAACTGTTCCATCTAGGTTTTTGCAAACATCCAACATGTTTCCCAAAGAATTTGCAAGGAATTTTTTGAAATTAGCATGGTCCCCTTGCACCCAAGATGTGGTTTTATTTCCAAATTCAGGGTTTTTGCAATTCCAAGCCGTTACAAACATCTCTTTGATACAAAAGATTTTATTATCAATATACTTGAGCGCATCCTCATGGTCTTCCAAGAAACACTTTATACAAGTCATAATGTAAGCACCCAAAACTAAGAAGATTAAAAGTAGAGGCAGTGATTGTTGAAATCCCTTCCTCTTTTGTTCAATACTATCTACATACCTCCCTACTATCCACCCTCAATCTTTACCATAATCACATTCATTAAAATAACATGCTATCATCCACCATCATTATTCAATAACTGTCACCACTAAATTCCAAATTCCTCTCTATAACCATTACCATCACCATCACCATCACCATCATCATCATCATTATTATTATTATTATATCATTCTCACCCATTAAGCTATACCATTACCCCCATCATCATCATCATATCATTCTTCCCCATTAAGCTAGGCAACTATGCCTGAGTTCCTTTTTGCTCCTCTTGAAATAGGCTATCATTCCCCATATCATGCTAGGCAGCTATGCCTGAGGTCCTTGTTGCTCCTCTTAAAATAGGCTATCATTTCCCCATCTCATATCCTGACAAGGTTGTGTCTTTTCATATATTCCTCAATTTTCATATTCTCCTCTCATTTATCATGAATCTCTTGAATGTTTAATGGTTTTAAATTGGTTCCTAAATTTGTCAGTTAAGGTGGTGTGTTGTCTTTTTGATTTTCATATTCTGTAAATAACAAATTTGGTTAAGATATTTCTGTCTTGCTGTTTTCATTATCTCATTACCCATGTCTTAGTCCCCCTCTAGGGCTCTCTATTTGTCTCTAAGCTGTTGCCTTAGGCCCCCTTTTGGGTTCTCTATTTCTCTATAAATACTGGACCTTCCCTTGTACCGTGAATGAAAATCATCTGATTACCAGTTATCAAAACCGGAGTGGCCCTTTCTCCTCATTGGATCAGTTCCACTTGACTTTACAAGTAATTATCTCTTCCCCTTTGTCTCTTTGTAGTTGTATCATCTCCTATTCATCCCTTTATGGCATTATAGAATTCCTTCAACTCTTCAAATTTCAAATCCAAAACTCATCCCACCAAGTCATTGGGTCAACTTCATTGTTCCAACTGGTTGCCTCATCACCAATCTCATAAATCCTATGCTCTTCTTCATCCTCATCCCTTGGCTCCAATTTTTTTTTTCTTTCCTTTACCATTCAATCTTTCCGTTATCCTCACTCTCCCATTCTCCCATTCCATCCTCATACTCATTCCCTATCAACTCTTTCTTTTCATCCAAGCCCTGGCCTTCCGGGTCTCCTAAATTCTCCAATTTGATAATTTAAATCACCAATTTGTTTGGCAGGTCTAACTTCCTTATCCTCACACTTGTCATGCTTGTCTATGCTCATCCCAGGAAGAACAACCTGATTGCTATATTCCTCTTCATCCCTTGGCCACCCATCACCATTCCCCAAGCTGTCCCCTTTGATACTGCATGGTCTCAAGATCCAAAGACTCCTGATTGACTCAATTCATCCTCCAATTCAAGTGCTCGCCCTACTCTTTCTGATCCTCAGATGATCTCATCCTGCCAGACTGTGGCAATCTTGGATCCTACTTCCCAGTTATCTTGCCCTTTATCCTCTCCCTCATCTTCAACTGGAAATAGGTCTTCCCAATCCCCTGTACCATCCTCCTCAACATCCTTAATGGCGCCATCTACAACCATTGGTGATCTACTCAGTCAGGCCTCCCAATCAAACATTCACAATGGTCATCCGGACTATTGAAGACCTACTTGTCTCACCATCATTGCCAGTGTTTCCTAATTCAAGCTCTCCATCTCCTAAGCCTCTCCTCTTCCTGGTCAACCGCTTGATCCTTCCCCCATCATCAATCATTACTTCACTTGCAATCTCTCATCATATTGGCAACCTTGATTGTATTGTGCTTGACCCTTCCATCCCTGTCCTTCTTCCACTTCTTCCACTTCTCCTCTCACCTCTCTCTCTCTGATTGCCATTTGACATGGTCTCATCAACACCTTAATCAATCATCCTGACCTTCAATTTACCTGAAACTCCGCTCTCAATCATCAACCCAAATCATTCTTCTTGCACTCTTGTTGTTTCAGTACTTGGTCTGGTTTCCAACTTAATTTGGTCCAAGGGATCAGGTTGGATCCTTCCCAGGTGTTCTCCAATTGCCACTCAAGCCTTCAATCTCAATATCTACCAATCTCCACCTACCTCCTCTTAACCCATAAACTCTTCTCAATTCCCCTTTTGCCAGCTTACTTCCCACCTTCTGTCTCTCATCTCCTCAATACCATACTTAAAATCATCTTAAAACACAATCTCCTTGCCGCCTTGCGCACTCACTTGAAATCTCTGACCTCTCAGGTTTTCTTGCAATCTCAATTGATTCTCATCCTCAAAACTCACTTGCTTCATCATCCCAATCTCCTCTTCAAGCTATCAACCTCACGCCCTGAGTGCAACCTTGCTCACTTCAAAATTACCTCTCCTACATCCAATATCTCCAAAGATTAGCAGCCTTTCCTGCCATCATTTTGCAACCTCAATTGAAACTTTGATTGCCTCTCAGCTTTTCTACTCACCTCCAATGTCTTGCGCGTACTCCCCTTGTTTCATCTTCCTCCAACTGCTCTTATCCAAGCGCCTCCTCCTCCAGCTATTTCTCTTTTGTTTCCCACTCACAAGATTGCTTGCAACATTGTTGCCCTCTCAATCTTCAACCTCTTGAACTCTCCTGCTGCCTTGCTTGCCATCCATCTCTCATCTCTTCAAAAAAACTTGCTCACTTTTCCTTACTCCAACATCTTGTGCTCTCTCTCCTCAATCTTCAACCCTTCAACCTTGCGCAATCGTGATTGCAACCTTGGTTGCTTCTCATACCCACATCTCTTGCATCCTCCCTTGCAACCTTGCAACCTTTCTTGAACTTTCATTCCCAATTCCAATTGCTACTCATTGCCACCTTGCTTGCAACATAAATTTCCTCCAGCTGCTCCACCTTGACTTTGCATCTCCACCAATATGATCTACTACCATCATTCCATGGGGTGGTCCATTCATTTGGCCCATCCTGCCACCCTTGCCATTCTCCCATTGTTCTGCCCGCTACTTCTCTCCTTGTTTCATCTCATCAACTCCTCATCCTACATCACCACTTGCTTGCTCCAATCCTTGCGCTTCATCACCTCTTGCTCATTCCCATCAATCTCATCCGCTTCACCCGCTAATTCTCTACTTCCTCCATCTCCTACATTGATACAACCATCATAAATCCAATTCAATCATCATTCCATCCACCAAACATATCAACAACAAATAACTCTCAACACTATTATCATCATCTACCTCAACAATCAACTTCAACAACATTCCAACATTCCTCATCTAGTATTGAACAGGCTGGTGCGTTGGAATATCTTGCTTTTTTTTCAATACTATCTACATATCTCCCTAATATCAACCCTCAAGCTTTACCATAATCACATTCATTACCATTACATGCTATCATCCACCATCATTATTCAACAACTGTCACCACTACATTCCAAATTCATCTCTATCACCATTACCATCACCATTACCATCACCATCACCATCACCATCATCATCATCATTATATCATTCTCATCCATTAAGCAATACCATTACCCTCATCATCATCATCATCATATTATTCTTCCCCATTAAGCTAGGCAACTAGGCCTGAGGTCCTTGTTTCTCCTTTTAAAATAGGCTATCATTCCCCATATCAGGCTAGGAAACTATGCCTGAGGTCCTTGTTGCTCCTCTTAAAATAGGCTATCATTCCCTATATCATGCTAGGCAACTATGCCTGAGGTTCTTGTTGCTCCTCTTAAAATAGGCTATTATTTCCACATCTCATATCCTGAAAATGTGGTGTCTTGTCATATATTTGTCAATCCTCATATTCTCCTCTCATTTCTCATTAAGCTCTTGAATGTTTAATGGTTTTAAATTGGTTCCTAAATTTGTCAGTTAAGGGGGTGTGTTGTCTGTTTGATGTTCATATTCTGTAACTAACAAATTTAGTTAAGATATTTCTGTCTTAATGTTTTCATTATCTCATTACCCATGTCTTAGGCCCCCTCTGGGGCTCTCTTGTTTTCTCTAAGCTGCTGCCTTAGGCCCCCTTTTGGGTTCTCTATTTCTCTATAAATACTGGACCTTCCCTTGTACCGTGAATGAAAATCATCTGATTACCAGTTATCAAAACCGGAGTGGCCCTTTCTCCTCATTGGATCAGTTCCACTTGACTTTACAAGTAATTATCTCTTCCCCTTTGTCTCTTTGTAGTTGTATCATCTCCTGTTCATCCCTTTATGGCATTATAGAATTCCTTCAACTCTTCAGTTATTTGGCCCTTACTCTGAGTTCCGCATCATTGAAATCTTCCTCCTGCTTAGTTTTAGAGGCCCCATAATTTTCCCACAGAGACATAAAGCTTTTACATCCTTCAACATCATTATTAAAGCAAACTTTACATTTTTCTTGTATGTTTTTAGACAAGTGCCACAAACAAAACTGTCTCTTTGACTCAGGGAAACTCTGTTCTATAGCACAAATCAGAGATTTTTCATGGTTCATCAGAAAGACTTTGGGGAGTCTCTCAGTATCATAAGCCAGCTCCTTTAGTGCATTTACAGACCAACTTTAGAAATTGAAAGTTTCTATTTTTGTAAAAACAAGAGATTTTGTGAAAGTTTTTGGTTGGCTTTAATTCCTACAAAATGCAATAAGGGGATGTTGAAATTATTTTTTTTAAGTCCAATCCAACATAGATATATGATGGAATTGTTTGCACAGCTTCAATGCCTCAGGGTGGGCCAAGAATAGGGCCTCCAAGTGTCCCTCTCCACTGAATTTCAACTGATGAACCCAACCTGAATCACCAAGTTGTTCATATAGGACCTCCATAACAATTTTTCCCTTGAGTTCTGCTAGCGCTACCTTATGCTTAGTGTTATAGATTGCTTTTTCATCAACATATTTGCTGCAATCAATCTTGCTCAATTTTCTTTTGAGTTGAATAGTATTGAGCCCATCATTCATGCCTTCTCATGAATTCTCTAAGGCCACCCCAGATATTCTCCTGATTTTAGGATTCACTGAGTGGTGTGGAGATAGTCAATGGTTATTTTGATAATTTCTTTAGTAGATTTGACAAAAGGGGTCTGCCTTTGTGTGACCTTCACGGAACACAAGCTTTCACCCAACCTTCCTTGTGTGATTTTGCCTTGACTTTATGGTGAGCAACAGCCCAGAGTAGGAACCATCTCTATCACAGGCTAAATCCACATATTTATCAAGCTTTGAGTTGAAAACTTTCAAACTGTTAACATGCTTCATTGCCCATGTTTCAAAATAATTTTGTGCCTCTTCCCTATTAGGAAAGGCTCTCACAGGAGATGGTTCAAGTGGATCTGGCACCAACAAATGGTTATATCATAGTACATAGTTCCATAGTTACCAGCCGCAGCCGCCTATCATTTTCCATCAAATCAAATGAGGCAAAGGCCAGATTAACATAAAATGTTACTCAACACCAAAGTTCATGTCCATTTGTGAAAAATTTTGTTCCTCAGTTGTAACCCTAGATGAGGATGCAATTGGGGCTTCCAATGTTTCATTACCTGAATCCTTTTTTTCCACAGCTTTTTTAATGGAACTATCAATTTAGTTCTTCAACGCAGCCATTTCATAAACAGGAGGGCTTGCCACTGTTCCCATAATGCATTTATAATTCAATGTTACTTCATTATTCAATCCCAATTTCAATTGAACAATTAAAAATTTTGCTCAATTTCAAGTTGAAAAAGATCAAGTTAACCAACAGGAAGTGAAAATTTACTTTTATGTTTTCCAGCGGGCTAGTTGAGAGTGTACTTTGTGGGACAGGGAAAATTTCACAGATTTTGTTTGCCAAAGGCAATGATTGTGTTTGAATTTTTGCTTTAGGTTTCACTTTATGATTGCTAGGTGTGGTCCCATAGTCCCACATAGTATGACTTGATCCCAAATTTGGGTTCACATAACCCAAACTTGGTCCAGGGGGTCCCAAAAGGTTTTTCAAAACCCCCAGGGAGTTTTATACCCCTGTACACGCATCTAAATGGTTGTGTAGGGAGGTATAAACCTTGAAAAGGCCATTTACTGGGGGTATAAAACCCCCAGGGTTTGCACATGTTTGGAACAACCCATTCAACACGTGTATGGGCCCCCACATGTTGATTGAGCCATGTAGGGCCCTACACAACTCCCACACGACTGGGAGCTGTGAATTTATCATCACCCTTTTTTTAATATCAGGAATTAAACTTTCTTTCTTTTCAGGTATTTAGAATATCCTTAAAAGATTGAAAAAAAAAATTCATTTTGATCAAAGGTGTTACCCCATAAATAATTGATCACCACAAAAACAACTACAAAGAAAAGGAGTGGTCTAAATTTTGAAGTATCTTTTTGTTACAGTCAAATAAAATTGATTCTTGCTGGCTTTTTTTTTTTCTTTTAAATATCAAAAAGAAAAAATTACTTTCAAGGAGATCCAGTAACTAAATAATCTTTTGAAACTGGTCAGGAGGTCTTAAAAAAGAATCCTTGTTATGTTTGTTTTTCTTTCTCAATTTATGTTTAACTTAGTTTGCTTTGATTATTGCTTTAGTTCTTGAAATTCCTTTCAATCCTATTTTATATTTCTTTCAATTGCCAATTTTGGTAACAATGGAAGTTCTTTTGTATTTTGAAGGCTTATTCTGGGGACAAGTGAAGCCTTTTTTGAATGATGATGTTGGTCCTCAAATACTACCTCATCCTCACTACAAGCCGTGTTTGTGAAACACCATCAAATGTTCAATTTTTTAATATTCAGTGCACTGTTTTGCACTCCAATATAGTAGGGAAGGACCAAGAATTTCAGTTGGCAGAACCCAAATAAGGTCCAGGATTTTTATTTTTTTTTCATTTTTGTGATTTTATTGATTTTTGGCAATTTTTTTAAAAATTTTTGGATATTTCAATTTTGGGGGAGGATAAATTCATAACTCAAATGATTCATGACACAACTCATTTGAGTTTTCTGGCACGCCAAACAATGGCATTTGAGCCATGTAGGCTCCACACAACTCAAGTGTAGTCATGCGGCCCCCACATGGCAGCCTGGTGCCTTGTGGCCTACAGCCCAACCACATTTGGTTTGTGTGGTGTCAGCTCTCTGATACCAGGAACCTTGCAGTCCTTTAGCTACAGAGAGTGATAAAAATGCTGGAATTATAATAATAATTATTATTCCAATAATAAACAGTTAGAAGCACAAATAAATGATATAATAAGAGCATTTGCAAGGTTTAATTGGTTTGGTAATAAATGGTTTTCAATATAATATAAAAGAGGGGCCACAGTATTATACTACTGGGGATCTTTAAAGACTAGAAACCTCTTTTCAAGGGGCCTCCTTAGGCAGTTTAAAAACCTTGGAATAAATATGGGTGCCTTAGAAAGGACTTATTCCACTAATGGCCGGGCTCAACAGCACAAATGGCCAAGACAGGAAGGGTAACACTCACTCTGAGCACTTTACCACGAAAATCCTGGAATAATTGGAAGGGTTTCAGAGCAGATGGGGTAGATTGCTCGACTAGACTTCAATGGTTGATTGGTTAATAAGGGTAAATAATACTACCACAGACTAAGTCATAAATCACTTGCTTATTTTCATATAAGCATTTGATCAACAATGACACGGTGTTTGATTGATAATAAATAATTCCTGGTAAACTGATCCTGGAATAATGGATCCAAAGAGGTCTGTATAAATACCTTTTTGGGGTGATTTTGATCTTCTCAGGGCATGTAGAGAGGGTTCTGCTCGTGGGCTGAGGCTGGAAAGCCAGTCAGGGCAAGATTAGCTCGTCCACTTGGTGCTGTCGATCAGCTGTCCTTAGATCTGCTCGATTTCTGTACTATTTTAGCCACAGGATCTGTTAATCTGTTATGGCATAAATTTGATCATTCTGCACTAATCCTTCATTTTTACTATTGATATTGCTCTGAAGCGGGCCGATGTGGATGTTTACTAATTTTCCATTATCTGCTGATCATGTAGATAATTTTTAATAATTTTTATGAACACTCCTTGTAGTGTTTTGTGGTCTTCAAAGATCAGGGTCAGTGATTTATGTGATAATCCTGGATCTTTGATTTATTATTAAAAAATGTTTTAAACTTAATTTTCATTAATTTTATTTAAGTTTTGATCTTTTTAGATCATTAGTAATGCATATTTCAGTTTTTTACATATACTATGCAACCCTAACTAGGTTGTAGATCTTCTGAGCGGTACCTGGTTGTCAGATTAGTCACGACTGATCCAGACGCGGGGATCAGTTAGTACAGATGCGCGCGGGGTAGGATCCGCTGCGTGTGTGGCAGAATCAGCTGCGCGCGGGTCTCTAGTACGCAGGAATTTGCTACTACTAGTACGTAGGTATATGTAATGATGTGGGGCTGCACGTGGGAATTGTGACATAACACATTTCCACATGTAACTCCTAAAATATACACAACACTTCAATTCTGAGTGAATTTTAGGTGTAAACCCTATATGTGAAAAGACGTGTGAAATATTAGAATGGCCAAAAAGTGCCATACTGGTGTCTTAATTTTTAGTACTTTTCTTTTTTAATTATTTTAAAAATATAAGGACTTGGAATTCAAGGGTGGGGTCAGTGAGTGACCCTACCTAATTTTGGTTGAGGAATCCATTTCCGTAATAATATTTATGGATTTATCACTCCTTATTTTTTTAATTGAGATATTCTTATTTTTCATAGTTTTGTGTTGCTATTGACAGGTTGCTCTGTACATAGTAGCAAGCTGACATGTGGGGCTCTACACAACCCAAATGTAGTTGTGTTGCCATGCCACAATACTACAAGTCATGCGGGCCAAAAAAAAGATAATAATAAACTAAATAAAAATACAACAAAAACAGAAATTTCCCAAGAAATCAAGAAATACTGATTTTTTGTTTAAACAAATAAAAGATGAAATAAAAATAAAAATAAAAATAAGAAAAAGAAAAATAAGTAAAAAAATAATTTAAAAAAATAAGTAAAAAAAATAAGTAAAAAAATAAGTAAAAAAATAAGTAAAAAAAATAAGTAAAAAAAATAAGTAAAAAAATAAGTAGAAAAAAATAAGTAAAAAAAATAAAAAAATAAAAACAAAAACAAAAACAAAAAACAAAAAACAAAAAAAACTGAAGACAACCAACCCAAAAAAATACAAGTTCAACTTGACTAGCCCTAAAGTAAAAACACCAAAAAAATACAAGTTCAACATGACTAGCCCTAAAGAAAAAGTTCCAAAAAATACAAGTTCAACTTTTGACTAGCCCTAACGTAAAATTGCCAAAAAATTCAATTTTTTTGGCCAGCCCTGAAGTAAAAACACCAAAAAAACAAGTTCAACTTGTGTTAAGCTGATCCCATCACAAGAAGTAAAAATGATCCTTATGATGGGATCAGCCCAACAAAAGTTGAACTAAATTACCAATAAAATCTCATTCAAAACACTCATCATAATGATTTTAACTCAAAACACTCAACATAATGATTTTCAAAATGTGATAACCCTTTATATTAATGGAATTACAAGATCAGAATCAGAACCAAAACCCAAATGATGAAATTAATCTATAAATTAGATTACAGCTCAAGTTGATCTTTGAGGTGATCAACCCAATGAGAAAATGTTTTAGATATCATGGAACATGGTTTGGAAACTATGGGTGTGATTGTAATCACATTCCCCTTAGGTAAAAGCTGGACCCAATGGTTATTGTTAACAAAGCAAATGAACATAGGATCTGATTTTTCTTTTATACCCATTTTCATAGGATTAAAAGTACAAAATGAATCAAATGAAATTAAACAGATTGGTCTTCCATAAGTATCAGCTACTATTTGACCCATGTCAAGCTTTGAAAGCCATTTTGAAGAGGAAATCTTTTAATTGATGTCATTAACAGCAAGTCTTTTTTCTATCTTTTCAATGTCTTTACTGCGGCCAAGGATCTTAAAATAGCACACTTTATTTTTCCTCAATGTTTAAAGCCTTTCTTTCCAAACTTTAAACCATCCATTCTGATCATACCCAAGTGATGTAGCAATGACTCTAAATCCACAATTTCCATCACAAACTGGATCCCAAAACTCCCCCAAGAACTCATGTAAGTTCTCAGGTATTTTATTGAGGTAATTCACACGTCCACGCGCACTTTGAACGCGTGTATGGGCCCTCACGCGTCCATTGGGCCGTGTAGGGCCTTAAACAACTCCCACACACCTGGGAGTTGTGAATTTATCATCACCCTTCAAGTTTTTTTTTCATGGTTTTAATTTTAATTTTTATTTTATTTTTTTGGTCTGGCATGGTGGACAACTTAGCCTAAGTTTTCCGCCATACCAGATGGCTTGAGTTTTTTTTCTTGATTTTTTTTTAATCCATTGTTTTTTTTTATTTCATTGGTTTTTTTTTTTTTTGTGGATGACTTAAGAAAACTTGTGGATTTTTGATTTTCCTTCTCAAACACTTGCCCATCCTCACTAAAAAACATGTTTGTGAAACACCATCAAAAATTTAACTTTTGAATAATCAGCGCACTGGTGTGCAGTCCCATATAGTAGGAAAGGACAAAGAATTTCAGCTGGAAGAACCCAAATGTGTTCAAGGATTTTTTTTGATTTTTTTTTTTGTGATTTCATTGATTTTTTTTTTATTTCAATCTTGAGTGATTTTCATTTTTTTCATTTTTTTTTGATTATTTTTTTTGCCTTTTTTGATTTTTTTCCTTTTTTTTGAATATTTTTTCTTCTAATTTTTCTTTTTGCTCCCCATCAACATGGTGGACAAATTAGGCTAAGCTGTCCACCTCCCTTTGGGGATTCTTTGCATGCCTGCCTTATGGGCAGGGGGGCCATACAGGGGAAATTCTAGCCACATACAACTGTCAGTCTGATGGAAAACTTTGGCTAACTTGTTTATTTTTCAGGAAATAAGAGGATTCACAAAATTAGGGGAAAAAATTATAGAAAATTTTCAAAAAAAAGAAATGAAATGAAAAAAAGAAAAGAAACAAGAAAAGAAAACAAGAAAAGAAAACAAGAA
>CM062613.1:13546103-13613603 GCA_025617555.3 Puccinia polysora
CCTTCCAATATCAGCAACCAACTCAGTATATACTTGCAAACTTTGCGGTTAACTCCATACCGTTTGGCCATCCATTATGAGATCCAATCTCCTTCCTTGACCAATCAACAGCCTTGGACTTCCATTTTTGGTCATGCATTGTTTGTTAGTTCGCATCTACGTCTAACTAAGCCATCATTACTGTACAGTTTGCAATTGGACTAGTACCTACCCTGCATACACTATTACTTCTCATTTGCATTAGCTTCAACGTCACTTGCTCCTGTCCCAATTTTTCATAACAATTGTACACTCAGATTCTATTGTCTTGCACTTACGCTATGACCTCAGATAATGTACTACTACTTCATTCCCTATCCTGTTCCTGTCATTCATTGCCTCACCGCTTCAACTGTAGTTAGCTCATCACCAGGTTGTATCTAGTCACTTTGGATTACCTTATAAAGGCTATCCCCTTGCCTGATGATTGTCTCCTCAGTTAGTTAATTTCATACGTTCTTGCATTTTTGCTACAACCTAGTTATCACATTGAACTCAGGTTGAGTTTCCTTCTTTGGAACACATTCCATTCCTCTTTCCATTTGTTGAGTGGCATAACCAAGTTTGCACTTTGCAACTGAGTCTTGCTACTTGCACTTGCCCTTGCACTCAGCATTCCTTTGCGCTCACAATCATCTAAGAATTGCCCTATAGTACATGGGGTGGTCGTGTGACAGTAAATTAACTAACTCAATTCATCTATTGTAGCCTGCCAACCTATAGTAGACTTCTTTTTCTCAATGTCACATACTCGCTCAACCGGGAACGCTTCCCTTGCCCCTTACAATGATGAGATCCATAGGGTAGGGAGAACCAGCGCTCCTTGGGGCCAAAAACCCTTAGATCCTGTTCCTCCTTCAAAATTGCCATCCGTTGAACCCCTTGATGATCCTCGGAGTCCTTCACGGGATGTTCTGATGGACCCTCTCGCGGAATTTGCAGATTCCAATCATTCTTCCAATGAAACCTTGACTCGTGGTAGACCAGGGGTTTGCACTAATGCTCCCAAGCCCGATGCTCCAACCCTGCTTTTGACATTGATCCAGGCCCTCACTCATGGTGCCCAGCGATCTAGTCCGAGTACTCCTAGCTTTCGCACTCCGGGCATGAAAAAACCCAATCACTTTATGGGAGAACACCCTCATAAGCTTAGATCCTACCTACAGTATTGTAAAATCATCTTTTCAAACGACTCCAACAATTTCCCTTCCAATAGGCATAAAGTTATGTACGCTTTGTCCTTCTTAGGAGGTAGAGCCTTGCAGTGGCTCAAACCATACCTCAAACTTTTGTCCAACGACAGTCCCACGTGTATTCTCAACAACTGGGAAAGGTTTGAGCAACAACTGTTCACCCTGTTTGGCGACCCCAATGAAGTTCAAAACACCAAATACAAACTTAATAGTTTAGTTATGAAGGAAAATAGTAGAGCTTCCGTTTATATTTCTCATTTTCAAACCTTGCAGTCTCCCATCCAGTGGAACAACGCCACTCTTCTATTCCATTTCCACAAGGGTCTACCAGCACGCTTAATCAAACAGCTTGCAGTTGGGGGTCATAAGACAACCTTGCTTCAGCAGCTAATCGATTGAGTGATTGAGCTTGATAATGGCTATCACAACGAGAATTGCTCTTGGCAAAAGGACCATGGACTGTCCACCTCGGCTCTGAGGGTGGATGACTCCTCAAAGCAAAACACAAGGAACCCAAAACCATCCAAACCAACCCCAACTTTGAACTCCAACTCAAAAGGGAAAACCGTTGCCAAAACTCCAAAGTTCTTGGACAAAGAAACCGGGATGCTACGGAAGAAGGAACAGCTACAAAGGGAGAAGAATGGGCTGTGTATGTATTGTGGAGGAAAAAATGATGTTGACAGCTGTGCAAAGCGGTTAGCGCGTGAAGCAGCTAAGCAGTCAAAAAATTAGCTTGTAGTTTTTCTAATACTCGCAAGGAAAACTACACATTATCTAAATCACCGCAAGTAAATCTTGGCACTTGCAAGTCACTAGGTGCTCCGAGTTCAAGATTTATCCTATTCCATTCCGACAACACTCCTTATCAAGTATTACTTGATTCCAGCACTAATTTTTCCTTCATTAGTGAATCTTTTGCCACTTCCAAAAATCTTACGCGTTCCAAGATAGACAAATTTCCTATCTATTTAGTAAGTAGTGCAACTGAACTGTCTTTTTGGGTCTCCCAAAAGGCAAAATGGACCTTCTCATTCTCTAATTTCCCCAGCTTTGAATTGGATTTATTTGTCTTGGCTATACCCGGAATGGATGATACCATTCTAGGCCATGATTTCCTATTTTACTGGAATCTGGATGTGAATTGGCAAGAAGGAGTAATTAACCTTCAAACCTTGCACCCCCAGAACGCTAATCTTTCCGTCAATTGGGAATTACACAGCCTACCTGACACTGTCATTGAGTTGTATGACACTTTTCCGCCAGGAGATTTGCAATATCCTGACCTTCATTCCCAAATTCCGTCTTCAGATTTAGGAGTTATTGCTTACCTATCCAGCTTACCTCTTTCCTGTTCCTTCAAAGAGAAACAGACACCAACCAAAGCGTGTATTTTGAGCTCCCTAATCCTCTTGGACCATGCGAGCACCTCAAACCCGGTGCTCAAAGATGACAAGATTGAAGATTTAGAAATCATTCGAGAGTCTTTACCTTTGGTTTTTCATGACTTTGCTGACGTCTTCTCAGCTGCAAAAGCAGATAAACTGCCTCCATCCCGTCCTTACAATCACAAGATCAAACTTACTGGCCCACCTCCGGCACCAGGACCAGTTTAATCTCTCTCGACACAAGAATCAATTGCGCTTCAAGACTACATTGCGGAAAATGTAGCAAAAGGATTTCTTCAACAAAGCAATTCAAATACCGGTTCACCTTTCCTATTTGTTCCAAAAAAGGACGGCCAACTTTGCCTTTGTGTTGACTACAGGAAACTGAACCAGGTAACCCGGAAGAATGGCTATCCAGTACTGCCTATGTCACATCTCCTTACCCTCTTCCATGGAGCTGCTTATTTCTCAAAGTTAGACCTTTGAGGTGCCTATAACCTAATTTGCATTAGGGAAGGTCCTGAGTATTTGACCACAATGAGAACCCGGTTTGGCAGTTATGAGTATACTTTCATGCCTTTTGGCCTCTGTAATGCTCCTTCCACTTTTCAACATTTTGTCAACAACATTTTCTCCAATCTCGTAGGTAAATACCTTGTGGTATATCTTGATGATATACTAGTCTACTCAAGGAACCTTGAAGATCACATTGCACATGTGCAAGAGGTGCTGCAGCGACTTTGCAAGAATGAACTGTTTGCAAAAGCCTCTAAGTGTGAATTCCATTCCTCTTCTCTTTGGTTTCTAGGTGTTGTAATCTTGCAGCAAGGACTATCAATGGACCCAGCCAAAAGCAAACGCATATTGGACTGGCCCCAACCTTCTTCTGTTAAATCCCTTCAAGTTTTCCTTGGTTTCAGTAATTTTTATAGAAGGTTTATTGCATGCTATGCCAAAAAAACCATGAATCTTACTAACCTTCTTCAAAAAGACACTCCTTTTGTTTTTACTAAACAAGCTGCTTTGGAGTTCAAAGCTCTGAAGAAAGCGTTCACCACTGCTCCAATACTTGCTCACTTCAACGAGCTAGCTCGCACTATTGTCAAAACAGATGCAAGTGACTATGCAATCGCAGGAGTATTCTTGCAGTTCTCTTCCTCCACTTCTCTCTTTCATCCCGTAGCTTTTGAGTCTTGCAAGTTGCTTGCTGCAGAGCTTAACTATGAGATTCATGACAAGAAATTTCTTGCAATTGTTTATTGCTTGAAGAAATGGCATTCATACCTTTTGAGCCTTAGGGAATCCTTTGAGGTTTTAACTGATCATAATTATTTAAAGTATTTCATGAGCTCAAAAGTCCTCACACGTAGACAGGCACAATGGGCCAAATACCTCTCCGAGTTCCACTTTACAATCACATACCGTCCTGGGAAACAAGCGGTAGTTCCTGATGCTTTATCAAATTGGGACAAAGTTTACCCAGGGGGGGGGAGCACCTTTGCCGAAAACAACCCTGAAAACATTAGGACACTCTTCTCAACCTAATCTGCCCAACTCAGTTCAATCATTGCTCACTTACAAGATTTGGCTTCCAAACTCCAACAAGCTCAACGCGACAACCCCAAGTGCATGAAACTTTGCAAAAGTGCGAACTTATTAGATAGTAGTTACAGTATTGATGATAATGACTTTTTAGTCTATGATAATTGTATAGTAGTACCAGATAATTCTTGCATTAAGTTAGATATCTTTGAGTCACGGCACAATTCTCTGCTTGCTGGTCATCATGGGCAGGATAAAACCTACCAATTGATTGCACAAGACTTCTACTGGCCTGGTATGACCAAAGAAGTAAAAGACTATGTTAGCGCGTGCTATGATTGCAATCGTAACAAGTCCTCAAAACACCGGAAGTATGGGCTGCTTCAGCCACTTCCAATTCCGCCTTGTACTTGGCACTTGCGTTCTATGGATTTCATCTCTCAATTACCTTCTTCTAGTGGATATGATGCTATTCTAGTAATAGTAGATTGCTTCTTGAAGATGGCTTTATTTTTGCGCAGTAATGTGACGGCCTCTTCAGAAGACTTAGCTAACTTGTTCATAGAATATGTATTTTTGAAACATTGTCTCCCTGATAATATAGTTAGTGATTGTGGATCTCTGTTTGTCTCAAGCTTCTGGACCTCGCTATGCCAACATTTGACGATCACTCGCAATTTATCAACGGCTTACCACCCGGAAACAGATGGGAAAACCAAGCGAGTTAATCAGATTCTCAAACAATATCTTTGAATGTATGTCGCCTATCAACAAGACGACTGGTTGCAATGGCTCCCACTAGCCAAATTTGCCTACAACAACTCCACTCATTCCTCCACCAAACAGTCACCCTTCCAAACTCTTTATCGTAGAAACCCAACTTTCTCTTCCCTTCACGTAGAACCTTCTCAACCTGCTACCAATTACCTTGAACAAATTCAATCCCTTCAATCTCAACTTTGAACCAACCTCAAAGAAGCAAACCAGCGCTATAAGGAGCAAGCAGACCAATCTTGCACTTTGGCTCCAACCTTTGCAGTAGGAGATCAAGTATGGCTTGATGCTTGCAACATTTGCAGCACTTGCCCAACTCGCAAACTCTCCAAAAGAAAGCTTGGCCACTTTAAATTAGAATCAGTCATCTCCCCTAACGCCTTTACACTTACTTTACCTGAAAAATGGAAAGGTATCCACCCGGTCTTTCATGTGTCTCTCCTAGAGCCAGCTCGATTCCTATACCCGGGCAAGACTCATCCCCCTCCTGAACCGGTCACTGTCCTTGATCATCAAGAGTGGGAAGTAAGCTGTATTCTGGATTCCAGGTTACGCAAAGGAAAACTTCAATACCTTGTCAAATGGTCTGGCTTCCAGTCCAACAAAGATCGCACCTTGTGGGAACCAGCCCATCACCTTTGCAATTCACCCAATCTGATTCGAGATTTCCATGCGAGCTAACCTTGCAAACCTCAACAATCATGATTCCATCTCATCCAATCCCATTACATTCCACATTCCATCCCATCCAATCCAATCCCATTTCATTCCACATTCTATCTCATCCAATCTCATTTCATTCCACATTCCATCTCATCCAATCCCATTCCATTCCACATTTCATCTCATCTAACCCCATTTTATTTCACACCAACATCCCATCAGTCAAATCCTCCATCTCACCGTGTTATTCCTTTTTCTCATTTCCCTTTCATTTCTACTAAATAAAACTTCATTCCTTATTATTATTTTTTTTAAAAAAAAATAATAACAATAATAATATTTTTATTTTATTTTTTTAAAAAAAAAAAAAGAGAAAATATATATTTATAATAAATAATTACAAAGTTTCCTTTACTTCCTTCTCCGCATCCTCCCAATTTGCAGTCAATTCCGCAACCATGGATCAAAAAGTATCCAGGTCTTCATCATTGATTAGTGCGGACATTCTTTGGAGAACTAGCACTTCCGTTATGATATGCCTCTTGAAGATTTCCTTGCACCTTGCAATCCGAGCTTGCTTTGGCCAAGCATTCCATCCACCTTCCTCCAAGAGCTCTTTGTATGCTCTCTTCCTTTGGCCTCCCAACGTGCCTTCTCCAATATTGCCCATCAGCCGCCTTTCATCCGTTTCGACCAGCCCTACGACTTGCACCGGATCCGCTTTGCCTTGGCCCTCCATTCCTTCTGTTCCATCCACTCCATCCCTTCCATCTCCTTCATTCCCTTCTCCTAATTCTTCCGCTCCTTCTCTCCCTCCATTTCCCAATTCTCCTTCCGCTTTGTTTCCTTCCTCCTCCCTTGCTTCCTTGGTTATGACTCCAACCGGTTCCGCACTGGGCACTTTGCCTTGCACCTTGGCATTCATCTGGGCCCCCGGGAGTTCAGTTGGCGGTCCCCAGTAAGGTGGTGGTGGTGGTGGTGTGTTTGTAGTATATCTTTGGAAACGGGGCAACACTAGCGAAACAAGCAAAATTTAGTTACTATTTTATGATCATTAGTCAGTCCAGATTAGTACTCACCAGGAACTCAATTCCCCAAGTATTTGATCTCCGGCAATGGTGGTATCTCATAGTTAACCCTTGGCGCGGACCTACAACTCCGCATCTCCCTTGATGATTCCGCGGGACCCTCAACAGTTGACTCAACATTTATAGGGAAATTACATGCCACTTTAAAAAGGCAACATTTCTTGCACTTGCCTCAAAGGCCTTGGACGGCAGTACTAGGGACACATCGCTTGTTTTGGAAAATACAGTTTTTGCAACGGCGGGACGACAATGAGGACATTCTATATAAATTATAAATTTATTGAGTAATGGATTAAATAATGTAAAGGGTATACAGTAATTATTAATGACTTTAAATCAATGGGAAAATTTATCTGAACGCTTGCAGGAGCTTGCGTCTTTATGCCCGGGCAACTATCATGCTTCGCACTTAGGGATTATTGTCTTCATCACTTTGACAAGTCCTCTCCTTAGTACCATCTACCTCAGTCTAAAAGCGTAACACAAATAAAGCACAACATCAATGGTGTGATCCGCTATTTCCTCTGGCTCGTGTTGACCTTCCAATCTCAGCGACCAACTCAGTATATACTTGCAAACTTTGCGGTTAACTCCATACCAGTTGGCCATCCATTATGAGATCCAATCTCCTTCCCTGGCCAATCAACAGCCTCAGACTTCCATCTTTGGTCATTCATTGTTTGTTAGTTTGCATCTAAGTCTAACTAAGCCATCATTACTGTACAGTTTGCAATTGGACTAGTACCTACCCTGCATACACTATTACTTCTCATTTGCATTACCTTCAACGTCGCTTGCTCCTGTCCCAATTAGTCATAACAATTGTACGCTCAGATTCTATTGTCTCGCACTTATGCTATGACCTTGGATAATTTACTACTACTTCATTTCCTATCCTGTTCCTGTCATTCATTGCCTCACCGCTTCAACTGTAGTTAGCTCATCACCAGGTTGTATCTAGTCACTTTGGATTACCTTATAAAGGCTATCCCCTTGCCTGATGATTGTCTCCTCAGTTAGTTAATTTCATACTTTCTTGCATTTTTGCTACAACCTAGTTATCACATTGAACTCAGGTTGAGTTTCCTTCTTTGGAACACATTCCATTCCTCTTTCCATTTGTTGAGTGGCATAACCAAGTTTGCACTTTGCAACTGAGTCTTGCTACTTGCACTTGCCCTTGCACTCAGCATTCCTTTGCGCTCACAATCATCTAAGAATTGCCCTATAGTACATGGGGTGGTCGTGTGACAGTAAATTAACTAACTCAACTCATCTATTGTAGCCTGCCAACCTATAGTAGACTTCTTTTTCTCAATGTCACATACTCGCTCAACCGGGAACGCTTCCCTTGCCCGTTACAATGATGAGATCCATAGGGTAGGGAGAACCAGCGCTCCTTGGGCCCAAAAACCCTTAGATCCTGTTCCTCCTTCAAAATTGCCATCCGTTGAACCCCTTGATGATCCTCGGACTCCTTCACGGGATGTTCTGATGGACCCTCTTGCGGAATTTGCAGATTCCAATCATTCTTCCAATGAAACCTTGACTCGTGGTAGACCAGGGGTTCGCACTAATGCTCCCAAGCCCGATGCTCCAACCCTGCTTTTGACATTGATCCAGGCCCTCACTCATGGTGCCCAGCAATCTAATCCGAGTACTCCTAGCTTTTGCACTCCGGGCATGAAACAACCCAATCACTTTACGGGAGAACACCCTCATAAGCTTAGATCCTACCTACAGTCTTGTAAAATCATCTTTTCAAACAACTCCAACAATTTCCCTTCCAATAGGCATTAAGTTATGTACGCTTTGTCCTTCTTAGGAGGTAGAGCCTCGCAGTGGTTCGAACCGTACCTTGAACTTTTGTCCAACAAAAGTCCCACGTGTATTCTCAACAACTGGGACAGGTTTGAGCAACAACTGTTCACCCTGTTTGGCGACCCCAATGAAGTTCAAAACACCAAATACAAACTTAATAGTTTAGTTATGAAGGAAAATAGTAGAGCTTCCGTTTATATTTCTCATTTTCGAACCTTGAAGTCTCCCATCCAGTGGAACAACGCCACTCTTCTATTCCATTTCCACGAGGGTCTACCGGCATGCTTAATCAAACAGCTTGCAGTTGGGGGTCATAAGACAACCTTGCTTCAGCAGCTAATTGATTGAGTGATTGAGCTTGATAATGCCTATCACAACAAGAATTGCTCTTGGAAAAACAACCATGGACCGTCCACCTCGGCTCTGAGGGTGGACGACTCCTCAAAGCAAAACACAAGGAACCCAAAACCATCCAAACCAACCCCAACTTTGAACTCCAACTCAAAAGGAAAAACCGTTGCCAAAACTCCAAAGTTCTTGGACAAAGAAACCGGGATGCTACGGAACAAGGAACAGCTACAAAGGGAGAAGAATGGGCTGTGTATGTATTGTGGAGGAAAAAATGATGTTGACAGCTGTGCAAAGCGGTTAGCGCGTGAAGCAGCTAAGCAGTCAAAAAATTAGCTTGTAGTTTTTCTAATACTCGCAAGGAAAACTACACATTATCTAAATCACCGCAAGTAAATCTTGGCACTTGCAAGTCACTAGGTGCTCCGAGTTTGAGATTTATCCTATTCCATTCCGACAACACTCCTTATCAAGTATTACTTGATTCCAGCACTAATTTTTCCTTCATTAGTGAATCTTTTGCCACTTCCAAAAATCTTACGCGTTCCAAGATAGACAAATTTCCTATCTATTTAGTAAGTAGTGCAACTGAACTGTCTTTTTGGGTCTCCCAAAAGGCAAAATGGACCTTCTCATTCTCTAATTTCCCCAGCTTTGAATGGGATTTATTTGTCTTGGCTATACCCGGAATGGATGATACCATTCTAGGCCATGATTTCCTATTTTACTGGAATCTGGATGTTAATTGGCAAGAAGGAGTAATTAACCTTCAAACCTTGCACCCCCAGAACGCTAATCTTTCCGTCAATTGGGAATTACACAGCCTACCTGAACCTGTCATTGAGTTGTATGACACTTTTCCGCCAGGAGATTTGCAATATCCTGACCTTCATTCCCAAATTCCCTCTTCAGATTTAGGAGTTATTGCTTACCTATCCAGCTTACCTCTTTCCTGTTCCTTCAAAGAGAAACAGAAACCAACCAAACGGTGTATTTTGAGCTCCCTAATCCTCTCAGACCATGCGAGCACCTCAAACCCGGTGCTCGAAGATGACGAGATTGAAGATTTAGAAATCATTTGAGAGTCTTTAACTTTGGTTTATCATGACTTTGCTGACGTCTTCTCAGCTGCAAAAGCAGATAAACTGCCTCCATCCCGTCCTTACAATCACAAGATCAAACTTACTGGCCCACCTCCGGCACCAGGACCAGTTTACTCTCTCTTGACGCAAGAATCAATTGCGCTTCAAGACTAAATTGCGGAAAATGTAGCAAAAGGATTTCTTTGACCAAGCAATTCAAATACCAGTTCACCTGTCCTATTTGTTCCAAAAAAGGACGGCGGACTTTGCCTTTGTGTTGACTACAGAAAACTGAACCAGGTAACCCGGAAGAATGGCTATTCAGTACCGCCTATGTCACATCTCCTTACCCTCTTCCATGGAGCTGCTTATTTCTCAAAGTTAGACCTTTGAGGTGCCTATAACCTAATTTGCATTAGGGAAGGTCATGAGTATTTGACCGCAATGAGAACCTGGTTTGGCAGTTATGAGTATACTGTCATGCCTTTTGGCCTCTGTAACGCTCCTTCCAATTTTCAACATTTTTTCAACAACATTTTCTACGATCTCATAGGTAAATACCTTGTGGTATATCTTGATGATATACTAGTCTACTCAAGGAACCTCAAAGATCACATTGCACATGTGCGAGAGGTGCTGCAGCAACTTTGCAAGAATGACCTGTTTGCGAAAGCCTCTAAGTGCAAATTCCATTCCTCTTCTCTCTGGTTTCTGGGTGTTGTAATCTTGCAGCAAGGACTATTGATGGACCCAGCCAAAATCAAACGCATATTGTACTGGCCCCAACCTTCTTCCGTTAAATCCCTTCAATTTTTCCTTGGTTTCAGTAATTTTTATAGAAGTTTTATTGCACGCTATGCCAAAAAAAACGTGAATCTTACTAACCTTCTTCAAAAAGACACTCCTTTTGTTTTTACTAGACAAGCTGCTTCGGAGTTCAAAGCTCTGAAGAAAGTGTTCACCACTGCTCTGATACTCGCTCACTTCAACAAGCTAGCTTGCACTATTGTCAAAACAGACGCAAGCGACTATGCAATTGCAGGAGTAATCTCGCAGTTCTCTTCCTCCACTTCTCTCTTTCATCCCATAGCTTTTGAGTCTCGCAAGTTGCTTGCTGCGGAGCTTAACTATGAGATTCATGACAAGAAACTTCTTGCAATTGTTTATTGCTTGAAGAAATGGCGTTCATACCTTTTGAGCCTTAGGGAATCCTTTGAGGTTTTAACTGATCATAATTCTTTAAAGTATTTCATGAGCTCAAAAGTCCTCACATGTAGACAGGCACAATGGGCCAAATACCTCTCCGAGTTCCACTTTACAATCACATACCATCCTGGGAAACAAGCGGTAGTTCCTGATGCTTTATCACATTGGGACAAAGTTTACCCAAGGGGGGGGGGAGCACCTTTGCCAAAAACAACCCTGAAAACATTAGGACACTCTTCTCAACCTAATCTGCCCAAATCAGTTCAATCATTGCTCACTTACAAGATTTGGCTTCCAAACTCCAACAAGCTCAACGCAACAAACCCAAGTGCATCAAACTTTGCAAAAGTGCGAACTTATTAGATAGTAGTTACAGTATTGATGACAATGACTTTTTAGTCTATGATAATTGTATAGTAGTACCAGATAATTCTTGCATTAAGTTAGATATCTTTGAGTCACGGCACAATTCTCCTCTTGCTGGTCATTATGGGCAGGATAAAACCTACCAATTGATTGCACGAGACTTCTACTGGCCTGGTATGACCAAAGAAGTAAAAGACTATGTTAGCGCGTGCTATGATTGCAATTGTAACAAGTCCTCAAAACACCGGAAGTATGGGCTGCTTCAGCCACTTCCAATTCTGCCTTGTCCTTGGCACTTGCTTTCTATGGATTTCATCTCTCAATTACCTTCTTCTAGTGGATATGATGCTATTCTAGTAATAGTAGATTGCTTCTTGAAGATGGCTTTATTTTTGCGCAGTAATGTGACGGCCTCTTCAGAAGACTTAGCTAACTTGTTCATAGAATATGTATTTTTGAAACATTGTCTCCCTGATAATATAGTTAGTGATTGTGGAGCTCTGTTTGTCTCAAGCTTCTGGACCTCGCTATGCCAACATTTGAAGATCACTTGCAATTTATCAACGGCTTACCACCCGGAAACGGATGGGCAAACGGAGCAAGTTAATCAGATTCTCAAACAATATCTTTGAATGTATGTCGCCTATCAACAAGACGACTGGTTGCAATGGCTCCCACTAGCCAAATTTTCCTACAACAACTCCACTCATTCCTCCACCAAACAGTCACCCTTCCAAACTCTTTATGGTAGAAACCCAACTTTCTCTTCCCTTCACGTAGCACCTTCTCAACCTGCTACCGATTACCTTGAACAAATTGAATCCCTTCAATTGCAACTTTGAACCAACCTCAAAGAAGCAAACCAGCTCTATAAGGAGCAAGCAGACCAATCTCGCACTTTGGCTCCAACCTTTGCAGTAGGAGACCAAGTATGGCTGGATGCTTGCAACATTTGCAGCACTTGCCCAACTTGCAAACTCTCCAAAAGAAAGCTTGGCGCCTTTAAAGTAGAATCAGTCATCTCCCCTAACGCCTTTAAACTTACTTTACCTGCAAAATGGAAAGGTATCCACCCGGTCTTTCATGTGTCTCTCCTAGAGCCAGCTCGAGTCCTATACCCGGGCAAGACTCATCCCCCTCCTGAACCGGTCACTGTCCTTGATCATCAAGAGTGGGAAGTAAGCCGTATTCTGGATTCCAGGTTACACAAAGGAAAACTTCAATACCTTGTTGAATGGTCTGGCTTCCAGTCCAACGAAGATCGCACCTCGTGGGAACCAGCCCATCACCTTTGCAATTCACCCAATCTGATTTGAGATTTCCATGCGAGCTAACCTTGCAAACCTCAACAATCATGATTCCATCTCATCCAATCCCATTACATTCCACATTCCATCCCATCCAATCCAATCCCATTTCATTCCACATTCTATCTCATCCAATCTCATTTCATTCCACATTCCATCTCATCCAATCCCATTCAATTCCACATTTCATCTCATCTAACCCCATTTTATTTCACACCAACATCCCATCAGTCAAATCCTCCATCTCACCGTGTTATTCCTTTTTCTCATTTCCCTTTCATTTCTACTAAATAAAACTTCATTCCTTATTATTATTTTTAAAAAAAATAAAATAATAATAATAATATTTTTATCTTTTAAAAAAAAAAAAAGAAAAAGAGAAAATATATATTTATAATAAATAATTACAAAGTTTCCTTTACTTCCTTCTCCGCATCCTCCCAATTTGCAGTCAATTCCGCAACCATGGATAAAAAAGTATCCAGGTCTTCATCATTGATTAGTGCGGACATTCTTTGGAGAACTAGCACTTCCATTACAATATGCCTCTCAAAGATTTCCTTGCACCTCGCAATCTGAGCTTGCTTTGGCCAAGCATTCCATCCACCTTCCTCCAAGAGCTCTTTGTACGCTCTCTTCCTTTGTCCTCCCAACGTGCCTTCTCCAATATTGCCCGTCAGCCTCCTTGCATCCGTTTTGACCGTCCCTATGACTTGCACCGGATCCGCTTTGCCTCGGCCCTCCATTCCTTCCGTTCCATCCACTCCATCCCTTCCATCTCCTTCATTCCCTTCTCCTAATTCCTCTGCTCCTCCTCTCCCTCCATTTCCCAATTCTCCTTCCACTTTGTTTCCTTCCTCCTCCCTTGCTTCCTTGGTTATGACTCCAACCGGTTCCACACTGGGCACTTTGCCTTGCACCTTGGCATTCATCTGGGCCCCCGGGAGTTCAGTTGGTGGTCCCCAGTAAGGTGGTGTTGGTGGTGGTGTGTTTGTAGTATATCTTTGGAAACGGGGCAACACTAGTAAAACAAGCAAAATTTAGTTACTATTTTATGATCATTAGTCAGTCCAGATTAGTACTCACCAGGAACTCAATTCCCCAAGTATTTGATCTCCGGCAACAGTGGTATCTCGTAGTTAACCCTTGGTGCGGACCTACGACCCCGCATCTCCCTCAATGATTCCGCGGGACCCTCAACAGTTGACTCAACATTTATAGGGAAATTACATGCCACTTTGCAAAGGCAACATTGCTTGCACTTGCCTTGAAGGCCTTGGACGGCAGTACTAGGGACACATTGCTCGTTTTGGCGAATACAGTTTTCGCAACGGCGGGACAACAATGACAACATTCTATATAAATTATAAATTTATTGAGTAATGAATTAAATAATGTAAAGGGTATACAGTAATTATTAATGACTTGAAATCAATGGGAAAATTTATCTGAACGCTTGCAGGAGCTTGCATCTTTATACCCCGGCAACTATCACGCTTTGCACTTAGGGATTATTGTCTTCATCACTTTGACATTTCCTCTCCTCAGTACCATCTACCTCAGTCTAAAAGTGTGACACAAATAAAGCACAACATCAATGGTGCAATCCGCTATTTCCTCTGGCTTGCATTGACCTTCCAATCTCATCAACCAACTCAGTATATACTTGCAAACTTTGCGGTTAACTCCATACCGGCCGGCCATCCATTATGAGATCCAATCTCCTTCCCTGGCCAATCAACAGCCTCAGACTTCCATCTCCGGTCACGCACTGTTTGATAGTTTGCATCTACGTCTAATTAAGCCATCATTACTGTACAGTTTGCAATTGGACTAGTCCCTACCCTGCATAAACTATTACTTCTCACTTGTATTACCTTCAAAGTCATTCGGTCCTGTCTCAATTCATCATACATTTGTACACTCAGATTCTATTGTCTTGCACTTACGCCATGGCCTTGGATATGATTGTACTATTGCTCTATTTCCTATCCCGTTCCTGTCACTCATTTGCCTCACCGCCTTCAACTGTAGTTGGCTCCCCATCAGGTTGTATCTAGTCACTTTGGATTACCTTATAAGGGCTATCCCCTTGCCTGATGATTGTCTCCTCAGTTAGTTAATTTCATACGTTCTTGCATTTTTGCTACAACCTAGTTATCACATTGAACTCAGGTTGAGTTTCCTTCTTTGGAACACATTCCATTCCTCTCGCCGTTTGTTGAGTGGCATAACCAAGTTTGCACTTTGCAACTGAGTCTCACTACTTGCACTTTCCCTTGCACTCAGCATTCCTTTGCGCTCACAATCATCTAAGAATTGCCCTATAGTACGTGGGGTGGTTGTGTGACAGGAATAAATACTCTTAGAAAATCCAGGAATCAATTTGATGTTTGACTCCAAAACCCCAAAAAAGTCAAGAAAGGTGTCACTTACCATCCCAGGTGCTACACCTGCCAGCAGGTGCAGCCATTTTTTTTTCATGGTGATTGCATCAACAGGCCCTTAAATTTCAAACTTAATTTTGGAGCCCTTTTGAGACTGTCCTTGATAGGAAACCAGTCTTTGAGGGTTTTTTTTTTTTGAAAATCATGCTTATGTACATGTCCCATCTGAGAAGGGAAAAAAACTAGAGCCACAAGCTCCAGAGGCCCGTGGAGTTGGGTAACTTTCCTCAAGAAAAGATTGAATTTTTTATATTTTACCTCCATGTTTTATTTTATAAATTTGGCTCTGGCAGAGTTCCACTCCTCCCAGCTTATGCCAGGGTTGGGAAAACCCAGCATGAACAAGCTTGCATTTGGAGAATTCTCCAGCAAGAAAACATTTTCTGAAGAAGAGCACTCTTTTGAACAAACATTACCTTCAAAAGTCATGCCTAGGCCCTATTAGGAGGCATTAAGGGGGTAAGATGGCCCCAAATGGATTCCTTTTTTGGACAAAGAATTTTATGAATTGTACCAAAAAAAATTCTTGATGTTGAAGCCACTTCCTCCTTGAAAAAATATGATGCCCACGCAATGGGTAATTGCAGAGAATGATTGGGCAGAAATCCTTTGTGTGAAGCATAAGGCCTTCTGTGTTGCAATGGGAAATAAGAGGGTTGAAGGTTTGGATTAACATGAAACATTTTTTTCTACTGCTACTTTCACATTCCTGAAGATCATTCTGATTTTGGAGGCCAGATTCAATTGGCTGGTATATTCCTTTGATTTTTTGAAGGTTAACTCAACTTGGAAATTGGGGAGGCATTCTGGGAGGGTTCCCAGCCAGTAATGTTTATTCAACAAATTCATGGTCTGTATCTACTCAATGCTATTTATGGTGACAAAAAGGCAGCTCATTTCTGGAAGAATCATCTCAATGGCTTACAACAGTCTGTCACACAACCACCCCACGTACAATAGGGCAATCTTAGATGATTGTGAGCGCAAATGAGGAGACTGAGTGCGAGTGACAAAGTTTAAGATAGCAAGGCTAACTGAAAATTTCCAACTTTGGTTCAAGAACTCAAAAAACATAAAGATGGATGGATTTTTCCAATGGGACAGAACTAAAGCCAAGCCCAATGTGATGAATGGATTTAGAAAAATGCAAGAACATATGAAATTAAATAACTGAGGAGACAATATTCAGGCATGCAGTGTAGCCAATATAAGGTAATCCAATGGTGACTAGATACAACCTGATGGAAGGCTAACTAAAGCTAGAAAGAAATTTGGCAATGAATGACAGGAACAGAATGGGAAAATGAAATAACAGTAAAGTCCTTTCCAAGGGTGTAGCCTAAGTGCAAGACAATAGAATATGAGCGTACAGAGACAGAATGGATGAGACAGGGAAGGATTGGCATGTCAGGAAAATGCAAATATGCAGATATATCCTATGCAGGGAAAGTTTCTAGTCCATTTGAAAACCATACAGTTGATGTGACTATCTAGGATTGAGTGCAAACTAGTGTGATTGTGTGACCAAGTATGGAAGTCCAAGGGCTGATGATACCCAGGGTAGAAGAGAAAAGCTTGAATGGATGGTTGACTTTGATTAGAGTTAACTGCAAAGATTTACAAGTATATACTTAGTCACCAAGATTGGAAGGTTGTTATGCAAGCCAGAGGTAGTAAGCCAAAGGCACCATTGATGTTGTGCTTTATTTGTGTCACACTTATGGACTGAGGTAGATGGTACTGAGGAAAAGGATATTTCAAAATGATGAAGAAAATGACCCTTAACCTTGGAGGGTGCCACAGTCCCTGTGCTATAAACCCAGTTTTTATGTACAATGGAATTCTGTATACTCTGACAGACCCCACTTCCCAAGGTGTGGTCTGGAAACATGTCAATGATGGTGTTGTGATTGGCTCCTCAGATCAAATTCTTTTCAAGATTGAGGAGGACCTTACTGGATACCTTGAAATCAAATTGGATAGGATTCTTACCTCTGTGTTTGGCATCAGTGTATGCCATGATGAGAAAGTTTCCTCCCTCCATTGGGAGAAGCTCCTGCAGAAGATAGCTGATAATTTCTGGGATGGAGTATCTGTTGAAACTATGCCTATTCTGGTATATTTTGAGGCTGTTGCAGATCAAGAGGGTGAACCCAGGTAAATTTGGGCATTCTTTTGTATTGTGATGAGCCTCATTTATATGGTTTTTGTGGTGGTATTTTACAGACACAACTTAGAATTGAACTGCGGCATACAATGACTGAGGAGTGGACTTTTCTTCAACAATAAAAAATCATGTGGAATAACATTAAAAAAGCTCTTCACATCAATTGCTATATGTGGGGAGCTGATTGGTTTGAATACAAAAGAAAACTTGAGTTACCAAATGCAAAATCTTGGTAATTGGGAATGTTGGATGGACATGGATAACCAAATGCAAATTAAAAAAGTAATAGACCAAGAGAAGGTTTATGAGTAAGAAATGGGTCCAGAACCAAGTTAGGTTCAACATTGATGGGATGGCAAGAGCAACAGATTTGCTTGATTGGGGGTGACAAAAGGGGAATATGTAAAGGCCTTGAGATGTTACACCAAAGTGATGTCCAAAAGGTACTGGAGACATAAGTTGATCAGGTTAAGACCTGGAATGGGAATTTAATTAGACAGTCTTGTTGCAAGTTGTCAAGGATTAGGCATGTTGCCAGGTGCATGTCCTGAAAATGAAGATGGAAAGCAGAGAGTAAGAGGGGGTAGGGAAATAGGGTCTCTTCTTAATTTCTGTGTATTTACTACTTAAAGCATGTGTGCCTGAGAGCAAAAAAAAACTTTTCAATTACAGAGTATGCAAACAAGGGTTTAAGATGGGGGAATCAACAGATTATAAGTTAACCTAAAAGCTTTGCAGAGAAGTGTTCATACATGCCTTGTAGCATTATTTATATTAGAGAAAACTGCAGTACTAGATACCTTTCTTTTACTGTTGTTACTATGCCTTCTGGATTGAAAGAGCTGAAGGAATACTACTGCTTATTTTACTCAGAAAATACAGATCAGACATAATTTTTTCTTAATCACGGTTCTCCACACCACACTGTATGCATGCAGCCTGATATTGCCTATGCAGTGAAATTCCTGGCAAGATATTCCTCCTTACCTGGAGTTTCTCATTGGGAGACCTTATATCATCTGGAGAATTTCATGGTTTCCACCCTGGATATACAGATCTCCATCTTCCCCAGCACAATGGATGAGGTTCTTTGTTGCTACATGGCAGCATCATGGGGTGGCAAATACTCAAAATCAACCTATGATTTGTTAGTCACTCTCTTTGGATGCCCTGTTTTCTGGGATAGAAGAAGGTTAGCCTCAAAAAAATGAGGATCTGAATTTGGTCAAGGTAAACAAAAGATGAGCAGGAAAGTATACTGAAGAGATGAAAACAATGGTACTTTTTCAACTTGAGTAACAATTGACCACCACGCTCCTAAAAATTCCAGAAATTTCTCAAAGAAAAATTTGATCTAGGTGTTTCAAACCAGGCTATTGGTAATCTGATCCATGATAATTATGGATATATAATGGAAGCAGTTTCCTAATTCCCAGATTCCAGGAATAAACCACAGCTCATTGATCAAAGGGCAAATTTTATCCAAAGTTGTGGTTTAGATTTGGAGAAGATGGTCAGATTTTTGATGAGGCAGGTTTTGATCTCCATTCAGGCCAGAGCTCTGGATATGCTGCCCCTGGTCAATCAATCACCTACTTCTTTTTTTTAAATCAATCATTTTTTTCTTTTATTGATGGTTTTTTCTTTTTATTTTCTTTTTATTTTTTATTTTTGATTGATCCTAGGTCAACCTGCAGTCTTGAGCCTTGTGCCCAAGGCAAAGCAGGTGACCCTCATAGGGGCCTTGTTGATTGATGGGTTTGTAAACCATGAGATCCTCAATCCCAATGGGGATAAGATCAAAGGAATAGGAGCAGATGAATTCTGCATGTTCCTTGGGAGCCTCACTGCCCAAATTCCACCTAATTCCATCATCAATATGGATAGCACTTCAATCCATCAAGGCCAGAGATTTGAATGATTTCAGGAAACAATCTCCAATTTCAAAATCAATCCATATCAAGTTCCTCTCACCTTACTCCCCATTTTTTGAATTCAATCAAATATGGCTTCCACTCAATCAAGAGTTACATCCAATCAAAAGGGCCCCCAAATCGTGCCATGCTTGTGAATAAAATCATGCAGGGCATTCAGGAGGCAATAAATGCAGAAAAATCCCACAAAATCTTTATGTACACTGCCAGAAACTTGACCATCCATGTGCTGACTTTCAAGAAATTCTGGGGACAGTTTTGTCTAACCCCAATTGATTGATTTTGTTTTTATTTGTTTATTTATTGATTTATCTTATCTTATCTATTTATTTATTTACATAGGTGTTCTTGTTTTTTTGCTTCCTCTGTTTCATTCAAAAAAAAAAAATCTTTTTTTAGTTATAATTAAAAAAAAAATGTATTTACAAGTTGATCGAAGGAAATAAATAAAATGCGCTGTGTGCCAAGTGGGCTTTGGGGGGGGGGGGCAGCCATGGGGACTTCAGGGGGTGCCCAGCGCGCTTTAGCAAAAGATTGGCTAATTTGGGTGGGTGCCCAAACAAGCTTGAAATACCATCACTCACGTTTGCAAGAACCTACAGCCAGGACCACTGCACCATTTTGATTTTTTTATTTTATTTTTCTCACCCATCTCAACACCAAGGTGGGGCTGGGCTGAGGGGGGAGGGACGATATCGGCGCTGGGATGGTGATGGCAGGAGGTGGTATTGAAAGGATATATGGCGAGCCGGTGGGGTAGAGGATGTGGAGGAGTTACTCATGAAGGATGGAACTAGCAAGCTCACTATTTGCAAGATTGTGAAGATTGCTTAGTCAACTTTGCTTATGTATCACGAGCGGGTTTACCTAGACGATTGGGAGATGCTCTTTACGCTCGAAGTCGCGACACTTGAAGAAGATCGACCTCCTCATCGTGTGGCTCCGGACGTCTAGAGAACCAAATCATTCGAGGATCCTGACCATCATATCATCCAGTCTTGCCCCCCCCCCCACACACACACACACGCAGCCCATACCGGGTGGGCGAGGACGATCGATGATGAGCAGCGGGCCAGTCGCCATGGAGTCTGGTTTGAGTAAGGCCGGGGGGAGGCAAGAGTCAACATACTCCTAACGAGAGTTGGAGAGAGTGATGGGCCATTCAGGGGCGAAAGATGTGCGGATGGATGATAAATATTCACGAATCGGTCGATCCGATCCGACGAGTCGAGACTAGTAGGACCGACGACTGGTCAGTGGAGTGAGGAGACAGAACTGGTGAAGTCAGTGGGTATTATATGTAAATATGTATTTAGTCTGACTGAAATGTATGCACATACACATTGACATGGATGAGTGAATAGGACTCCTAAGTATATAAGTAGGGTGCATTCGAGAAGTGATGACAGGGTTCAGTGTCATGACCAGAGTGGGTGGGCACTGGGAGGGGCGAGCCACGAGGAGATTTTGTAGATAAAGAGCCATGCCGACGACGAGGGCCGAGTGACTAGTAATTAGCTGCTACCCAAGAACTCGTTACTAAAATACACTCACTACCTTACCACTGGCTACTTGTACTTAGTAGCACTTCTACTGCTGACTGCTTACCGAACCAGTGCTTACTGCCTTTTTGAGGACTGACTGGACTACTAGTGTACTTACTGTATGTACATGCATACATACCATATAGATTACTACTGGCCGCAAGACCGCACTGCAGTCTACGTACGAGCGACCGACTGACTGATGACCATCGCCCTCCACCGAGTGTTCGGTTCACAGCAAAGTTCTCTCATCCTCATCCTCATTTCCATCCTCATTTCGATTTCGATTTCGATTTACATCCACACCATCGATACCCCCCGTCCAATCCAATGTCTTCTCGATTTCCAACGACAGCTCACAGTCAAACCGATTCTCAATCACTCGGTCTATCAGCATACAACCATCATCATCATCATCATCACCAACAACAACAACAACAACAACCACGAACCGATTTCAAACCATCAACTCAAAGCCCAAGATCGATCACCCCAAAGTTGAACTCGAAACCAATCCCACCATCTTCCTCTCAAGCTCAGAAACAAATCACCAACTCGGATCCCGATCATCTCAAACGTGCCGCCCGATCTCACTACGAACTCTTCAACTCCTGGTTACACGATCCTCAAGATCAATCTCCAAAACGTCAGCCTCATCTCTCTCTCTCTCTCTCTCTCTCTCTCTCTCTCAACCTCACACTCAGCCTCGCACACTCACTCATCCTCATCCTCATCCAGCTCTACCCAATCGAACAAATCCTCGTGATAAACTGACCAGGCTGACCAGGCAACAGTTTCAAGAACTCAGCACCGACGTCTACGATGAACTCTGTAGGAGGATCGAACGCGGCGATCGCGAGGAAGCTCGACTATCTCCCTCCAACCCTAGTTCGTCATCTCCCCTCTCACCCCTCATCCTCATCCTCCCTAACCCTTAAGCCCCCCCCCCCCCCCTTCCTCTCATCATATCAGCACCCTATCTAGCCTCCCGTGATGACTTTCATCCAAAACGTAACCAAGCTCGTCAGAAACTCGCCACCCTACCTCGGACGAGGTTCAGAGACCTGGCCAGTGATGTATTCTACGAACTCGAACGTAGATATCCCGAATTCTCTGAACCGGATGTAAATCCCTCCCACTCACACTAAAACTCGGGTCCAGGAAACCCTCGAGAGATCTGATCACTGACTCAATCCCTCTACTCCATCGAAACCCCCCCCCCCCCACCCCCACCCCTCCTATGCTCTCATCGATCCCTACAGCTTTCATACCAATCAACTTCCAACAATACCCCCTCCGCCAATGCTAAACTAAGTCAGTTTGCTACCGAACCTACCCGGCAGCCCCCATCTCGATCACTAGCTCCCGGTAGGCCACTCAATTCACCTCCACCCCTCAGCGCTTCAACCGGTCTCATCAAGACAGACTTGGTAGTACCCGATAAATCAACCCTAGTGATCGAGAGTAATGAGGATACCTCCGATCATCATCATCATCAGACTCCCATCGAGCCTTCCCCACTCGATCCTCCATCTCGAAACGCTTCAACCGAACGAGCCAACCCATTTCTCTCCAAGTCAACCAACAGCCGACCTCGCTCCGGTAGTCTATCGTCCCTCAAATACATCAACAGTTCCGGTAGTCCCAATCACTATCGTCACGGATCCGAGACTCATCTTGCCGCCAGTCGATCCCTGGCTCGAGATCGAGTCGATGGTCAACACTCCAAAGTCTCATCGGACGCCTACGATCCTCGAATCTCTCTCATGCAGAACAAGATCGTGAGTTTGGAGAATGAGTTACGCGAGACTCGGGAGAGCCATTCCAAGATGGACGCTAGCTCGAGTCGACTAGAAGAACTTGAGCAGGAAGTCACCCATTGGAAGAAAGTAAGGCGTACGATATCCTCTCTCCTATCATACATATTAGAGACAGAGAGAGAATGTGTGTGTGTGTGTGAAAAACAAGCAACTCACACGTTGTTCCGCCCAACAATCCGGTAAAAAAAAAACCCCCTATCAACTAGAAATGTGAAGACCAAAAGGATCAACTAGAGAGTCTTCAAACATCACTTCTCGAAGAAAGTAACTCAAAACTCGCCGAAATCGAGTCTGCCAAACAAGAGATCGCTAGGTTGAAGCAGCACATCTCTGATCTCAACCAACGCATCGAATCGAATCAAGAAACCAGTACAAGAGCTCTAAGCGGCACCAACGCAGCTGACTCAACCGTCGAGCGTCTCAAGGCTGAGGTCATCGAACTGGTGGATGAGCTGAGGCAGATGCATAGTCAACAGGATCGATTATTGGCCGAACAGGATCGTTTCCAAGATATCATCCACGACCTGGAGACCTCTGTTAGTCTACACAAAAAGCGTTTCGAGGCCATCAAGACTGAATTACGTGAACTCAAACGTAAGCTCCCCTCAGTCTAACTTGTAGTTCGAACCACCAGCTCGTGACTGGTCTCCCCCCTTCGCTGTCCATCCTATTCATTTACCCATCCCCTCCAGACTCGGTGATTGATTGATTTCTGACTGGTTTAGGTTCATCGGCTAGCTATCCATCAAACGATTTCCTTCCGAACGAAAAACTACCCCTTTCACCCAACGGTGCGATTGTGGACGTTCACTTTACAAGTTTTACGTCTTCGATCGACGATCTACTTCGAGCTGGTCGATTCAATGCCACCAATGATGTGATCTTGGTCTTGAAGACTGTCATCGACGCCGTTGGAACTATCGATGAAGACGTTCAACAGTATGAACTCAATCCGGCTATGATTCGTCGATTAAGCCATGAGGATCAGGAAAAGCTGGACGGACTGAAACATAGGATTAACTCTACTCTCAGCAATTTGATCACTGCTGCCAAGAATCACGTCATGTCATTCGGCCTCTCACCCATCAGTCTACTCGATGCTGCTGCTAGTCATCTCTGTTTCAGTTTGGTCGAACTGGTCCAGTTGGTCGGAATGCGGAGGGCGACCGCGGCGGAGATCGAGATGAATGAAAACCTCGGTTCGGATCGAGCGAAATACGATGATGAAGATCCAAACAGTCATAGTGGGCTCGAGCTAGCAGCTGAAAAGTTTCGAACGGCGACGAACGGGAACTCGAGCCACGATCCGGGCGTGAGCTCCCGTACGAAAGACGTCCCACCCGCCCCGTTAAGGATTCATAAGGAGAGGGAACGAGATTATTCCAGGACGAAGACCTCCGGTTCGTCGGCTGGGGATTCAAAGACCGACCCGAACGAATACTCGGTCCATTCGAACGGATCCTTGGATCGAAAACGAAATCCCACTGGGTTTGGAAATTCGAGTCATCGACCTTACGAGGCGAGGAATTCGAACGAACAAAACCTTGGATCTACTGATGGTCGCGCTCATAACATGATGAACAAGTTTGAAGATGTGAGATCACCGAGTGGATTCGATGGTAGTAATGCATCAGACCTCAGAGATTCAGCCTCTGGTTCCTCATCTACCCATCCCGATAGAGTCTTTGATTCACCTCCCAGGGGGACATCCACTCGTACCATAAGAAAAACGCCCTCGATCCCAATTCATGGTGATCTCGATGGTCGTTTATTAGACCCAACGGAGAGTGCCAGGTCTCATCCACAAGGTTTATCTCACTCCTCAAGAACCCAGGAAGGTCTCGACAAGCTAAAAGTAAGCCTTGAGATATTCTCCCCCACGAGACTTGTCGATGGCCCTCTTGGTCAAACTCGAGTAGAAGACCGTACCTCTTACTCACTCGATCTTGCCATCTGATGTCTTACCTGTACTACTTGATTTAGGTATACTTGGAAACCCAAACTGAATCAATAGTTGGCTCGATCCAATCATTATTGTCGACGATTCGGGGAGGAGGAGGAAACTCGACGACGACCATGACGCAGGATATGAACGAGAATCTGGATCAGATCATCAAGATCGTCCTGGCGATTACCGACCGATGTTCGACGGAGGTAGCGATCGAACCGAACGATTTGAAGATCAAGAGGATCTTGAATGATTTGACTTCGAATTGTCAAAAACTGAGTCAGATGCAAGATCTCGGTCTCGACGATCATTCATCAGCCGTTCATCAGAACGGCCACCGTCTCCACACCAAGTACTCCAACCTTCATCACCATCGACCACCCAGTGGTTTATCCAAACAGGTCAAACAATCCATGGCAGCCGCTAGTTTTGGGGTCGCCAAAGCGCTTAAAGAATTGTAGGTTTGGTTTTTTTTGACTCGGGGTCGATATCTTTTTCTTTTTTTTTTGGTAGGGTGGGTGGGCGGGCAGATGGAAAATGAACCAACATCTTACCTTTCTTTTTTGTTGTGGCTATCTTAGGAATTCCCATGTTGCTGGTGTCGAAGATGACTCCATACTATGAACCACGGCTCATGGGTATCGGTTTTCGACCACTCTAAATATATCTCCCTCTTTTCGAACGGATCACAACAAACTTGGGGAGACTTGGTTGATTTTTTTTTTTTGAAGTCTTGATCGCAAGAGCTTTCTCTCTCTCTCTCTCTCTCTCTCTCTCTCCGGTTTGAGATAAATTATTTGTTTGTAAAAACAGGATGAATTTCAGGTTCGACTTAACAATAGATAGACGAACGAGACTAGATCATCCCACGACTCGGAAAAGAAAAACTCGCATAAAAGTGTAGTGAAGCGCCGCTCTTTTTACCTATAGAACCTCGCGGTGGCGGATGTGTATGTATGTACGTACTGATGTAAACAGACATGAACAGCAGACCGATTAACGGAGATCATCATAATCTCTTCCTTCCTCTCATGAAACCAGAGCGAAGCTTTTGACTCTAGAAAAAAAAAATTAAAAATTAAAAAACACACCATCCGAGAGTGGAAGACTAGAGATGATGCTGTATATCTTTTTGTTTTTTGTTTTTGTCTTGCTTCGTTCTTCTTCTTCTTCTTCATGATGACAATGATGTTTGAGTTTTCTTCCTTCTCTCTTCTCGATTGTATGGATGGACTTGGATAGATAGATGGATGAGGTTTTTGTGATGTTCTAATCTATTTATCGATGATCATCATCTCGCAGCACCACTCCTGGGACCGAGGGTCTTGAGATCCTTCACCCCATAGTAGTCCTGGACCTCTTTTCTTTTCTCCTCTCTCCGAGCTCATCAATATCTCCCTCTCGAGTCTCCCGGTCCGTCGGGATGCCCCCCACGTGACTCGCAGGCGAAAACCCCAGGGGGGGGGGGGGGGGTCGGTCGGCGCATCGGATAGCTGTGGGAGACCAGTGCGATCGACCGATCGTGGTACTCACTCTTGTCCGTGTGCGTGCGTGTGCCTCCGATCTCATCGTCTCACCGCCCGTCCCCTCCGCGCGTCTCGGCTCGGCTCGCCACCTCCCACGCGGACCTAGCACACCACTCCCGGCCCGCAGACGTGGGTCGCCTTGACCGATCATCGATCTCGATCGGCCCACTGCCCGTCTCCCTCTCTCAATGGAACGGATCGATGGATGCCATGTTATTTTCTTTTTCTTTTTTTTTTTATGGACGGGAGGGGTACCATGATCATCATCAACTCCTCCTCCTCCTCCTCCTCCTTTTTTTTTTTTTTTTTGGGGGGGGGGGGGAATAATGGCTTTTTTTCTAGCACACATTGAACGGTTCAAGATCTAGTTGTTGGTGGGTTGTTTTTTTTTTTTTTTTTTTTTTTTTTTTTTTTTTTTTTTTGAGTTTCTTTTCTTTCTTTCTTTCTTTCTTTTTTTTTTTTTTTTTTGGTCAAAAGAGAAGCACATAAATGCATACAGTGATGAGAACCTGATAGGGGACCCCCCCCCCCGAAAAAAAAAGGAGAAGAAAACGAAATGGGTGAGGAAAAAGAAAGAAAGATTGGGTGGGAGATGGAGGTGGGGAGAGTGTTGGATGTGATGGAGGCGTTCAGATATGGTACGTACGCTTGTAATCTGAAGCTGGAGGTACCATTGTGGTTAGATCAAGTCGAGAGCTGGCATTAGTAAGAGTCTATGTACAAATAAAAAAAAGATGATGATGATGATGAAGAGGTGGTGGAAAGGTATTGAAGATCAAAGGATCATGATGATGGAGTAAAAAAAAAAAATGAATAAATGAATGAATATATATATATATATATGTAGATGTAGTTGGAATAAATCATAGAGGATTGAAAAAATAAAATATAAAACTTTGAAATCAAAACGGTCTGGTTGGGGTAAGTTGTCAGTCATTGCAGGTAGGAGATAGTGAAAGATAACGATCAGGAGAGAAGCTAAGGTATGTATGTATCCATCCAAATCTAAAACTTGTACTTGTCATCTAAACCATGCCAAAAAAAAAAAAAAAAAAAAATCAGAAAACAAAACAGAGCCATCAGCAGGGGGGGTGATAAACTTGAAATCTAGCTAGTTTAACACATGGTTGAGTCCCCAAAGCATTTTTTTTTTAAAAAAAAAAAAAAAAAAAAGAAGAAGAAAAGAAAAGAAAATGATGAGTTTAAAAGAATGGATAGGCAAAGGAGTCAAAAAAAAAGCAAGGGGGGGGGGGGAATTGGAGATCTAAAGGTTGAGATTGGTTTTATTTTGAACATCATCAGGTTCAAAGAACTCTTAATGGTTTTGACCCTGATGAAATTTAATAAGAACAAGAAGATCATTCAGAGTTTCTTATACTCAAAAACAGGATCATCCCCAGATGTTTCCCCCCCCCTTTTTTTTATTTAGGGGGGTAGGGGGGGATGGCCTGGTGTTTGATTTGGTGGATGGAAACACTTGGTGATAAGAGAAAAGGATGACCAGAAGAAGTTTGAAGTCAGAGATGAATCCAAGTAATCAGTCTATGGTGTCCCTCAAAGGTTTCCTCTTAGGTTCAACCTTCAAATCAAATCAGTCCTTGATCAGATTTAGGAATGATGATCTTGGGAGAAAAGAGTCCTGTTTGAAGTGCTGAACTAGTTTTTAAAGTCTCAAGATCCAAAAAAACATTTATGGATGGATGGATGGATTAGAGAGATCTGAGGATTTATCAAATTTTTCATTAAAAAAATCCTATCTTGTTTTTTCTTTTTTTTCATGTAGGTTGATGTAAAGGTTTTAGTTGACTTGAGGCATTGGAAGGATCCAAGCACTTGATTAAGCAAGCTTGTTGATTATTTGATATGATCTTTTTTCCAAAGCAGAGTTAGCTTCAGATTATGAACCTAACTCTTGATCAGTCAATTTAATAATTCCTAAGATTCTAAAAAGTTCAACTTCAAAAGTTCAATTTTTTTTTTTTTTTTTTTTTTTAAAAAAAAAAAAAAAAGGTTGAAGAAAAAGGAAGATTGAAACCAAAAATTATTAGCTCATACAGAATCTGTTACAAAAATAAAATAAAAATTCTTTATAAAGAGGCAATTTGGAAAAAATAAATACAATAGAATCATTTGATCAAGCGGTATGAACTTTGGAAATCATGATATCATGGGATTCTTCTCCACCTAGATTCAAATGATTGGTGTGAATAGAAAATTTAAAACCAAGGTCCTACAGGGATAGAAAGAGATTTAATTCAGAAGGAGATGAATTTAGGCTAGTAAAACAGTGACCATGAATTGAGTAATCAACCAGACAAGTTGGGGGTGAAATCTAAAAGGATTAAAGGTTTCATAAGGAGAAAAAAAACCTTAATTTTAATAGGATCTTAATCTGGAATATGATAGATCCAGAGTATTTTTAGAACCAGTGAGGGAAACAAATCTCTTCTGATGAATTTGTTTGAAAGAGTTTTGACTTGGGATTTTTAAATTTGAGAGGTAGTGAAATGAAGCCATTCAAAATCTTGATTTATGTTCCTGATCATCACTATCCCACCAAGGTTTGATTCTTGACCGATTAGAGTTACCATTTCTTCCTTGTTTCTTCAATTTGATTTTGGATGATGAAAGATTTTTTTTTTTTCCCCAAAAAAACCTGTCAATTTCAAATTGGGAAGAAAGATGATTTGAGGTGATGAGAGAGGTGAAGTGACCAGCCATTTTTTTTTTTTTTTTTTTGAATTTTTTTCTTGAATTTTTTAGGATAAATTATTTAGATCACCACTGGATAGTGTGAAAAGGGATTGAAAAGTGTTTGAATGAATTTTTTTTTTTTTTAAAAAAAAAAAAAAAAGAAAGAAAAAGAAAAAAATTGATGGTTGTTTGATGATGAGAACTTTAATCATCCAGAGGAAATTTAATGTTGATAATGAATCTCCTTCCTGTGTGATGAGGCCAAAGAAGATTGATGCAGGTTGAATGAACCAATGATTTTAGAAGGCTAGGAATATGAGTGGGACAAGTTATAAAGAAACCCTTGGAAGCACATGTGTGAATAATTTGAGATGATTTGGGATTGGAATAATGATAGTTGAGAGGACTCAAATGACTATCATGGAAATGAGGATCCATTTATAGCTTGGTAGGATGAGACCTAGATGAAAAATAAAGAATCCAAGAGTGAAGGATTGGGATGGCAAAAGAAGTTAGAAGTGGGATTATTAAAGGATACAAACATAATCTTATTAGAAGAAGTAAGGGTAAAATCAATGGTAATGAATTCAAGAATATTATTAGAGATTTTAAAGGTGCAAGAAAAATTTAAAAGGAATGATTTTTCTATGATTTAAATGACCATATGAGGTTTATCTGATCAAGAAAGGGGTTTTGGGTTAAAATAATAGATGATTCTGAGTATAAAAAAAAAGGTTCTTGGAGTAAGAGGATGGGTTTATTTTAAGATTTGAGACAATATTGTTGATCAATCTTGTCATGGGCTTCTTCCATTCTACCAAATAATCACCAAATTCTTTTGTTCATCCAAACATTCAAATACTCAAGTCTTCTCTCCCTCTGAAAATTTGAACATCCCTGATCTGGATTTTTATCTTAATTATATAGCTTCATTAATATCATTAAAACACATTTCATTCTATTTTCAAAATCACTTACTCAAACCATATTTGAAATTTATTCTTGAAAGAGCCCAATAACAGATTTTGAATTCTCCTTTGTGTCATACAGTATAATTTTTTATCTTAACACAGCCATGGATTTCAATCTCCATCATATTAATTTGAATACTCTTAATTGTCTTCATTCTAATCCTCAAGCCTCTCAAATCATTCAAAGTGTTTCTTTATGAATTCTCCCATTCATATTACTACCTTGCAAGGAATTTTTTGTCATTCAACCATAATTGATTTTATTTGGTGAAATCAAACATGTTATGATATATGCCTGGGACCAAGTGGTTATAGATCAACCATTAAAGAATCCTGCATGAAAATGGGCAGACATTGGTTTGACTCCAACTGAATGTGTTACCTTTTCCCCCAAATATTAACAACACAGGAAGGATATTCATGATGAAAAAAAAAAATGGAATTCCATGAGTAATTTATTGGTTTCAAAATAGCAGCAGCCAAGATCAAATTTTCAATTTGAAATATTTGATTTAATTTAATTGAACAGATGATTCATACTCCAATTTTTTTGAATTTTGATTTTTATGCCCCTAAGATCATTCAATTCCTTGGAGTCTTATCCTTAAAATAGGTAAATTTCTTGGATCCAACCTCAAATTAGAAAACCTTTTGGGAATGAACTCCAAAGAAAGATATTGATTGTACTAATATTTTGTGATGTGAAATTCATTCATTTTTTGATTTTTTTTTTTAATCAAAATGCTGCTGGAGAGGTCAAATAATCAAAGGAATGATTAAATTATTCTCAAATCGGTTTTCAAATTAATAATTTGAATTTATAAATCCTCCAAAGGAACTCTAGTAGACATGATATATTAATTTTCATTCCAAAATTCTCTTCCTGAACATTAATCCAACTGGTTAATTTTTTTGTTCAATTTTAAATGCAATTTTTGGCCTAGTAACTTAAATTTTTTTTCCCCATTCTCAACCATTTTTTGAAAAAGGGTATACCAAGGTGAGGGAGAGTGGTAGTATTTATTTTATTTCATAATCCCTTAAAATTTTAAAAGGATTTTATACAGCTTGAATTTTTGTCAAGTTCAATATGACAATCAGAGAATTTTTACAAATGGTTCAAAATCTTCAAGATTCTTGAAAAACAGACCCAAGTTGTATATAAATTGAAATAAAATTAAAGATGTTTTAAGCCATTGATAATTGATAGAAATAATTATATCTTTTATAAAGACAGAGTAATGGATTCCAAAAATTACCAAATAAAGTAAGATATGTACAATATTGGCATCAATCTATCTTACACCGTAATAATAGGTTGTATCAGAGTTAGCAAACCCACCATTAGAAACCTGCCATTTTTAATGGCAGGTTTCTGAAATACACATACCCCCTAACTGGTGTATTTCAAAATGGCAGGTTTCATGAAAATGGCGGATTTCAAACATCAAACCCACCATTAAACCTGCCATTTATGCATCATCATCCATCCACCATCCATCACATCTAAAACAACCATCCACATCAGCAAATAAATACTGGTCCCATATCCATCACATCACACACATCTCATCTCCATTGCTTCACATCTCCATCACTTCACATCTCCATCACTTCACATCTCCATCACTTCACATCTCTATTAATTCACATCTCCATCTTCACACAAATCCCCATCATCATCTCATCACCCCACATCAAATCACCATCTTTCTCAAAATTTCCCATCAAACTTCTTGGCAGCAAGTTGAAAATGCAAAAAAGCTGAATTAACTTTTGTTAGTATTTGACTGCCATTCAGACTCTGATTCAGACTCCAATTTGGAATCAAATTTGTTGGCTTTGAATTCTCTATTAAAAAAGCAATACATGGTTCCAAGAATACAAACTCTCCACAACCCTATGTATGAAAGGAAAAAGCTTCATCTCCTCCCCAACCTAAGCTTCCATCAACTGTTCTGAACTCTATTGCCTTCATTCATAAAACTTTTGGAGATGATTTAAGAACACCACATCTTCCAGAAAAATTCTTGGAATCCTCAACGCAATCCAGCTATCCAACTGGCTGTTGCTCTTTGTAGATTGGGATCAAATGGAAATGGAGCAGAAATTCATTGATTAGAAAATCTATTCTCATTTGGATATGGAACCATTGACTCATACATCAAAAGAGTCATGTTTGCTATCCTATCTTTCCATTGCTCAGTCCTTTCTTGGCCAACAAAAGAATAACGCAAGGAGATATCTAAAGTAATGGAAACCAAAGGGTTTCCTGGTTGCATTGGTTTTGTTGATGGAACCACCATCCCCTTGAGTCAAAAACACAAGCTAGATGGAAACCACTATTTTGATTGGAAAAAAATGAAATTGATTCATATCTTTTCCAATTGCTTTGATAACAGCATTGATCACACACTGACCATATATGTTTTTTCTGTTTGTTTAGATACTCTGTGGCACTAGAAATTGTTTGCAATAACAAAAAGAAGTTCATATCCCTCCATTCTGGCCTTCCAGGTTCTTGTCATGATTCATATGTGTTCAATAGGATGTTGATTGCCCAACAACCAGAGAACTACTTTGACCATGATCAATACCTTCTGGCTGATTCAGCTTATGCTAGTGGGAAATATGTGGTTCCAGCATACCAGAATGTTTTGTCCAATGATCAAGGAAAAACAAATTTGAACTATCATCTTGCCCAATCACAAGTTCAGATTGAGCATGCCATAGGAGTCATGAAAGGAAGATGGGCCAGCTTAAGGGAAATGAGAAACCAGCTTCAAAACTCCAAAGACATGAAGTTCCTCATAAACTGGATTATCACTTTTGTAATCCTTCACAATCTTTTGGCTGACATGAAAGATGAATGGGAAAAAATATTTGAAGATGATATTCCTGATCCACCTCAAGTGATCCCTGTTTCATCTTGTCCCTCATCTTCTTCTATGAGAGAACAGATTCTTCCTTGTGCCCTTGCTAGCTTTGATGAGTAATGTTTGATTTCAAGTTGGGTGAACAACCAAAACCAAAAAAAATTGGTGAAGGGATTTTTTACCTAAGATTCCTAGGCCAAGTCCGTTTTTTTTTTCTCTTTTGGTGGAATTGGACAAAAAACACCCTCCACCTCACCCCATCAAACCACCAGTCCCTCCACCTCACCCATCCTCCTCATCCCAGTCCCTCCACCTCACCCTTCCTCCTGAGCCTCACCCACCACCTCCACCTCACCACTTCTCCTCACCCACCACCTCCACCTCACCCTCCACCTCCCCTCCTCCTTTTGTTTGAATCCCTGGTAAGCTCCCCCCCCTCCTCCTCATCTCCCCCATCATCCAAGTCTGATCATTTGATCCATCCATCTTCAGGACCCCCCCACCTCCTTGGTTGATCTCCCAGGTAAGCCCCCCCATCCTCCTCATCCTGCTTTTCCATCCCTCCCGCCCATCCTTGCTAACCTCACTTTTGCATCCATCCCTCTCCTCCCTCTTGATTGCCCCCCCCCATCTAAATTGCTCCCCCTCCCTTGCCCCCCACCTCAAAATTACCCCTCTCCCCCCTCTTGCTTTCTCCCCATCACTTGCCTGGCCCCGTTCCTTGCCTTGGTTGCCCCCCCTCCCTTTTGCTTGGTTGGTGGCCCCACCCTCCCCCTCCTTTTCTCGGCCAACCCCGCCGCCCTGCTCCCCTCCTTTGGCCAACCGCCAAGGCCCCCCCCTTCTTTGGCCAACCCCGCCAGCCCGCTCCCCTTCTTCAGCCAACTTCCAAGGCCCCCCCCTTCTTTGGCCAACCCTGCTGGCCCCTTGCTTGGCCAACCCTGCCGCCCCGCTCCCCTCCTTCAGCCAACCAACAAGGCCCCCCCCTTCTTTGGCCAACCCCGCCAGCCCCTTGCTTGGCCAACCCTGCCGCCCCGCTCCCCTCTTTTGGCTGACCAACTAGGCCTCCCCCCCTTCTGCAGGCCCTGCCGCCCCGCTCCCCCCCTTCTGCCGGCCCCGCCGCCCGCTCCCCTCCTTTGGCAAACCGACAAGGCCCCGCTGCCCCGCTCCGCTCCTTTGGCCAACCGCCAAGGCCCCCCCTTCTTTGGCCAACCCCGCCGGCTCCTCACTTGGCCAACCCCGCCAAGGCCCCCCCTTCTTTTGCCAACCCTGCCGCCCCGCTCCCCTCCTTTGGCCAACCGCCAAGGCCCCCCCTTCTTTGGCCAACCCCTCCGCCCTGCTCCCCTCCTTTGGCCAACCAACAAGGCCCCCCCTTCTTTGGCTAACCCCGCCGGCCCCTTGCTTGGCCAACCCCGCCGCCCTTCTCCCCTCCTTTGGCCAACTGACAAGGCCCCCCCTTCTTTGGCCAACCCCGCCACCCTGCTCCCCTCCTTTGGCTGACCAATGAGCCCCCCCCTTCTTTGGCTGACCCCACCGGCCCCTTGCTTGGCCAACCCTGCCACCCCGGTCCCCTCCTTTGGCCAACTGACAAGGCCCCCCCTTCTTTGGCCAACCCCACCGCCTTGCTCCCCTCCTTTGGCCAACCAACAAGGCCCCCCCCTTCTTTGGCTGACCCCGCCGCCCCGCTCCCCTCCTTTGGCCAACCGACAAGGCCTCCCCCCCTTCTGCCATCCCCGCCGCCCCGCTCCCCTCCTTTGGCCAACCAACGAGGCCCCGCTGCCCTGCTCCCCTCCTTTGGCCAACCGCCAAGGCCCCCCCCTTCTTTGGCCAACCCTGCCGGCCCCTCACTCAGCCAACCCCGCCCCCCCGCTCCCCTCCTTTGGCCAACCGCCAAGGCCCCCCCCTTCTTTGGCCAACCCCGCCGCCCTGCTCCCCTCCTTTGGCCAACCAACAAGGCCCCCCCTTCTTTGGCCAACCCCGCCGGCCACTTGCTTGGCCAACCCCGCCGCCCTTCTCCCCTCCTTTGGCCAACTGACAAGGCCCCCCCTTCTTTGGCCAACCCCGCTGCCCCGCTCCCCTCCTTTGGCCAACCAACAAGGCCCCCCCTTCTTTGGCTGAACCTGCAACCCCACTCCCCTCCTTTGGCCAACTGGAAAGGCCCCCCCCTTCTTTGGCCAACCCTGCCTCCCTGCTCCCCTCCTTTGGCCAACCAAAAAGGCCCCCTCCTTCTTTGGCCAACCCCGCCGCCCTGCTCCCCTCCTTTGGCCAACCAACAAGGCCCCCCCACCAGCCCCTTGCTTGGCCAACCCCGCTGCCCCGCTCCCCTCCTTTGGCCAACCAAAAAGCCCCCCTCCCTTCTTCAGGCCCCTTGCTCAGCCAACCCCGCCGCCCCGCTCCCCTCCTTTGGCCAACCACCAAGGCACCCCCCTTCTTTGGCCAACCCTGCCGGCCCCTTGCTTGGCCAACCCCACTGCCCCGCTCCCCTCCTTCTCCCCTGTTTGGCAAACCAATGACGCCCCCTCCACCTTCTTGCTCCCTTGACCAACCCCTCCGGCCCCCTCCTATCCATTGGCCAACCCTGGCCCCTTGCTTGGCCAACCCTGCTTCCAGGCCCCCCCATCCATCAACCAACCGACGCCCAGGCCCCCCCCTCCTTCAATCACTTGGCCAACACCCCCCCCACCTTCCATTGCTTGGCGCAACCCAAAACCCAACCCAAAGGCCTGTCCCAATTCCCTCCCACCCCGGTAATTTTTTTTTTTTCTTTTTTTGGGTGCTGATGTGATGTGATGTGATTTTTTTTTTTTTTTTTTTTTTTTTGGTACAGTTTTTTTTTTTTTTTTTTGGTGATCCTGTTTCTGGTGAGCTTGGGATGAATTCCAGGTTTGGTTTCATTTTATTTGATCCAATCTTGTTTCACCAATGATGTCCATTTGACTGACTGTTTTTTTTTTTTGGTTTTTTTTTTCAATGCCTCAACTGCTATTGGTGAATGTCCAATTCTTCTACCACCCGCCTCAAAATGTTGGACAAATAATTGAATCCAATCTTGTTCCTCACCTTAATAAGATTATATGTATGGGAGGGATGGAGATGGAAGGAGATGGATTGACCAACATAATGAAAGGTGGGAAGAATAGGGCCCATCACCAAAAGACGGTTCAAATGAGAGATTCCAAAATATATTTGGAGGTCTCTGAGGAAGGCATTAATGAAAAGGTGGTCTGTTCTTGTCAGAAACTGCATCCTTTGGATCTGTACCCTTCAATTCTTTCCAACAAGAAAAAGAATAGTCAAAAAACCACCCAGGAAGAGTTTGAGAAAGCAAAACAAACAATCAAACAGTTCCATTTCTTCCACTGTGGAAAAGTAATTGTCCTTGATGAATCTGATCACCAAGCCCTGGTTGAAACAATTGAATTTGTGCCCTTGGATAAACTCTCAGAACAAGATAAGAAGGACATCAACTTTGTCACCACTTTCCTTCATTGTTCAAAAAAATTTGTCAACCCAGTTGGTCCTTCAAGATCTTGGGGTGGAAAAATGTGGGCAGTTGGATGGCAAAAATTGATGCACCCTTCAGAGTAATTTGGATTTTATGTGAAGAAATCATCCATTAGATCTTCTCCTCAAGATTATGCTTTCCTCAACATTAAGGCAGACAAAGCATCCCAAATTCTTGGACAAATGTTTTGCAATTTGGCCAAACTTTCCTTTGAATCAAACCATGATACCATGAAGGACAACAACATCCCCTCTTTCTCTTTTTTGGAATTTGGTTCCAAGCCCACACCTTTTGATTGCTCCCCACACATCACTTTCACCTCAGATTCTTTTTACAACTCTCCTCATATCAACAAATGCAACATCTCTGGCTAATACTTTTTACTTGTGGTTCCAACCAAGACATCAAATGGTCAACTTATTGAAAATACGGAAAAATATCAAGTATTGGATGGCCAATTTGTTTTTCCTGACCTTGGCTTTGGAATTGATTTCAAGCAAAAAGGTATAGTCAAAATGGTTTGGGCAGCTAATAAGTTCAAGCACTGCACCTTTACTGCTGTGGACACAGCAACCCATACCAGAATGGCCATGTCACTTCAAATTAATAAAAAAACTAGAAAAACTTGTAGGGACTTGAATAATGGCCAAATTTACTCTAGAAAAAAAAATAAAAATAAAAAAAGATCTGTATGTTGGTGGGGGTAAGAATACTCTCAAACATTGTAATCAAAAATATTTTTTTTGTTTTTCTTTCACCCATGCAAATATATTTACCAGCCCAGCATTTGAGTTATCTGCTGTATTTCATCTACTTTTGTACTACTACCAATGCAAGCCAAGGCTACTGATACCTTATCCTTTTTTTTGGTTGCAAGTTGTTCCCTCTCCTTTTCCAGTTGTGCTTGCTGTTGATCCTTCTCCTTTTCCTCTTTTTGAAACTCTAGCTCAGCCTTTTTCAACTTCCACTCAGCATCTCATTTTTGGTGATGAGCCAAACTATTGGCTTTCTGCTTTTGAAAATCCATGGTCAGTTGAAAATCCCACTTTTGTTTTTCAAACTCAAGTTTTTTGGATTCAATTTGTGATTTGACTGTTTTTTGAAGGGGAAAAGCAATGAGCATGATTTTGAAAGCAAGTTCAACCAATGGACTTACATGAATCTTTCTTCTCCATGATTTCTTCAAAGCCTGACAAACCAGGAGTGTTTCTCCTCTTTTTATGACTTTTGGGGTTGATATTGATGGAATTGGAGGCCTTTTTCTTACCCTTAGAAAAGGAGTTTTGAGTCTGAAAGTTGTCACTAGTGTTAAAAGGAAATTTTGGAGGCCCCATTGGCTTGAGTTTTTGGCCATTATGGAATGGATGAGCCTGTTTTTTACAATCTAAATCAGTCAGGATTAACCAGATGGAAGAGAAAAGAGCTTGGTTCCTTACTTGAACCAATGTTGAGGGTAATGAAGACTGAGGAGTATCTTTTTCTGCATCAGCAAGGTTGATGAGATCTGCTAACCCAGGAAGAGAGAAATCCAAAGAAGGAGGGGAGGGGTCCAAGGTATGGTTTGACTCCTCAATAAACGCAGAAGTAGACGTGATTGGAGCTGATTGCTTTTGAATATCCTCCTTGAAATTGGATGGGGGCCACTGATAGGTTTCTTTGGGATAACCATTGCTAGGCTGAGCATCCCCAGCCCAGTCCTCAGCGTCAACTGAATGAAATTGTTGGGCATCAAAAGCAGCTAGGGGGGTGATGTTGGCCTTCTTTCCCAAGATTTCATCCATTTGAATATTAAAAGGACAAATGGAGTCCAACTTATCAACCACCAAGTTGATTCCCTTGGCTTTGTCAGAGTTGATGATACCAAAGCCAGTGGAGATTGGCATGGAGTGGGCCTTTTTGTACTTGGATCAACAATTCTTGAATTGCTCCCTCATCTGTTTGGGTGACAGATCCAGCCTACATTTTTTTTGTTCTTGAGCTCATTGGCCATCAGGAGATGACCATTGAACTTAGAGGATTGAGGTTGGCCAACACATGCTTCATTGTCCAATCCAAAGCAGGCATAATAGTTGGAGGGAATTTTGAGCCAGTTGACCAGGATGATGTGATTGGCTCTCTTGAGCAGACTTGAGCCCTTGGAAGCTGATGGGGAAGGATTGTTTGAGCCATTGGAAGCTGATGGGGGAGGATTGTTTGTTGTGGAGTTCCTTGGCAATGTTTTCTTTGGTGTGTTGGACTTTTGTGTGGACTTGTGGGGGGAGGTTTTCTGAGGGGCCATTTGGAAAGAGTAAGCGCAATAAGGTGATGAGAGGGATAAAGTTACAAGCAATATAAAGTGATGAGAGATATGAAGTGATGAGAGCAATAAAGTGACAAGAGCAATAAAAGAATGATTGGATTCTTTGGATGAGGTTGGAGGTACAAGTTCTCCTTGGAGGTAGAGTGATGAAGCAATGAGACCAATGAAGCAATGAGAGCAATGAAGCAATGAGAGCAATAAAGTGGTGAGTGATCAAGTGATGAGGGTGATAAATTGATGAGAGTGATGATGAGAGTGATAAATTGATGAGAGTGATGATGAGAGTGATAAAGTGATGAGAGTGGTGAATCTTTTTATGATGAGGCTGGGGGTAAAACAATTTTTGATGAGGTCAGAGGTAGAAAGATGTGGGAAGCCAGGAGTGGATGACGTGGAAAGGTTGTGGAAGCCTTTAAATACTTTATTTGAAAAAAAAACACTTATTTCTGGGTAACTCTGACACTTCTGATGTGAAATAAGTGGGTTTTTTTGATTTTTAATGGCAGGTTTGAAATGGCAGATTTGGTTTGAAACCTGCCATTAAAAAATGGCCGGTTTGCTTAACTCTGATACGCCCTAATGTTCAAAATAAAACTTACAAAATTATATTAATGTACTTCTATTGGGATTGTATGAAAAATGGATTGAAATATCATGCTAGCTCTTTTAACAACTTGAAAGCAGAAAATAATCATCAAATCACCAGTATAATGGGGATTTTTCCATTCACTTAACATTCTGGACAGATCATGGAACTCACCTCCAATGAAATATATATCCTTAGAATTAATTTTTGCAATGGTTCTTAAATTGAACTTGCCATATTAAATTTCTTTACAAATATTTTGTTGTCCCTGGAAATGAAGAGTTGTGAAAATTTGGGCAACTTTGAAAAAATATTTTCAGAATTTTTATTCATCAATGATTGTTTAAAACTGAATAATCTCATAAAAATAGGTTTAATAAAACTTTTAGGCATCAATTTTCAAGAAATAAGATAAAAATAAAATCACTCAAATTTTATTGAAAAATATTACTGTCAGAGTTGAAATTTTCAAAGATTTAAATTGCTTATTTCAGAAGAAATATTAATTTTTCAAAAAAAAAAAAGTTAAAATCAGAAATGGTGAAATTTGCTTAACTGAAAAAATAAGATTTAGAAAAAAAATTGATGAGCCTGAAATCGGCCATTAATTTCTTTAAAAATTTTAACAGTGTGATGCACCCAAATTCTGATACAGGAATGAGAAAAGAAAACTTTCAAAAGAATTTTTGGGTGGCTCTGGATAAATTCATGACTTTAAAAATAAATAATTAATAACTTATTAATTTCATAAAAAAAAGGAAATATTGCCAATTAATCCAATCATTCACAAATTTATCAAAGACATCAAATTAAAAAATCAAGTAATGCCTTTTTTGGACAAATTCATACATTTGAGCATTTATTTGAAACCTAGGAAAGGTTTATTTTTTTAAAAAAAGAAATTGAAAAAATCAATGCATAAATATTTTTTTCTTGAATCACTTAATTCTATTAAATGAAACCTTTGATAAATTTAACCCCTGGGAAATTTTGTGAAGACCTCCCTTTGAAAGGATTTAGGTTGGAGGGAGGGAAGGGCCATGCAAATTTCTTCTGAGGTTTGCTCAACCTCCAAAGGAAATTAAAGCATTTGAGGCCCAATTTTTTCTGGCCTCTGAAGTCATCAAAACTTCTTTGGTTCATGAATTTTAGAGTAACCAAGGCTTTCAGAAAAAAATGACCTGGTTTTTTTTATTTTACCTGTTTTAATTTCATTTATTTTCATTTTTGGAAAGTAAATCCAAATGATTTCAAAATGATTTTCAGAAGAAATGTCTGATTTTTTTCTTGTGAGTTCCTGAATAGCCAAGATTCTAAAGATAAATTGAAATTTTTGAAAAAAAGATGATCTTGGAAGAATTTCACAAGTACATTAATATCTGTTTTCTCTCCCTCTGGTCATATAGAATCTATTTTTCTATGTTTCTACCAAGATCAATATCCAGTCAACAAAGTCAGTAAATAAAACTCTTCAACAATTTTTCTCAATCTGAAAGCAAAATTTTTAGCATCCCACCAGCCAAATATCACATGTGAAATTCAATTTGAAAGCTCTAGATCTGAAAACTCAAACTATGATTCTGAAAAAGGAAAATATCCAAAGCCTTATAAATTTCTGAAATTAACCTTCAATCCAGAATAAATTCCTTTGGAAACTCTCTCCTAAACCTGTAATAAGACTTTGAACAAAAATCAACCAAGATTTGAATTTTCTATATGAAAGGCAGCATAACCACCAAAAGAAAACTCTGAAAACTTCTTGATAAGTCTATGAAAATACAAGTAGGAAAAGCTTTACAAAACCATCATGTTATCTGCAACAAAATTCCAAAATAATCATCAACAACTGTATGAGTATTCAAATCCTGTATATGGAATCTTTGAGAGAGGTCTTTATATGTTTCATAAAGCCCTTAAATCCTTAAAAATTCAAGTTTCATCATTACTAATGCCTAGCCACCATTCCTTTCTCTTCCCATGGCATGATAGGCTCTCTTTTCATCATGCAATCCTTCAGCTTTTTCATTTACTTCTGATTTCACTTAAAGGTGCCTTTCCCAACCTTCTCAGCCATGAAGCACACCAGTATAAAGTATCAAAAAAATACTACTCACTAATCCTCCTTGGTGATTTATAATTGCTTAAGTTCCCTTTGAATGATCTGGAATATTTTGATTTGGCTGATTACATGCTTTTTTTGAAAGCAATAGACCCAGATTTCCATTTCATGAATCTTAGGTGTGCTATAATTATGGCCAGAAATTAGCTTAGGTAAATGACCAGTATTTAAAGCAAAAGAAATGCTGGACACCTTGTTTCAATAATTGCTTGATGGGCTCTCACAATGTGGCAATATGTTGGATGATATTGTTGATGAATTTGATTGGATGATGAATGGATGATGGAAAACAGCAGGGAGAGGAGCTCCTTAAGTACAAAAGATTGGCCTCTTGTGAGCCCATGATACAGCAAGCCAAAAGGAAAATTTTCCACCCCAAAAGAGCTCTACAGGCTCTACAGGCCTTGTTACTTGGTTTGGGCTACATCAGCCCACATGGAATCAGTCCCTGTACCCTTACAACCAGCCTATTACGGTTATTTCTGGTGTTTCTACATCAATGGGGATGAACCAGCCCCTTAGCTGTTCAAAACCCTGGCCGGTTGTCTATTAAAACCAGCCTGTTACCTCACATGCTGGCTGGTTGCCTCATGCAACCAGCCCCTGGCCATACAAATGACCAGGAGGGACCCAGGACACACCTGGGTCCGGTCTCAGACACATTTGGGGGCGGGGGTGACCAGCGGACATGCCGTCCCCCCCTCTTTCTCACAGGTCCCTGGAGGGGGCGGTCAAATCCCCCTACCAGGGGGCCTGGGGGTTGATACCCCCAGGGCGTTGCTACGGTAGGTGGGCTGGGGGGTGGTCAGGTCCCCTCCAGCCCGTTGCTCCTCCCCCTTGGTAAAGGGGGGGGGGGGGGGAAGAGCGCCCCTTTGTTGGTGGGGGGGTGGTCAATTCCCCCCCACCGCCAGCCGCCTTGATGCAACCGGCCTAGCCACACCTTTTGGTGGGGGGGTGATCAAGTCCCCCCCACCATGACTGGTTGCTGGCTGGTTCAACCCAGCCAGCCTTCCCCCTCCCCCTTGCAATGGGGAGCAAGGGGAGGGGGAGGAGCCAGGGCCGTGGGCCCCAGCCCCGGGGCTCCAACAACCGGCCGCCACCCCACGCGGCAGCCGCGCTGCCCCCTACAATGGCCCCGCGCGGGCCGTTGGGCCCCACAAACAGGCCATAGGCAAAAACAGCGTCCTCAAGCAGGCCGCGACACAGGCGGCAGCCCCAACCTGGGCTGCAAAACGGGTGGTGGCCCCCAATGGGCCGCCCCAAGCCAAAAAACTAAGTAAAACATACTTTGGCGGGCCAGCACGTCTGGCCAAGTATGTCAAAAATAAACCTTGGGCCCAATTATGCCCATACAAGCCCATCTGGCTGTATTTTCCCATATACCTCACCAGGCCTGTTGAGGCCCGTGTACCAATGATCATGTTTCACGCGTTTTGAGGCCAGTTTCCCCAAATCCGTGACATCCACACAGGCCCATATGGTCCGTGTGAGTGTCCAATGGGCCAGAGAGGTCCATATGTGCCTCCAATTTGGATTACACTTGTACGTAGCACACGCGTAAGTGCATATGTATTTTAGCACACCCCCTTAATCCAAAAGGGGTGACATCTGCATGTTAGTCACAAATCCTTGATGCTTGTTCCTATCTAAAGCCTTAGTCAAGATATATGCAATCATTGCTCCAGTGGGCATGTACATCAACACAATCTCCTTGCAGTCAACTGCATTGCAAATATAGTTATAGTGAAAATAAATCAAGTTTGTTCTTGAATGGAACACTTGGTTTTGCGCCAACAAAATGGCACTCTGGTTATCAGAATAAAACAATGCAAACCCTTGTGGCTTATGTGTATCCTCTAAGACTTTTGTCAACCACTTTGCTTCCTGTGAAGCTGCTAAGTAAGCTCTATACTCAGCCTCTGTTGATTAAAGACTTATTGCCAACACCTCCTTGGACATCCATGACACCAGATTCTTACCTAAGAAGAATACAAAACCACTTGTTGATTCCCTGGTGTTACCATCTGCCCAACTTGCATTGGAATAACCAACCAAATCAAATTTTGCTGACTTTGTAAACAACAGTCCCAGACTTTGCCTTCCTTTAAGATACCTCATAACTCTCTTAAACGCTGAACAATGCCTCATGCTTGTCTTCTCTAAGTGTTGCAACAAGACACAAATTGCAAAAGCAATATTGGGCCTTTTACACTGCCCCAAATAATTAAACAATCCAATAGCTGACCTGTAGTCATCACCAGATTGAAAAAATTCCAGATACTCATCATCTGTAGACTTCTCTAAATGAATGTTTGACTGCGTGGGAGTACCAAACTCCTTTGCATCCTCTAAGCCATATTGCTTAAGAAGAGCTGCCACGTATTGGCTCTGGTCTAACTTAATACCATTCTTGCTCTTACTGACTTTCATTCCTAGCACCTGTTGCGCCAGACCAAGATCTTTTATCTTGAATTCCTTTTTGAGTGTCTCCATGACTCTCTCTTTACCATTTCCAATAATGATAATGTCATTGACCCATAAAAAAAAAATTGCATCCTTTCTTACAAAAAGGCAAGGGTCGGCCTCAGATGTCTTGAAACCAATCTGTATCAGTTTCTCACTCATGGTATTATACCATGATCTAGCTGCTTGCTTCAATCCATAAAGGGATCTACACAGCTTGAGGACATATTCCCCTTTATCTGCTGAAAGAAAACTTCTAACACAGATTTTCTTCATGGTTTCTGGTTTATTCTCTACTAACCATTCACAAAAACCATCAGGGATTGACATATAAACAGTCTCCTCCTCTCCAAGTTTTGCATTCAAGTATGCTGTTACAAAATCAGCTTGTCTGATTTCTTCTCCCAACTCCACTGCCAGAGCAATGATGTACCTGAAGGTGGACAGCCTTCCAGTTGGTGAAAAAGTTTCTTGGTAATCAATACCCTCTCTCTGCTTGAAATCCTGTGAAATGCACCTAGCTTTGAATCTTTTCAAAAATCCATTTGTGTCAAACTTCTTGTTTAACACCAATCTAGACCCCAAAATGGTCTTTCCTTTTGGAACAGAATCCTGCTTAACCACTTCAAAGACACTATTATTTTCTAGAGAATCAAATTCCTCAAAAAGAGCACTCTTCCAGTTGGCTCTCTCATCAGAATTCATAGGTTGGCCAAAGCTATTTGGGTTAACCCTGTTACCCATTTCTGAACTCAACTCCAGGACTTCATTGAGCATACACTGTTCCTGAAATGTATCTTCCTCATATCCTGTGGCGGCATAATGGGACTTCCATTCCCCATACCTATCAACTGGTACTCTAACCCTACCACTCCTTCTAACTGGAGGTGGAGGCTCATCAAGTTCCAAATTAACGGACTCCCCTGAAGCGGGCACTGAACCCTCTGGTGGCACGTCTGCCATCTCTTCATCTTCTGGAACCACATGTTCCTCAGCCTTTGCTGGTGAAATAGGTGCTAATTCTATTTCTTGCTGTGACTTACTCACAACAACATCTTTAATCCTTTTGGGTGGAAAGGTACTTTCATCAAATCATACATCCCTACTACGGATAACCTTTCTTGTCCCTGGAAAATAGATCCTATATGATTTACTTATTAAATCATAGCCTACAAGTGCCCCTGTTCTGGCTCTAGGGTCTAATTTTCCAACCATCTCATTATGGTGGACACTATAATACACCAAGCAACCAATTGTTCTTAGGTGTGATGTTTTGGGGTACACCTTCCAACACTGATAATGAGGACTCTTCCCATTAACACTTACAATGTCATGCAACATGTTGAGAATAATGTGTTACACCAGATTGAAGTCCGCAACATTCTGACAGCGGTGGAGACACTTCAACGCTGCATGAGACAGAATTGGAGCGCGTGCTCTCCAACCCTCTTGTTGGTGATATCAGGCAAGTTGACGACTCTCAAGTTGACAACCCAACAGTTGACTCATCAGTTAATTCCCGTACCAATCTTCTCTCACCAGTTTCTGATTACTTACCCACTCTATCTGTCACCAACTCCAATCTCAATCTCCATCAACAACTCATCGACGCCAACCGCGAAGGACTTCTATCTGGTAATTATGATTCAAGGCGCTTCATGGTCAAGACCGTAGCTAACACTCAGAATCAACAGATATTGTCAGTCAAGGCTACCAACGGTGTCAAGGTCACTTTGCTGCAGTCTGTAAAATAAACGCAATCAAGTACAATCAAGTCCATATTGCTGAATCAGAAGAGACTTGAACTAAGCTTACTCTTTACCTATTACTCCTTTCAGGCGTGTCTACTTTAAGATGGTGGATCCAATGTTGTGCTGAGATTTCATTGATATCAATTCTCATTCCTGTTGGTTAAGATTCTCATACTTGTAAAACCATTGTTCTTTTTGCTAAACATTTCTTATCTTTTCTTATTTGAAATATAAGTGGTTCTGGTGTTTGGCAATCTCAATTCTTTCACGGTTAAAAGCCAAAACAACTCTCTTGAGATGACCGACTATCAATCAACACCAGGACCAGGGGGAGACAGCACAATGAGGACAATAATGCTCAAAACCCTTGTAGAGTCAACTCCACTCTTGAACAAAGACAACTACTCAATCTGGAAAGTCAAGATGGAAAGCTTATTCAACCTACAAGGGATTCTCCACATCATGGAGAACGACAGCGATGACGTCCAGTTGGATCCCAAAATCAATAAAGACATGGCTCCCTTTCTGCTTGCAAAGCTAGAACCAGCAACGCATACAAACATCATCAAGCCTGGCAACGTCAGAAATGCCAAGGAGATTTGGATTGCAACAAAAAATTATTTCGCCTCCTCCCAATCAGCAAATCGAGCAAGGGTCTTCAACTCATTCCTATATCTTCCCTTCAGCAAAGACAAAATTGATAGGTTTGTAACCAACGTACAATTGCACCTCAACAAACTCTCCGAGGTTGGAATTGAATTACCATCCGACATCCTTGCCTATCTAATCTTATTCAAGTTTCCTCCAAATCTGATAAACATGGCCTCTCAAATCATGCACGGCGACAAAGAAATCACCATTGAACAAGTGCTTGACCACTTGGTTCAACACAAAAATGAAATCAACGCCAAAGTCAAGGAAGGAGCAACATCGTCAAAGGTAGACCTCAGCCTCTACTCTAACTATCCCAGATGCAAAAACAGAATTCACAACCCTGAAGTACAGAACCATCCGCAAGAAAAGTGCTGGATCAAACATCCCGAGCTCAAGCCTAAGGGATTTAAATCCCAAAAATTTGAAAAGAAGAAAAAGCAGGAGGTATCCAATTTCTTCTCCTTCTATCACTGCTTTGCACATACTTTCCCTTTGAATCAAGCCGTTTTCATTCTGGATTCCGGGTGCTCCATTCACATGCTCACCAACAAGAGCTGGTTCAAGACACTGACATCAGAAGATGGATCAAATGTCATCAAAACAGGCAAACCAGGAGCTTTGTTGGCGATAATGGGCAGAGGAACGGCAATACTCAAGTCTAAGTCAGGCACTCTTGAGCTTGAAGATGCTGCATGGATGCCCGACGCTGCTGTAAACCTACTTTCCATGGGAGTATTTCTAGCCAAGGGCGCAAATCTAATAGTCAATGATTGAGTCAGTCCACCCACCTTCAACCTCACCGCAAACCAAACCACAGTGCTCCAAGGAAGAATCATCAACAATCTGCTGTATCTAGACATGGAGTGTAAGCAAAGTTACTTTACCTCAAAAGATCCTCAGCTAGAAGAAATCAACAAGTTGCACCTCAAACTTGGCCATGCTGGAATTGCGAGAATGGAGAAGTACCTCAAATCCACAATACCCCAGAACATCAAAGCCTCATTCTCGTGCAAAAGCTGCAATAAAAGCAAAATCACCCGCGCCAGCTTCAAGGACATGTCAAACAGGGCTGAAAAAGTGTTTGAAAGAGTTCACACCAACCTGATTGGTCCAATCAACCCATTGTCCAAAGGTGGCTATTTCTACTCCCTTACCTTAGTCGACAACTTCAGCCGGTACATCAGCTCCTTCCCACTGAAGCAGAAGAGTGATGCCGGAGACGCGATCAAGTTTGTTATCCTAAACAAGTACAACAAGCGTGGGCATTATCCTTTGGAATTCTGCTGCGACAGAGGCGGCAAATTCATTAATACCGACTTAACCAGCTTTTTCAAAGACAAAGGAATACAACGGATAGTGTCCGAACCTTACCATCCTCAGCACAACGGCCAAGCTGAAAGAGCAAACAGAACAGTTGCCAAATCTGTATGGGCAACGTTCTCTTCCTCCAAACTACCAAAGAACTACTGGCACAAGGTCATCAGAAGCTGCTCATTTGCCTTAAATCAAATTCCCAACTCTGACGGGATAATTCCATGGGAGCTGATACACGGAACTCAGCTGCCAGCAGACTATCTAAAACCCATAGGGAGCAAGGTGACTTTTCTCAACCTTTCAGAACATCACCTCAAGAAATTTGATGAAAGAGGACTACCAGGACAACTGATAGGCTATTTTCCTAAACTGCTGTCCTACCGTATCCTCACGACCTCCGGGAGCATCATTCAAACCAAGAATGTCCGATTCAGCAAGTCTCAACTTCAGGCCTCTGAAGATCTTCCTCCAACCCAAGAAGATGTCCAAGAAAACTCAACTCCCAACGTCACCACCCTACCGGCGGGTGAAAAAACACCAGCGGATCCTTGTAAGACGAATGAACCCTTTATCAAATCTGAGTCCAACAAATCGTCTGAATCCAAAGAAGACAATGACGAAGAGGAAAGTGTCATAGCTGAAGATCTGATTCCCAAGGCTCGACAACTCAGAAATCGATCGGAACTGAAGCCTCCCAATTGCTACGGCTACTACACGGTTGAGACTCCTAAAATAGCTGAAGAGGCGCTGAAGTGTCCCGTATGGTCCAAATCACTACACAAAGAGCTTGACACATGTGAAGATTTCAAGTTATGGGAAGATTACAATGGTCCAGAGCCTGAAAACCTGCTCAACGTAACCTATGCCTTTAGAGTGAAAGAAAACACACATGGTGAGGCTCCAATCTATAAATCCAGGGTTTGTGTACAAGGATTCAACCAAAGGTATGGAATTGACTATCTCAAAACTTACGCTCCAACCAGCAAAGTTGCATCCCTCAGGGCAGTTCTGCTACTCGCGGTGGATCACAATCTTGATATGCTCCAGTTCAACGTCAAGGGGGCGTTCCTGCACGCTCCTCTTGATGAGGAAGTCTTTATCCAACGCCCAACTGGCTCCTCAAGAAGATCTCTGATTCTCAAACTTTGAAAATCCTTGTACGGACTCAAGCAAGCCCCAAAAAACTGGTACAAGATGCTCAGCAAATGGATTCAGGAACAAGGATTCCATCCATCCGAAGCAGATCCCTGCCTGTACATAGGAACAGATCAAATTTCAGCAGTATTCATCCATGTTGACAACCTACTGGTTGTGGGGAATGTAAAGAAGTTCAAGGACGCCTTTCTGGGTAAATTAAAAAATTCCTCCGCACACCCACCAAACACTCTATTGGGGATGAAGGTGGAAAGGTCCAAGGGAGGTATTAAACTTTCTCTGCCTCTTCATATAGACAAAGGACTTGCTGAGTTGAACATGATGGACTGTAAACCAACAAACACTCCCTGCACGCCTGGAATTCACCTCATCCCTGCGACCAACAAAGAAGTGGAAGAATTTAAGAAACTGGGAGTCAGCTATTGGTCACCAATAGGAAGACTCAACTTCATTGCAGGGCTTGCCCGACCAGATATAAGTTTTGCAGTATCCTCTCTGGCCAGATTCTCTGAAAACCCCGGTATATCCCACTGGAAAGAACTCCTTAAAGTCTGGAAGTACTTAGCCAACACCAAAGATCAATGCTTGCTAATCTCACAAAGAAACACCTCCGAACATTTAGTGTGTTATAGCGACTCAACATGGGCTGATGACCCCATCACTCAAACCTCTCAAACTGGGTTCATTTGCTTCTTTCGAGGCTCTCCACTGTTTTGGACCAGTTGACGGCAAAGAAACATTACATACTCCTCTACAGAAGTGGAATGCAATGCACTCAGCAACGGTCAACTGGAATGCAGATGGATAAATCATCTCATTCATGAGCTGTGGAGAACACCAATTGTATTCAGTCTCCACTTAATCAACAATAAAGGCCTAGACGACAAAATAAAAAATTTTGGAAGCAACTCGAAAACCAAATTCATAGATCTGAAGACAAAGGGACTCAGGAAAGATGTTTCAAATGACTCAATCAGAATCCAACTAATTAGATCCAATCAAATGGTCGCGGATAGTCTTACTAAAGCCGCCAACAAGCCTTCATTACTCAGACTGGTTCACCATGTTAGTACCTGAATTCACTGCGCATTGAATCAAGGAGGGGTGTTGAGAATACTGTGTTACACCAGATTGAAGTCCGCAACATTCTGACAGCGGTGGAGACACTTCAACGCTGCATGAGACAGAATTGGAGCGCGTGCTTTCCAACCCTCTTGTTGGTGATAGCAGGCAAGTTGACAACTCTCAAGTTAACAACCCATCAGTCAACTCATCAATTAATTCCCGTACCAATCTTCTCTCACCAGTTTCTGATTACTTACCCACTCTATCCGTCACCAACTCCAATCTCAATCTCCATCAACAACTCATCGACGCCAACCGCGAAGGACTTCTATCTGGTAATTATGATTCAAGGCGCTTCATGGTCGAGACCGTAGCTAACACTCAGAATCGACAGATATCGTCAGTCAAGGCTACCAACGGTGTCAAGGTCACTTTTCTGCAGTCTGTAAAATAAAAGCAATCAAGTACAATCAAGTCCATATTGCTGAATCAGAAGAGACTTGAACTAAGCTTACTCTTTACCTATTACTCCTTTCAGGCGTGTCTACTTTAAGATGGTGGATCCAATGTTGTGCTGAGATTTCATTGATATCAATTCTCATTCCTGTTGGTTAAGATTCTCATACTTGTAAAATCATTGTTCTTTGTGCTAAACATTTCTTATCTTTTCTTATTTGAAATATAAGTGGTTCTGGTGTTTGGCAATCTCAATTCTTTCACAACAGACAGACTGTACACATCAACTCAGCCCATAAGAAATTGGTAGACCAGATTGAGACATAATAGTTCTGACCTTTTCCAGTAAAGTCCTATTCATTCTCTCAACTATTCCATTATTTTGTGGAGTACTTGCAGTAGTGACTATATGAATGATACCATAATCTTTCAATAACCTCTCAAACTATTTACTCACAAATTCACCACCTCCATTGGTGATAACCCTCTTGATCTCCTTCATTAGACCATTTTGTTTCCAGACTTTGAAGATTACAGAAACCTCCTCTGTGGTCTGATCCTTAGATTGAATTGGTTTAACCCAAACATAATTAGTTGCATTATCAACTAAATTGATGAAGTATCTTGCCCCACCAAGGGACTCCGGTGTGAATGGCCCTGTTAAATCAATGGAAAATTCCTCTCCAGGAACATCAGTGCAATCTCTACTCTTTGAGAACACATGTCTAGTCTTAGCCCCTAAGGTAAAACTCTCACAGTTGCTGTGCTTTTCCTTATGCCCACTTCTATTGTGAGCAACAGTTCTCAAATCTGAGATTTTGAACAAGCTTGCACACAAAAGCTTGTTCCAAACCTGTCCACTAAGAACAGTTCTCCCATTCATATCATTAACAAACTTATCTTCTTTAAGATAACAAATCTGGAAACCTTTTTTCCACAACACTCCCAGGGACACAAGGTTATAAGGCAACTCTGGTACATAGAACACTTTCTCAATAGAAATTTTGAAACCTGAGTGATTTGCAAGAATAACTTTTCCAGTTCCTTTAATCTGAATTGTTCTGCCTTTCTGACCAATATTTACAACTCCATCATAATCACTAAGATTTGAAAATAAATTTGGTTCAAAGAACATGTGATCTGTACAGCCAGAATCAATCAAAACAAGAATGTCCTCATTAAATCCTCCTAATAGGAAAGAAGCTTTATCAGTCACTGATAAGTTCTCATCTTTGAGGTTTAGATTACTCACTTTGTAATCAATCAAGTCCATTTCTTGATCCTCATCAATTTTGGACTTTTTGTTGGGACCTTCTTCCCCAACAACCATTTCCATTGGACCATCAAACGCCACCATTGCAACGTTTTCAGTAGTGAGATTGACCTCCTTGTCATTCTCTTTGGAATTCTTCCTCTTCTTGGCCTCCTTGCAATCCTTAGCATAATTCCCCTTCTTCTGAAAATTATAGCATAAGACCTTGGACAAATCTTTTTTGCCTTCTTGGAAGATTTTCCAGTCTTTCCAACAAGTTCTGTTCCAGAACCCCCCTTCATCTTGAACTGAAGATCATCCTTTTCAATCCTTTTCAGCACATCCTCCTCCCCAGGAAGAGGCTCCAATTGAGAAATAATTCTGAATAAAGAATCAAACTCCTTTGGTAGCTTCTGAAGAATTAAGAGTGACAAACACTCAGGATCCATGTTAAGTCCTGATGAATTAAACTTGGCTATGCTAGACCTAGCCTCTGCAACAAACTGTTTACAATTTGAATATTGTAACTTAAAAAGTTTATTGAAAGCTATACCCTTCTGGTGAACAGAATTACCAGCATACTTGGACTTAAGCAACTTCCAAAGGATGCTGCCCCTCCTTCTCTCATCTTCCCTAAGAGTATTGGCAACAATGTCACATGATTCTCATCAAGATGCCTAAGGATGAGATGATCAGACTTTTTCTCCACTTCTGAACTGATAAAAGTGTCATCTGCATCCATTATCTCCCCACAACAGATGTTGTCCAGCTCACTATCCATAAGGACAGCCCAAGCTTTATAACTCTGACTGTTCAGAACTATCTTGGTGGAGCTAACATCAGGGATACAGGACATCTTCTTGGAAAACTTTAGGTCTTTGAGGTTCTCCAGAGTAAGGTACAAGGGTCTTGATGGCTTGGAAGTAATGATGATGTTGGTACTGATAATGTGTTATAATTATGGCCAGCAATTAGCTTAGGCAAATGAGCAGTATTTAAAGCAAAAGAAATGCTGGACACCTTGTGTCAATAATTGCTTGATGGGCTCTCACAATGGGGCAATATTTTGGATGATATTGTTGATGAATTTGATTGGATGATGAATGGATGATGGAAAACAGCAGGGAGAGGAGCTCCTTAAGTACAAAAGATTGGCCTCTTGTGAGCCCATGATACAACAAGCCAGAAGACAAATTTTCCGCCCCAAAAGAGCTCTACAGGCTCTACAGGCCTTGTTACTTGGTTTGGGCTACATCAGCCCACATGGCATCAGTCCCTGTACCCTTACAACCAGCCTATTCTGGTTATTTCTGGTGTTTCCACCTCAATGGGGCTGAACCAGCCCCTTAGCTGTTCAAAATCCTGGCTGGTTGTCTATTAAAACCAGCCTGTTACCTCACATGCTGGCTTTTTGCCTCATGTAACTAGCCCCTGGCCATACAAATGGCCAGGAGGGACCCAGGACACACCTGGGTCTGGTCTCAGACACACTTGGGGGGGGGGTGACCAGCGGAAATGCTGTCCCCCCCCTCTTTCTCACAGGTCCCTGGAGGGGGCCATCAAATCCCCCTACCAGGGGCCCTGGGGGTTGATACCCACAGGGCGTTGCTACAGTAGGTGGGCTGGGGGGTGGTCAGGTCCCCTCCAGCCCGTTGCTCCTCCCCCTTGGTAAAGGGGAGGGGGGGAGAGCGCCCCTTTGTTGGTGGGGGGGGGGGGTGGTCAATTCCCCCCCACGGCTGGTCGCCTCAATGCAACCAGCCTAGCCACACCTTTTGGTGGGGGGGGGGTGATCAAGTCCCCCCCACCATGACTGGTCACTGGCTGGTTCAACCCAGCCAGCCTTCCCCCTCCCCCTTGTGATGGGGAGCAAGGGGAGGGGGAGGAGCTGGGGCCATTGGCCCCAGCCCCAAGGCTCCAACAACCAGCCGCCACCCCACGCAGGCCATTGGGCCCCGCAAACGGGCCATAGGCAAAAACAGCAGCCCCGAGCGGGCCGCGACACGGGCGGCAGCCCCAACCCGGGCTGCGACATGGGCAGCGGCCCCCAATGGGCTTCCCCAAGCCCAAAAACTAAGTAAAACATACTTTGGCGGGCCAGCCCGTCTGGCCAAGTATGTCCAAAATAAACCTTGGGCCCAATTATGGCCATACAAGCCCATTTGGCTGTATTTTCCCATATAACTCACTGGGCCTGTTGAGGCCCGTGTACCAATGAGCCTGTTTCATGCGTTTTGAGGCCAGTTTCCCCAAATCTGTGACATCCACACAGGCCCGTATGGTCCATGTGAGTGTCCAATGGGCCGGAGAGGTCCATATGTGCATCCCATTTGGATTACACTTATACGTAGCACATGCATAATTTCATATGTATTTTAGCAAGGTGGCACTCTGGCTATCCAAAAACACTGGTTGGAAATAGTCCACCCTTTATTTTTATATCATAATTCACAGCTTTTCATTTCAATTTGTGAATGAAAAACTTGCATATTCTTTCTCATTAATTTCAATTAAAATTATTTTTGCATCCAAAACTTCTCCTTGGTTGGATGCACTTGCTTCTGCTTCTAGTAATTCTTTACCTTCAGTATAAATACATGAAAAATGAGAACTTATTTCTCTGCACAAAATTTGTTCCACTAAATCACCAATGGAACAATCTTCCATAAAATCCAATTATCTATCTTCTAAGTTTTCATCATCTCCCTACCACTAGTTTTTTTAGAATCTATTATTATTTTTGAATCAATTGCTTGGGTTTTTGTTTGATCATCTTGAATGGAAGATGACATCTACACATCAATCAATAGAGTTTTTATTGAAAAAAAAAATGGAAAGAAAAATAACCAAGATTATGATGATGAAACAAGAAATCATCAGGAAAAAATCCAGGCCAGTTCAATAGCCATTGAAGAAGCTTACTGCAAGTTAATCTTAAATCAACAACTACTCAGTGTTTTCAAAAAACTACAAAAGAAATACACAATACTGAGTTTTTTCAAAAAACTACAAAATAAATACAAGGAAAATTAAAAAAAATCAAATACACAAATGTCTCAGGCTTGAACACATCACCAACCCATCAGGTGCTAGTCCAAGATTTTTTTTGATAATCAAATTGATATTTGAGGTGAACAAGATAATTAGCATGTCCCAATGCCAAGTGAAAAGGATGATTGGGGCTGGATTCTCAAGATGGAAATAAAGATTTATCAACAGTTTCAAGAGGAACCAAATATAAATCTTAAAAAAACTCTATTCAAAAAGATTTCATTGGATGAAGATTGATTACTCTTGAAGTCATTCTAGCCTTGGATTTACAGGATATGTTAGTCACATAAAGGAAACTTTCCACATCCTAGTCTTGATCCTCTTCATTCAGAAGATTTTCAGAATCTTCAATGCCACCTTGAAGATGGTGAATCAAGTCCCTTATAAGTTTATCAAAGGTTCCTTCCTATAACAGGAGCCTGATTTTGTCCTAAATGGTTTTACTGATGCAGGAAGAAACCTCCTTGCTATTGATGATCTGAGATTTCAATCCTAAAACCAGCCACTCATGCTTTAACAATTTCTTGTAATTTCTCATCATTTAGTTTTTTTTTATTTCCATTTTTTGATATTTTTGAATTTATCTTTCATCAACTTATTTGGTACCTATCAACTATTCCAGGATTCTTTGCTGGCAATAAATAATGCAAGGGGAATCACAATCTGTCTGGTTGGAGCTGTGGAAAGGTGGTCATGGTGTAATTTGATTTACTGAATAAGGATGGTAAGAAAAAAGGAGGAAAATTTTCCTTCAAATTAAATTTACCAAGTCAATTTTGGCAAAGATTTCTATTGAGTTTTAAAGATAATGAAGAAGTCAAAAAAAAAATATTAGACTGAATGCCTTCCAAAATTAGCTCAAATGTTTAACACCATCAAACATGTTTACAGCATCAATAAGCTTGAGTTCAAGCAACAAGATATCTGCAGTTGTAACACTATTTTTGTGGAAATGGTTGGGGATATTCAACAGGACATAACTGTAGAGGTGGCTTGAAAATCTTTAATACATTTTCAAAAATTTTACGCAGGGTGTGAAGACATGAACCTGATGACCAGGATCATTCTGAAAGCTTGCAGTTTTGATCTTCAAATGGATTGATTTTTTGTCTGCTTTTGTCTTTTCTTCTTCTTTTTTTTTTCTTCTTCTTCTTCTTTTTTTTTTTTAAAAAAAGGAAATAATTTCACACTTGCTGGTTTTTGATTGTTAGAAATTAAGAATCAAACATGTTTTCCTTGGAAATTTTCATCATTTTGTTTAATTTTTTCATCATTTTTCTCATTTTTTTTTGTTATTGTTGTGATCAATCCAAGTTTATTTACCCTACTACAAGCAGTTACACCCAGACATGATAGGTTTTTTTTTCTTAGTTCAAAAACCACATTGGCTGTTTCACTTGTCCTGTGGACTTATTACACTTGTCAGGTGGACTTGAGCAATTGTCAAGAAGCTGCCTTTGATCCGTTGTTGAAAGGCCTTATCTTGTTGATGATTGGCCTTGCATGACTTGAACTGGGGTCTTGGTTGGTTGGAATGGGTCCTCCTTCACTTGACAACTGGGCATGGTTTACTGGTCCACTGGACTGAGTTACCGGTAACAATAGTAATATAGTATATGTTGTACCACTTTGTGAGCTTCCACCAGGCTCTGCGCCGATAGTTGGATGAACGAATTCTTCATTCTTGTCGGATCGATTCGGTATCTCGCGAGTTCAGATCGAGAGGGGCACGGTACTTTGGAGGGTGTTGGGTGAATTGACGTCATCTGAGGATGACGATGACACAGCACTGAGCTAGGAGGATGTAGTCATGACCATTTGGTGGGTAAGCCAACTCGCGGGACTCACCGACTGCCGCGACTCTGGCCACTCCAAGCCTTCCCCTCCCCATCCTCATCCTCACTCGAGAGCAAGGATAGATATTCATCGACCAGGTTCAAGTTTCCTGGCCGGAGACAGGAACCACTTTCGATTCTCAACACAACTTAACAACCTCTCGAGGGCGAAAGGAAATCAAGCATAAGATCAAGAACTCATAGCCGATGTCCATCAAGACTCCTCCAGGTCATCATCACCTAACTCGACGATGGCCGCTACCCAGCGAGATCAATCTATCCCATCTACCCCCAATCACCCAAGCTACCAGTGCCGCCATCGGATCAGTCATCTCAAGTGCAATCGTCTACCCACTCGATCTGGTATGTTCATCTTCACGCTCTTCATCATCAACTCCTTTCTTCTTACCTCATCCTCATCATCTCCAGACTAGCACACCCACCCACACTCTCACGCTGACCAACCTTCGGTCTGTTTGATAAAACCGTAAAAGATTACCACTAGGATGCAAACTAGGCGACTGAGGAGGACGAAACACCATCAGAGACCAACTCCCAGTCGACTCTCGTCCTTAGCATCCGAATTCTCGACCATCTCGACCATATCGTCGATCAAGAGATCGAAGGATTATAGCACCTTGATAGGCTCCTTCAAGGCCATCATTCAAGTCGAGTTGAGCGATCGAAGTAAAATGATCAACTCGGTCGTCAAGTTTTACGATGGGATCTTTATCGATTCGATCGCGACCTTCATCAATAGTTTCGTCTACTTTTACGTCTACACAAACCTAAACCGGTTGAACGTCAGACGTAAGAAACTCGCTAGGCGGAGGATCGGTTGGTTCGAATCGATAGTCGAGGAGATCCTACTAGGATCCTTGGCTGGGATCATCTCGAAATTCTTCACCTGTCCCTTGAACAATATCACCGTCAGATTACAAGCCGATCCATCATCCTTCTCGAGACGAGCTCCACGTTTATCGTCCCACTCCGATTCTAAGCCTACTTCTGAAACGATCGATCATCGTTTGATGCCTGTTTTCAAGTACTACAATCGACCCGATCATCCAGAGAACCATCCAAGATTACCATCCACTATATCTAAAACTGGTCACGTCCCCATCATCGACTCCAGCTCATCTGAGGATGAGGACGAGGAGGAAGAAGAATCAAGGACCCAGAACTCGTTTATCTCGACCATCGTCAATCCCGTCAAATCGATCTATCACCAGCGAGGCTACCGAGGATTTTGGTCGGGATTTGGAAACAATTGTATTCTAACCTTACACCCATCGTTAACGCTCTACCTGACCAAGATCCTAAAACACCTCATCACGATCCGTTCATCGTCGAGGTCAAATGGAAAGCATGATCGGACGCCCGGTCCAGCCGATCCAGATCCCAACGACCGACTGTCGATCACGTTCTTAAACTCGGCTATCGCATCCAGCCTCTCGACGATCATCATCTATCCGTTGATGTTATCCAAGACCTTGATTCAAACCCAGACCCAACATGCTACTCAGACAAGCGGCGACCAATCCGCACTTGCTACTTATTCTAGACGTCAAGCCGATCTCTTGATTCGTTACAAGTACTACGGCTTCAAGTCCTTATACACTGGCTTACAGGCTAAGCTGCTCAAGGTCTTCATCGGTCAAGGTATCACGATGACCATTAAAAAACAAATCGAAACGATCCTGATCTCCCTCTGGATCTTTTTCAAGCATCATCAGCACCATTAAAGGCTACCAATCTTCAGCTCTTTCAGATTAAACTAGAAGAACATTTCCCTCTGTAACATCCATCCACCTAGAATCAGCATTATGAATGAGTTGCCAAGCGTCAATTTTTTGTATTTATTGCATCTAGCGCTGTCGTATTTATATCTCATCAAGATTAATATGTAGATGTTATGTAATTCCAAGAACCTTTCAATGTTTTTTGTATTCTTTTTTGCTGGGAGTGAGAAAGTGCCCACACAAGTCAAGGATGAACTTCAAATCATTCATCCTACATTTCCAGGGATCTTGATGAAGAATGCTCAGGGATTAGTTTGGGGAGGGCATACAACTGGTTCAACAAACAAGGGCCAAAAGTGGAAGGTCAAACTGTTTTAACTTTCAAAAAGCCTAGAACCACTGAACCAGTCCATGCTCCTTCTTTCAAAGAATCTAACAAAAATATAAATAAGATGGAGGCAGATTGCAGGCCTAAATCAAATCCCCAGTCCAACCGGGAATCTCCTACTATAGATGAAATCACCAAAATACTCCAAGCTTTTGAGAGAAAAATTGATCAAAGATTTCTTCTCTTGCTACTCCTAAACCCTCTAGCCCTGTTCCTAAATCCACTCTGGTCTGCTACTACTGTCATAGGGAAGGTCATGGAACTGGTCAATGTCTTGAACTCCAGAAGGATAAAGGGGAAAAGTTGGTGGAACAGAAGGGGAAAAATTTCTTTCTTCCTAATTGTGCTTTGATCCCTTTTGATTCATCTTTCCCTATTTGTCATGTAGTGGCCTCTCATCAACCACCACCTCCTATGAAGGCATCTTTGGCTTTTTTCAATTTCCAATCTTCCTGTGGTACTCTTCAACCTTGGTATCCTCTAGCCATATCCTCCTCCAGTCTTTCTGGGGCTTATAAATTGGATCCAGCTAGGAAACAACATGAGGAACCCAAACCTCAAAAGGCTCCTTCTTTACCAACTTCAATCCTTTGGAAACCAGTTAAATGTCAATCCTCACCTGAGCCTCCTTCCTCTGATGTAGAAGACATGAAGGTGGAAAAGGAGCCACTCATGGAATGGTTCCAAGAAAAATCTGATCCTCCTCCTTCATCTAACCCACCTCAACCTTCTGATCCTGTTCCTGCTTCACCTAAACTTCCTCCCTCCACCCAGCCCAAAGTTTGGTTTGATAGGGGAATTTCAAAGGACCACCCCAATGCTGTGGAAGGAGTATTAAATAAAATTTAAGATCTCAAAATTCCAGATCTATCTGTGGCTGAACTACTATCAATCTCTCCATCTTTTGTTGAAGGAATGAAGAAATGGGTCTCTCATCAACGTGTGGAGATTGGTACTGAAAAATTAAAGGTCTCCTCTGGAACTTTGATGGAGGACTCTGGTGGAACAAGTCCCTCCTCAGATTACAACCTTTACTCCTGTCCTCTTGGTTCTCTTCCTTTTTATCTTAGTGATTCAGCTAAAACTGTTTCTCCCCTTGTAGATTCCAGTTCTCAGCTCAACTTAATTTTGATTCTATGGCCTGAAAACTTAAGCTTAGTCCTAGGTTCAGCTTCAATTCTGTGGTTTATGGGATGGGGAATCAATCTTGTGAATTTGTTGGTCTTTCCAAAGATTTCCCAGTTAGAATTGGTTGAAATATTGTTGGAACTTGTCATTTTTGGATCACTAGTTTGGAAGGTCCTATGATCTTGGGCCAACCATTCTCAATGGATTTTGGTGCTAATCTGATGTTTTCTGATCAGTCTGGGGAGAGAATTCTTCTACCTGATGCTGATGGTAGGAAAATTGAAGTTCATCTTTGTTCTATGGATTCTGGTTGTTGGGAAAGAGAGTTTCCTGGTCATACTCCTCAATCAATTTTTAAGGGGAAGCAGAAGGATAATTCCAATTCATCTCATTTTTTATGGGAATAGTTGATCCTACTGATAGTTTTAGTTCTTCTCAGCCTCAGATTTTAACTCAAGGTTCAACTATCATCCCCAAGGCTTATTTTTCATTTTTCTCATCTTTTGCTTCTGATCTGGAAAGCATTAAAAAGCAAAAACAGGTCAAAAGCAAAAACAGGTCAAAATACAAAATTTGAAAAATATTTCTTCTATCTATGGATCTGTTGTTTCTTCTTTTTCTTGCACTCTTAGGCCTGATCAATCTCCTCTCAGTTCTGGTTCAAATCTCTGCAATGAGTATAAACTAGATCCCAATCTTGATTCTATTCTTGGTGGTTTTGGTATGGCAGAATATGGCTTCAGTGGAGGAAATTTGGAGTAGACGTAAGTCCTCCCAATTGTGAACCCCCAGGGCAGTCATCTACCATTTTTTTTAAAAACCATACCTACTGCCACACATGTGAGAAAAGTATTATCCCCTGGTTCTCCCTTTATGGAAAAGGCACCCTGTAAGGATGTTGTGGAAAATTGGACTTGAAAGATGTTGGAACTAGGCCTCAGTTTTCAAAGTCAAGTCTCAGTGGTCAACTCTTGGAGGAAACAAGAACTTCTCTATTTTGCTACCAAGTATGAGCCAGTTGCAAAAAAGGTCCAAACAGTCAAAAAGCCTATGCCTCTCAACCTCTATCCTCCTCTCATGCGTCCTCCCTTATCCTGCAATCCTTAATGCGGTTTATCTTGATCTCTTACTTGTTCCTTTGTGCCTAATGGTTGTGTCACTGAAGAACTTCTGAAAGTGGTCAACTTTGGTCCAGATGGATGGCTTTTCCTGAGTTAAATTTGATCAAAAATGTCCTACCTCTAAGGGAAAAATCTATTGCTTTCTGTGAAGAAGAGAGAGGTCTCTTGGAAGAAGCCTATGGCCTCTCTTATATCATCCCCGTAGTTGAACATGATCCTTGGAAAAAGAAAAAGATCCCAATCCCTGCTTCTAAAGTTGAAAACTTTATCAAGTTGGTCCGCAAACTAGTGTGTGCTGGTCAATATGAACGGTCAACTTCAAGTTATTCCAGCCCTTTCTTCTGTGTCCTCAAGAGTGATGGTTAACTGAGAATAGTTCATGATCTTCAACCTCTTAACAAATTTATTATTAAAGACTCTTGTATTCCTCCTGTCACTGAAGAATTTGATTATTCTTTCTCTGGGAGAGCTTGCTATGGTCCAGGTGAAATTATGGGTGGTTATGAAAAAAAATACTTACATCCTATCTCTTGCCCTTGTAGTACTTTCAATAAACCTCTTGGTTGATTCCAACCTACTCAATTGTCTCAAGGTGCCACTAACTCAGTTGAAGTCTATCAGGCTCAGATGATGTGGATCCTCCAGGATAAAATCCCTGATCATGCTGGTATCTTTATTGAAGATGGAGGAATTAAAGGTCCATTTTATGACTATGAAAATGAGCTCTTATCTTGGCATTGAGGAATTTGTTGATACATCTGGGAATATGCTACTACTTTGGGAAGGATTCTGTTCAAAATCAAGGAGTCTAGCCTTACTGTCTAGTCCCTGTTCTGGAAATTTTTGGTCATTTTGTCTGCAAGGAAGGAAGAAGGATGGCACCAGACAAAGTCAACAAGATTGTCTCTTTGCCTACTGCAATCAATCCCACTGAATTTAGAGTTTTCCTAGGTGTTGTGACTTATGTTTGAATCTTTATCCCATCTTTATCCAAAACCTCTGCACCCTTGCCTCATCCAACCAGGAAGGATAATGAATGGATTTGGACCCAAGATTGTGAAAATTTGTTTCAGTTGCTCAAAATAATTGGTGGTAAAGACATAGTTTTGAAAAACATCTCTTATGGACCTGGAGCTGGCAAGATCAAGCTTGCTGTCAATTCTAGTTATCAATCTGTTGGGGCTGTCCTTACTCAGGAAGATGAAAATGGTTGGGAGCATCCTGCTCTCTATGAATCTTTGTTATTTTCAGATGTAGAATCCAGATACTCTCAACCAAAAATGGAACTCTGTGGTGTGGCTGGAATGATGAAAAAGCTCCAAAACATCCTCTGGGGTCAACATTATAAATTAAAATTTGATGCTTGATCCATCATTGCTATGATCAATGCTCCAAGCCTCTGTTATGCTCCTATGACTTGTTGGGTGGCCTTCATCCAGCTTTTTTCTTTTGATATTTTCCACAGGCCTGGAAAATATTTTTCCATGCCTGATGGTTTATCCCGATGTCCTCTTGGTGATAAGGAATCTGATTTTGAATGGATTTTGATGAAGAAGAACCTTTAATCCATCCTGTATTCTCCTTCTCCTCTCAAGATTATTATGGCTATTATAAAGGGTTCTGGCTTAAACTAGAGCAGTACCTTCTAGCTTTTCAAAGACCTCCTGATCTCTCTGCTAAAGAATTCTGATAAATAAAAAGAAATTTATCTAATTTCTTTGTACAAGTCTCTAGGCTTATGAAAAGAGGAAATCATTGTGATTTGATTGTTGTTACTATTCCTGTTTAACAAGATTATATCCTTGAATGTCTCCATGAAGGTCTTGGTAATTGGGGGAAACCAAAAAATTATCAAGAATTATCCAAAGTATTCTGGTGGCCATCTCTGAAGAAATCCGTCTCTCAATGGTGCAAGAGTTGTGAAGTTTGTCAAAAATGTGATCTTAGGAAACCAGCTGAAATTTGTTACCCTACTGGGGAGTCCACTCTCTTTGGATGGATTGCTATGGATGTGGTTCAAATTAAGGAAGGTGGTTCTGAGGACCTCATTGTGGCTAGAGATGATTTTTCTGCATGGATTGAAGCAAAATTTCTTGAGAATCTTAGCTCTGAATCAGTGGCAGCCCTCCTCTATTAGACTTGGAAAAGGCTTGAGGGCTTGGCTCAATCTTACTCTACTGATTGTGGCTCTGAATTTGGTGGCAAACTTGCTGGAATGATCCAATCTCTTCCTGGAAAACATAGAGTTAATACTCCATATTATCCTGAAGGCCAAGGCATGGTGGAACAAGGCCATACTCCTTTGAAGGCTGAACTTGTTAAACTGGCTGGTGAAAGTGGCAAGAATTTTTTCAAATTCCTTCCTCTTTTTCCCTTCTCTGATCAAATCTCAACCAAATGGACCACTGGCTACTCACCTTATGAAATCATCTTTGTTCAAAGAGCATTTCTTCCTTTGAATCTCAATCTGGTATCCTTCTTGGGAATCTCATTGGAAGAGGTGTCCTCAACCACTGCTCTATTAGTTCCTAGATACAAGCAACTGGAGCAAAGTGAAGATGTTTGTGATGAAACATATCAGAAGATGATGGAATCAAGAGAAAAATTGGTTCAGTATTGGGAAGATAAGCCCTTAAGTTGAATCAGGGATCCCTTAAATCCTGGTGATCTAGTTTTAGCTTATAATCAATCTTTGGAAACCCAGTTTGGAAAGCTTTTTGAGAATTTCTGGAATGGTACTTATTGATTTGTTTTCCAAGTTAGAGGTGGATCTTATGTTTTGGAAGAGCTAGATGGTACTCAGTTGGCCAGAAGGTTCTCTGGTCATAAATTCAAGAAGTTTCATTTTTGAGGAGGCAACTTATCTCAGAAGTAAGTCCTCCCAATTTTGCACTACCAGGGTCATTTGCTGCATTTTTATCTTAAAACTCTACCGTATGCCACATACATGAGCACCTGGGATGCCTTATTTGTTTTATCTCTGCCACTTCTAGGGCTCTTTTGGATGGATCAAGATATTTTTCAAGTCTCAAATCACCCTCAAGATCAAGAAATGGCCATTCTTCTGCCTCAATTTCTTTGTATTCCTCCTTTTATCAATATCTTCAAATTTGAGACTTCCCTACACTTCCCATAACCAGCATTGCAGAACCTGGAAATGGAGGCCAAGATCACTAGGGAGTGGCTGGAACCCCCCAGGCCTACTGTGGCATCCGCCTCCTTGGGCCTTGCTAACCTTCTGCAGGAACTATCCAATGATCAAGGCAGTTTAAATCTGGATGGCTTGGTCACAATAAACCATGGGATGTTCAAAATTACCTTGGAGATGGTTAGAAACAATGAAAGATCTTGATCCAGACTTGAGACAAACATAGACCTGATGAACACCAGAATGGTCCTGGTTGTTGCAGATTTAGCCATGATGCGTCAACAGATGAAAACTTGGCCATGCCCCCCCAACCCTCCCCCCAACCCATTAAACCACACTCTTTTGCTAAGTTTTCTGCAAGTGCTTTGCCACCCACTTTCCCATAAAATGTTCCCCTAAATAGATCTACACTCCCAAGCCATTGCCCCAAGCATATCACCATCCACTCTAACCCAAGTAATACATACCTCAAGTTCCTGCCAAGCCGCAACCTGGTTCAAAAAGCTAACAAGGCCCTAGGAAAAATGGACACAAAATTCATTGGCTCCCTGGTGGTGGTAAGGGCACCTGTGTCCTCCCATCCCAGGATTTATCCTTTTACAACCCCACAATAAAGATCATCAGAAATGGCTGAAAGATTAAAAAGACCTTTGGTATGGACAGGTCCACCCCCATCCAGAAGCTACTCCATGAACTTACACTGTTATGGCCCATGGGGTACCTCAAAACTTTAATATAAAATGAAAGGCAGAGCTGGCAGTAATCTCTGATTAAACCTCAATACATTGTGTATGCCCCCCCTGGTACTAATCTTCCTTCTTATGTTAGTTACTGCCACCCTGGCTGTGTGTCAAGTCTGTGTGACAATAAAATGTGGATTTTATCAGAATTGGAACTTAGTTTGATGTTGGTTGGGAAAGAGTTCCATGTTTTTTATGTTGGACATATGGTTTGCTTAACCTCCATTTATACCAGATTTATTTTTTTCAGTAACACCAACATTAAAGGGGGGCACATGCTAGCATATGCCTCCATTTCCCCCTGGTGTGTTTACCTTTGAGAGACTAGGAAAAAAAGATTAATTCCTGGCCAGAAACCAACATGTGCAATAAAGAGCTTAACAGCCCTGAAGTTTTCCTCAGATTTTTAAGTTATTGGTCCCTTGTGCTTTTAAGAAGCTGAGAAAAACTTTCAGCCAGAAACCCAAGAGAAAGATAATGAGAATATTATGAGAGAGATTTCCTTCCTTCCTTCCAATGTTTTTGAACTGGTCCCCAATATGATATATAATGATCTATCTACAACTTGGATTTGAGAGAAAGGTATTAGGAATTCACTCTAAACCCTAACCAAAGTAAAAAAACAAAGAAGAACAAAAACCCTAAGCTCCAACCCTCTCCAGCCCTCAATGTCCACCTGCCATTACTTCCATCCGGTTTTTTCCTTCTCATGGTGTTGATTTGCCCACAACCTACTTTGAGCCCCCCCTCCCCCCCATGCACCAGTCTTTGGGTTTCCACCCTGGATAGTCCTGTGAAACCTTCCCGCTCCTGCTTGCCACCAACTAGCAATGTCTGAAAACTTGACAAGATCCGCTTTTTTTTTGTCTGTTTCCCTGGAGCAGATCAAAGATATGCCGCAGCCAATGCTGATCAACCTGTGCATTGGTTTCTGAGCAAGCAATGCACCCAATGCTGAGCCCGCTTTTCACCTGAAGCTGAGTGCACAGTCTTCAATTTAGTTCCCAATCCCAAGGCTATATAATGCCATCACAAACTTTTGCATACTATTGTCCCAACAATTGCATACCCCTTCTGAAACTCCCACTGCATATACCATATTTATCTATCCAAAAATTCTCAATAATCCATTAATTCCTTAACCTGACCACTAGCTCTTCTGCAACAATCCAGGAGACACTGCTTGCAGAAAAAGGATGACTCCTGCACCATAGTCTCTTCAAAAGGTAAGAGTCAGGCTTAGAATCCCTATTATGCTGCAGATTCTGCATTTTTCCACTTCTGAGACTTTGTCTGCTTCCGTCAAAGTAGACCATAGGCCAGGTTCAGCTTCCCTTTTCTACTGTGCTGTGGATCCAGCATTCACCCACTTCTGAGCCTACCCACCCACTAGCCACTTCTGAGCCTTCTTCTATTCATTTCCATAAATATCCACCACAAAGGATGAGATTATTTGAATAGGTGGATTTGCCAGTCCCACAGGAAAACTTCCTGAGAGTTACATGGGTCATGTTCAACAAGTGGAAAAAGGATGGGGAATTTATAAAGAAGAAGAGTAATTTTTTAGTGCAGGGACCTTGCTTCACCTAAGAAGAGACTTTTGCGCCAACCCCACCCTTTGCTTTAAGTCATGGGGCTGAATGAACTAATCAAAAAGTGTGTAATCAATTTGATTTGTATGTTGATATATTTTTATATTTATTTTTGAATTATTGTGTGTATTTCTTCCTGGGGTATCTGTAACTGTAACTACCCTGGCCCACAAAAATGAATTTAAAGGGGTTTACAGGGTAGTTACAGGTAAAGCTAAAAAGATGGGATGTTTGGCAACTGCTGTAACTCGCCAAATGTAACTATTATGTAACTTAGATGGAAGTTAAACCCCCAAAAACACAATTTATCAGCAATTTAAAAGGTTTTGAACTTTTAAATATAACTTCTTCCATGTAACTCTATCTCCCCTTGGCTTATTCTCATCAATTCCATACTTTAATTACCCCATGGTCTCCAAACTTCCACTGTAAATGTAAACTTGGGAGTTACCATCAAAAATCCATGGTATGTTTTGCTGCGGGGCCATGGGGACTAATCAAAACTTAAATTCAAGGGTGAATCAAATTTACAAGGCCTCAAGGTTGCAAAACACACCCTTACAAAAGTAAAAATTAAAAATTACAAAATAAATCTGGGACTAAAGAAAAAAAAAATCAAACCATTAGAAAAAATTGAATAACATGCCAGAAAAAAAAAGAGATTTTGAACCATTGATAAAATTTTTCTTTGATTATTTCCTGAAGGAGTATCATTGATTAGATACTAATAATAAAAAAAATTATATCATATTGTTTGATTCTAAAAGTTAAAAATTGTATGGTTGGGTACTATAAAATTCCTGATGGTTCAGTCCAATTTTTATTGAATGGGTGAGTGAAGAATCTTTGGATTTAATTAGAACTACTCAGAAAGCCTCTATGGGTTGGAAATATTCATATTTTTCAACTGTTTCCTCTTTGGAAAGAGTATGAGTTTTGTTGAAGGGTTTTAGGATGGATTGTTTTTTTCTTGGTTTGAGAACCACAAGAACCTTTAAATGGATCAAGAAATTTGTGTGAAAATTGAGATTTTTTCAAGGAATTTTTCCATTGGATTCCTGCATTAGTGAGCTAAGAGAATAATCAGAAAAAAACCTAAATTTTAAACCAAAAAAAAAGGCAGGAAAAATTACTACTGAAATCAGTAGATCAAATTTAAACAAATCACTCAAAAAAATTTTTATTTTCTGATCATCAAAAATTATTGGGATTTTATTTGAGAAAACAGGAAAGTGGGGTTGTTGAAAATCATTTAATGGACAGGGAGATTTATTGTGTAGTGGTGAAACAAAAAAAAACATCATTCTTCCTGGGCTTTATTGGAATAATTCAAAGATTTGCAGGTGTGTCAGCTTCAAGAAGACAGCCCCAAGAATTTTTTCAACAATTTTTTCAACC